>SJXQ01000393.1:411444-459681 GCA_006408695.1 Aepyceros melampus
CCCTCCGCCGCCGCCGCCCGCCCCTGCGACGACGCCGCGGCCTCCCGCCCGCGCCCGCTCGCTCCCGCGGCCCTCGCTCGCCTCGCGCCGGCTGTTTTGGGCCTACACCTCCCCTCCCCCCGCCAGCCACCAAAGACTTGACCACGTAACGAGCCCAACTCCCCCGAACGCCGCCCGCCGCTCGCCATGGATGCCGGTGTGACTGAAAGTGGACTAAATGTGACTCTCACCATTCGGCTGCTTATGCACGGAAAGGAAGTAGGAAGCATCATTGGGAAGAAAGGGGAGTCGGTTAAGAGGATCCGCGAGGAGAGTGGCGCGCGGATCAACATCTCGGAGGGGAATTGCCCGGAGAGAATCATCACTCTGACCGGCCCTACCAATGCCATCTTTAAGGCCTTCGCTATGATCATCGACAAGCTGGAAGAAGATATCAACAGCTCCATGACCAACAGCACGGCGGCCAGCAGGCCCCCGGTCACCCTGAGGCTGGTGGTGCCGGCCACCCAGTGCGGCTCCCTGATTGGGAAAGGCGGGTGTAAGATCAAAGAGATCCGCGAGAGTACCGGGGCCCAAGTCCAGGTGGCGGGGGATATGCTGCCCAACTCCACCGAGCGGGCCATCACCATTGCTGGCGTGCCGCAGTCTGTCACCGAGTGTGTCAAGCAGATCTGCCTGGTCATGCTGGAGACGCTCTCCCAGTCTCCGCAAGGGAGAGTCATGACCATTCCGTACCAGCCCATGCCGGCCAGCTCTCCAGTCATCTGCGCGGGCGGCCAAGATCGGTGCAGCGACGCTGCGGGCTACCCCCACGCCACCCATGACCTGGAGGGACCACCTCTAGATGCCTACTCGATTCAAGGACAACACACCATTTCTCCGCTCGATCTGGCCAAGCTGAACCAGGTGGCAAGACAACAGTCTCACTTTGCCATGATGCACGGCGGGACCGGATTCGCCGGAATTGACTCCAGCTCTCCAGAGGTGAAAGGCTATTGGGCAAGTTTGGATGCATCTACTCAAACCACCCATGAACTCACCATTCCAAATAACTTAATTGGCTGCATAATCGGGCGCAAGGCGCCAACATTAATGAGATCCGCCAGATGTCCGGGGCCCAGATCAAAATTGCCAACCCAGTGGAAGGCTCTTCTGGTAGGCAGGTTACTATCACTGGTTCTGCTGCCAGTATTAGTCTGGCCCAATATCTAATCAATGCCAGGCTTTCTTCTGAGAAGGGCATGGGGTGCAGCTAGAACAGTGTAGGTTCTCTCATAACCCTTTCTGCTGTTTTCCCATGATCCAACTGTGTAATTTCTGGTCAGTGATTCCAGGTTTTAAATAATTTGTAAGTGTTCAGTTTCTCCACAACTTTATCATCCGCTAAGAATTTAAAAATCACATTCTCTGTTCAGCTGTTAATGCTGGGATCCATATTTAGTTTTATAAGCTTTTCCCTGTTTTTAGTTTTGTTTTGGGTTTTTGGCTCATGAATTTTATTTCTGTTTGTCGATAAGAAATGTAAGAGTGGAATGTTAATAAATTTCAGTTTAGTTCTGTAATGTCAAGAATTTAAGAATTAAAAAATGGATTGGTTAAAAAATGCTTCATATTTGAAAAAGCTGGGAACTGCTATCTTAAACTCTTTGTTGGTGCCTTTTTTTTCCTCCCCTTTTAGCGTTAGGCCTTTGTAGGAAGAAAGGTGGGCCCGTTCCTGGTATTTTCTCCAGCCCTTTTCATCTTATTGGTAAGATTCCATTCCCTCTCATCCCAACAAAGGAACCCGGCAGGCTGGGCCTGCTTTGGGGTGTTTGCAGAGATGGAAGGCTCCCTTGGAGAGTGACATCCCTCCAGCTAGGTTCCAGAGAGAGGCCTCTGCACATTTCTCTGGTAGAAAAAATGAGGGTTTTCTCAGATTGGAAGAGTATGCCCATTCTGTAGGACCTCTGATGAATGGTAGTGTGTCCTCGAGTCCAGCCGGCCCCAGCCCCACCCCCAATCCCATGTGCGAAACTCTTAGCCAGGAACAAAAAAATTTTCTGAGGTGGGAGGAGCCTGGGGGGCCCAGAGAAGAGGTGGGGGAGGGAAGGGCTGGGCTGGGGGGTGAAGGGAGGGGCTGAGGGGGAGGGAAGGGAAGGGGGCTAGGGTGGGTCTAAGGGCTTGGGAGAGGGTAGGTGCTGCAGGGTGGTGGTAGGCATAGAGGGTGGTGGTTGGGCAGCAGGACTGAAGGGGGATGGTACCAGCGGGGCGCACGTGTCGAGCATAGCACCTGTGGCAAGCAGCCTGTCAGAGGATGTTACTACACCTGCCAAGTGGTGTATCCAGAAACAAAGGAGGCCCAGCTTATAATTCAACTGTGTGCAGTGTTTAGAGAAATCATTGTACCAGGAAATAATTCTGCCTAAATGGGGCAGTCCACACTGGCAGGAATGTAGGCTGATCTGTTGACAACCGCTGAAGATGACTTTAATGTTAAAAATGCAGATTCCTGGGTCACACCCCAAATCTCATCAGAAGACCGCATTTTTAACAAGAGGTTCGGAATTAGTGCCGCTAATTCTCTTCACCGGTGGAGAAGGAAGATTTTGCTGTAAAGGCCTAGCAGCCTCCTGTCAGCCAGTAGATCTAGGCTGAACCTGATAAGGAAATTTTTCTACTGTTAGGCAAAAACACACAAGAAACAGATTAGAAACACACGATTAGTTGCCAAAGTGTGTAGTTCAAACCAGGCAATGTGGGAGATCACAGAAATTCCTGTGGGAGGGGAGTGTTAGCCACCATAAATACCTGTTGAGGTTTCTCTGCAGGGCATCTTCTTTTTTCGGAGGTACAGACCTGGTTCCCAGGGTCCCTGGAGGTAAAATTGGGGTCTATTATGTACTTCATATCTACTGTGAAGTCAGGCAGGTGGTCACAAGGAGCACAAATCCAGGAGTCAAACCTGAATTTAAATTTGCATTCTGCCACTGTGGCCATGAGCGAATTACTTAAGCTCTGTATAAGATGGAGCTGTTGAAATCAGCATCTCCTGGGTTTGGGGTGGGGGGAGGATGGGGCAAGCATGTGTAAAACAGAACAGTGCTTACAAGACAGTAAACTTCAGTATAGATTGTGAAAAGCCAAAGGCCCTGTGGGCAGAGAAATACTGAAAGAAAGCAATGTTTACTAAAGGATAAGCTGAGAGAAGGTAGTTGTCTTGGGCCAGGGTAAGTTAGGGAGGCCCTAGCAAAGACCCAGAAATGGGTTCAATGTCTTCCAGAAATAATGAGCTCTTGTCTGTGTAGAATAGGAGGGGATAATTAGGTTGGACCCTGAGACACCAAGCTAAATGTGAGATGGTTTGTGAGATGTCCCTGAAACTTGCTGGGGGAATGGTTCCAATGCCCTATAAAAAGTAGGCCTCATTTTCCTCAAACCATTTTCCTTCCCACTGCTTCAAAGGCAATGCTGACACTAATTTGTAGGCTAATTTAGGTAGCAAGATGGATAGGATAGAAAGACTGACAGCTTAGAATAAAGGCAAGAACAGCAGTTAGAAAAGTGCCTCAGGTAAGCAGGTTCTAATATTGGTGGGGAAGTAGTTATCAATAGAAATTCATATAGAAGGGGCCGCCAATGCAAGAGAGATTGAAACTGCTTAAGGAGGCAAGAAATGTATGGAATGAGAAGTCAGACCTGGTGATTGGAGTATTTGCAGGCAGAAATACTAAACAAGTAGCTTGAAATAGAAGACAAACTGAAAGGGAATCAGCTACAGGGAGACAAGCTAGAGACTGAGCTTCGGGGTATAACCTGGTGGTAAAGGGATCTAGTTTAATTGTGCACTGCTATATTTCTAGTGCCTGTCACCATACCTGACATACAACAAGGGCTCAGTATTTTTGGAAGGAATATGAAGGATGCAACCAAAGAAGAAGAAATAAAGGCAGCAGGAGAGAAACCAGAATCGCACCCTTGAAAATGGTCAAGGAGGAAAGTGTCAAGGCCAGTGGAGTGACAATAAGGCAGTAATTACAAGGTTTAAGGTTTATTGGACATCTACTAGGTACAAAAATACTTTGAACTAAAACTCTTAAGTTTTGGTACACTTGGGAGATGTGTAATAGCCCATTTTAGTTAGAGCATAGTACTTGGTAAGGGAGGGAAGGGGAGGTGGAGGAAGCTGTGGAATCATTTGAGACTAAATTATAAACAGCTTTCAGTGCCAAAATAAGGGTTTGAGCTTTATCTTGAAAACCAGTCATCTCCAAATAAAGTGTACCCCTTTTATAAAAAGTCCTTTTTACATGCTCATTTATCAATAAATTACTTGTGTCTGTAGTCATTATGCTTATTTATAAACTATATACATGCATAATTTGAAATATGTCTTAGAAAAGATAACATAAATGTTAATAAGATAAACTGAAATCTTAATTTCTAATAATATCTACTAGGTACAAAAATACTTTGAACTAAAACTCTTAAGTTTTGGTACACTTGGGAGATGTGTAATAGCCCATTTTAGTTAGAGCATAGTACTTGGTAAGGGAGGGAAGGGGAGGTGGAGGAAGCTGTGGAATCATTTGAGACTAAATTATAAACAGCTTTCAGTGCCAAAATAAGGGTTTGAGCTTTATCTTGAAAACCAGTCATCTCCAAATAAAGTGTACCCCTTTTATAAAAAGTCCTTTTTACATGCTCATTTATCAATAAATTACTTGTGTCTGTAGTCATTATGCTTATTTATAAACTATATACATGCATAATTTGAAATATGTCTTAGAAAAGATAACATAAATGTTAATAAGATAAACTGAAATCTTAATTTCTAATAACTTTTTAAAATTCCCTTTCCTCCAGTCATTTTGGAGATTAAAGGGAACACTGGAGAAGATAATTTTGATGTCATGAGTATCCTTCAGTTCAGTTCAGTTCAGTCACTCAGTCGTGTCCGACTCTTTGCGACCCCATGAATTGCAGCACGCCAGGCCTCCCTGTCCATCACCAACTCATCCTTAGGAAACAGAATTTCAGAAGGAGATGCAGAGAAGCCAGATTGCTGCAGGAGAGGAGGGCTTGGGGGCCAGAGCAGTGAAGACAGGAGTGTAGATGGCTCAAATGCTTGGTACAAAGGAGGAAAAGAAATAGGACAATAACTTGATGGGGAAAAACTGGGGGAAAGGTCTTCTCTTTTTTTGTTGTTTTTGAAAGAAACCTCACTAAAGGCAGAGTAATAAGGAGGCAGTAGAAAGCTGAAAATGAAAGCTGCAGGTTTGAGAAGACTAAATAGAGCCTTGGGGCAGTGACTGTCAGATGTCCTGCAAGTTAGTTTGACTTTTACAGTTGAATCCACTTTGTCCCCTCTCTTATGGGCACTCGCATTTCAAGAGTCCTCCCCTTTCTCTTTGGGGCAGCTTGAGCCCGTCCCGTCCTCTTCTGGACTGAGGACTGAAGATGGATGCACACCCTCTGCAGTTGCTGTGTTTCTTCTCACAGCCCCATCATTCCTACCACCAGCTGTTAGGCCCCAGCCACTGCCACAGTCTGGAGGAGGCTAAACAGCTTGACAAGCACCTGTTGTGTCAGACCCCCAAAGCTGTCCTCTGTAATTAGAAGGCTACCCCAACCCCTATGCCCTCCATTGCCCCACTCCACACACATATATCACCGCCATGTACCCCACCCCTGCCAGCAGAACCACTGGGCAGTGCATCACCATTTTAGGGTTCACCCCCTAGAGCAGTTACCTATTCTCTGTCACTTGTTTGCCAAGAGCTTGAGGTTTGTGAGCTGAATCCACCTCACCACCACCACCCTCACCCCACCCCCCAGCTACCTCAAGGAGTGAACCACATATGGTCCAGCATTGCTGGGCCTGTCACCTCCTGCCAAAAAGACAGCACCCAGCCAAACATATAAATAGGCAGTCATCGTCAGAGGAGCTTGCCCACTGCCGAGTCCTCTGGCCACCTTGCCTGGCCTGGTCACCTGAAGATTCCAATCTGATCAGATCACTCCCATGCTTAAAGGCCATCAAGTCCCACCTCCACCCATGGTCTCAAAAGAAAATCCAAACTCAGTGGAGTTTCCAGACCCTTTGGGATCTGTTCCCACCAGTGCAAAGCCTGCCAGCTTCTTACAGTTCTCCAAAGTCATTCTGTTTGGACGTCTTTGCATTTGGAAAAGCATTTGTTTCTTCATAATCTGTCCCTGGATGTCCTTTTCATTACTTTCCTGGGTTCTGGGGCTCCTGCTCTTTTAGCATGAAAATTCTGCAAGGAAATTTATACTGATGAGCAAGAGATCTGAGTTCTAGTCCTGACTCTAGGTGATTTTGGACAAATTGCTCACCTTTCTGGGTTTCAATCCTTCATCTGAGATAACTGGACAAGATAATATCCATGGTTGCCTGGGGAAATGATACTGCCTTCATGGGCACCTACCTCTGCTTCTCTTCCTGCCACAGGACCGACTTTTGACACACATGCCTTCTGTAAACACTCTTAAGAAAAAGGGAAGTTAGCAAAAAATCTGGCAGCAACAACCCCAGCTTGGCATTTTAGATAACTTTTCAACCAGGTCTTGATGGAGGAAAAAGCAGAAAGGAAGGAACTACCAGAGACATTTGCTCTGAACATCTGAAGGTGCTGGCACCTTTAGACTTTTGGGGGAAGCAGAGAGGGCAGTAGAGGGGAAGGCACAAGGGTCTGTGCCAAGGAAGGTTACACACAGGCAGGCAGAATAAGCTGTCCCACCAGCAGACCCAGGCCCCCACACCTTTCTTCCCCTGCTCTCAGGCCCTAGCAGTGAGGGCTCTATGAAGTGGCTATGGTTCCCCTGAGTATCCCCTGGACACTAAAGTAAGGAGAGGATAACTCTAGCTGGCCCCTTCTCCTCCCAGCAGCCTCTTAAGACTCCAGACGTCTGCCTCGAGGCTGAGCACATTGGTGGGGAACTGAGGCAGCTCTTCTTCAGTGAGAGCAAACGCATTCCCCAGTCACTCACTCAGGTGGTGGAAGACCCCAAATCACATTCCCTGAGCTATGCAGCAACAGCAAGGAGACAGATGCACTTTCTTAAACTGCCTTCAAGGAGATGAAAACCCATGCCATCATTTGTTAGTTTACCTCTATTTCAGAAAGCATTTTCAGGGCTTGTTCAATGGGTCCTCAAGAGAACCTTCTCCCACTGGCTCCCAACAGGACGTCAGTGAGGTCAGATGTGGTCATTCTCCAGCCTGCAACCTGAGCCATGCCAGCAACATCTCCAGGACTGGCTAACATTTATTAAAAGCTTGGTGTGTGCAAAGCACTGCTCCAAGCACTTTCAATGAATTAACTCCTTGAACCTACAAGGCCCTGTGAGGTACATATTATTCTGATGCCACTTTACAGGTGAGGAAACTGAGGCACGCAGCAATGAGATGACTTGTCCAAGGCTACAGAGCCAATGGGAAGCAGAGCCAGTATTTGAGCACAAACAATGTGGCTCTCAAGCTGCTTTCTAACCACCGTTTTGGTTTTGTTTGTTTGTTTTGGGTTTTTTTTTTAATGTTTATTTATTTACTTATTTCTGGCCATACTGGGTCTTGATTGCTGCTCCGACTTTCTCTAGTCGTGATGTACGGGTTTCTCGTTGTGGTGGCTTCTCCTGTTGCAGAACATGGGCTTTAGGGCGTTAGGGCTTCAGCAGTTGGGCTCCCAGGCTCTAGACCACAGGCTAAGTAGTTGTGGCACACGGATTTAGTTCCCCTTAGCATGTGGGATCTTCCCAGATCAGAGATCAAACACGTGTCTCCTGCATTGGCAGGTGGATTCTTTACCTCTAAGCCACCAGGGAAGCCCCTAACCACCATTTTGGGTTGTCCCACTAGGCCAGAAAAATTGCCCCAAGAGCGTCTAAAGGGTCAGAGAGTCTGCACATTGTTTTAGTAATTTTTTTTTTAATTATGAAAGTACAATAACAGATTTTGCCCCAGGAGAGTCTAAATGGTCAGAGAGTCTGCATATTGTTTTATTCTTTTTTTTAATTATGAAAATATGATAACAGATTTACAGGAGGCTTGGAAAATACAGAACAAGTTTCTATATAGTTCCACTATATTTACAATTATTTTTAAGTAGATAAATTAAAAATTTTAGAGTTTTAATATCAAACTCTCAAAAATTAATAGAATGAATACATAGAAAAGTAGAAGGATATAGTAGACCTGAAAAACTCTGTGAACCAATTCAACATAATTAAGATTTATAAATTTTCACACAATGGTAGGATACAAATTCCATTCAAGTTCTCATAGACTGTAAACTAGGAGACACTGGAACATATCCAGGGACATAAAACAAGGTACAAAAGTTTCACAGTATAAAGGTGTTGAAATCATACAGAATCTGTTCTCTTATCACTGTGGAATTAGGTATCAATATCAAAAGATATTTGAAAATAACCCACATATTTTCAAGTGCAATGTGACATTTACCAAGAGAGATCTTTGACTTAGTCACCAAAAGCCTCCATAAAGCTAGACTAAAAAAAACACAGATGGTGATTGCAGAGAATAAAACATTTAAATGAGAAATTAGTATCAAGTTAATATTCAAGATACTTTAAACAGAATCCCATGTATTTTATTTTGTCTTTAATAACTTTTACTGCCCAATTTTTCAATTAACACAGCAATACGTATTTTATAGAACATACATAAATACATAATACATACAAAAACCCACATTACTACATTTTGTGACTAGAGCTTAACATTCGCTAGTCTTTTATATACTACTCTTTTAAAGTAATATATATATTAGCCTTTTAAAAGTGGATCATACTCTACACCCTAATTTGTATGCTATTTTCCTTTTTATTAAATTGAGATATCCTTCATATACCATAAAATTCACCATTTTAAAGTAGACGGTTTTGTAGGTTTTAGTATGCTCACAGCGTTGTATAATCATCACCACTATCTTATGGCAAACATTTCACCACCTTGAAAAGAAAACCATACCAGTCACTCATCATTCCTCTCACACCCCATCTACCCTAGTGCTTGGCAACTAGAACTCCTTCCTGACTCTACTTCCAATAATCTACTTCCTGACTCTATGGATTTGCTTAGTCTGGATTTTCATATAGATAGAGTTATCTAATATGTGACCTTTTCTGTCTAGTTTCTTTCACTTAGCATAATGTTTTCAAGGCTTCCTCCATGCTTCCTCCATAGCACATGTCAATACTTGGTTCCCTTGTATGGCTGAATATATTCCATTGTATGGCTGTAGCACAGGTTGTTTAACCATTTGTCAGTCAATAGACATTTGAGCTGTTTCCACTCTTTGGCTATTATAAATAATGCTGTAAGGAACACTGCTTTCTAAGTTTTTGTGTGGACATATATTTTCATTTCTCTTGAGTATACCTAGGAGTAGAATTGCTGGGTCATGTGATAAATCTGCTTAACTTTTTGAGGAACTGCCAAATAGTTTAACATGGTGGCTGTCCCATTTTACATTCCTACCCACAGTGAATAAGTGTTCCAATTTTTCTGCCATTTGCTGATGCCTGTTAGTTTTCCTTTCCTTTTTTTTTTTTGGAGTCACCCTAGTGGGTGTGAAATAGTACCTCACTGTGGTTTCGCTCGGCATTTCCCTAATGATTTGCATTTCCTTCACTGAGCATTTTTTCTTGTGCTTATCAGTCATTTGAATATCTTCTTTGGAGAAATGTTTGTTCAAATACTTTGCCCATCTAAAAAATTAGGTTATCTTGCTGTTGAGTTGGAAGAGTTCTTTATATATTCTGTATAATAGAATCTTATCTGAGAGATGACTGCAAATATTTTCTCCCATTCTGTGGGTTGTCTCTTAACTTTCTTGATAGTGTCCTTTGAAGTGTAAAAGTTTTTAATTTTGTTTAATTTTTTTTTTTTTTTTTTTGGCCATACCATGCTCAGCTTGTAGGATCTTCGTTCCCTGACCGTGGATTGGACCCAGGCAACAGCGGTGAAATATCCAAGTCCTAGCCACTGGGCCACTAAGGAATTCCCCAAAAGTTTTAAATTTAGATGAAATCCATTTTATTTTTTTCTTTGTTGTGCCTTTGGATGTCATAGCTAGGAAACCATTGCTTAATATACAGTCATAAAGATTATACTAAGCAGGGTTGGGCCTGGTTAGTACTTGGATGGGAGATTTATACTAATGTTTTCTTCTGGGAGTTTTATAGTTCTACCTCTTACACTATAAAACTCTTAAAAGAAAACATTAGTATAAATCTTCATGACCTTAGATTTAAGCCTTTGATCCACTCACTTTGAGCTAATTCTTGTATATGGTCTGAGTACAGATCCAAATTCCTTCTTTTCTTTGTGGATATCCAATTGTCTCAGCACTATTGGTTGAAAAAAAATTTTTTTAATTATATCCTATTTTTTAACAATCAACCATAAACATCTTCACTGCAATAAATCAATAAATACTATTTTATAGTAGTATTTTTATTAGCCATATGTACTTCATCACATTGATGTAATTTATTTAACTAATCTATTTACAGAATTTAAATTGTTTTTACATTTTACTGTCTTAAACAATACAATGGTGAATATACTTAGAAAAATATCTTGAGATTCATCTCTATTTTCTTATGAAAAATTATCAAAACAGGAAAGTCTGGATTAAAGGGTAGCTTTATTTTCAAGGCTTTAGACGCACACCATCACCTTGCTCTAGAACAGTTCTCAAACTTTTTGGTCTTGGGATCCGTTTACACTCAAAACCCACTGTGGTTCCTAACAGGCTTTTGTTTGTGTGGATTATTTTTATTCATATTAACCATCTGAAAAATTATCTGCTGTGCTGTGCTAAGTCGCTTCAGTCGTGTCCAGTTCTCTGTGACCCTATGGACTATATAGCCCGCCAGGCTACTCTGCCCATGTGATTCTCCAGGCAAGAATACTGGAGTGGATTGCCATGCCCTTCTCCAGGGGATCTTGAAATTATAGCATTAAAAAAAATTAAATATATTTATACTCATTTCAAAATAAATATAATGAACCCATTAAGTGTTAACATAAGATATATATATTTTTATTAAGAACAGTATTTTCCACAACAAAAATGTTTAGTAAGAAAAGTGGCAGTTTGACACTTGTGCAGAGCCTTTTAATATTGGCTTAATAGAATATTCTGAGGTGTTATATCTCCTTCTGCATCAGTCTGCTGAGATACCGAACATCAACTAGCCTCTGAAAAACTGCTCTCCACACTAATGAGAGAGAACAAAATGGCAAATGACATCTCAGTGTTATCATGAAAATAGTTTTATAAGACTGCCTGGCAGAGCTGAGAAATTGTTAAGAAAAAAATTTTTTAATAGCTTTGACTTCTCAGACCCCTAAAGAGTCTCAAGGAGCCCTATGGGTCCCTGACCACTCTTGTAGAAATACTGCTCCGTAGAAAAATTTTTCCAAAATATACTCTTACAACTGTGTCCTTTTCTCTGCACTTCCACCAACACTGGGAATTACCTTTTTTAAATTTAATTTTATATTGGAATATAGTTGATTAGTTTCAGGTGTACAGCAGAGTAATTCAGTTATGCATATGCATTTATCTTTTCTTTTTCAAATTATTTTCCCATTGAGATTATTACAAAAGATGGAGGAGAGTTCCCTGTGCTGTACAGTAGTTCCTTGTTAGTTATCAATTTTATATCTTTTTTCACATTTACTAATTTGTTAAGCAATAAGTAGGCTCTCTTTATGATTTGAATTTGCATTCTGTAGTTTCTCATAATGTTGAAACTTTTTTCATGATTTTTATAATTTGTTTTTCTTTTATAGATTGCCTGTTCATATCTTTTATACATTTTCTTCCTGAGATGAATATCTTCTATCTTAATAATCCTAAGAGCATTCTATATATTTAGGAGTTACCCTAAATATATAAGCTATAATTTCTAAGGCAGTTAATATGAATAAAAATAACCCACACAAGAAAAGCGTGTTAGGAACCGCAATAGTTTTTGAGTGTAAAGGGATCCCAAGACCAAAAAATTTGAAAACTGTTCTAGAGCAAGGTGATGGTGTACATTTATTATAGCCTAAATATATGTGCATTTAAATTCCAGGGGTTGTGAATGTTGAAGTTTTTTGATATGCATGAGTGTTTTTTTTCCATCTTTTTTTTATTAAGGATATTTGTGCATGAGTTTTGTGTTGTTTTATATAGGCAAACCTATCAGCAGTTTTAATGGTTTTATCCTTTCCTTTTGCCCTGTGCTGTGCTGTGCTTAATTGCTCAATCGTGTCTGACTGTGACCCCATGGACTGTAGCCTGCCAGGCTCCTCTGTCCTTGGGGATTCTTCAGGCAAGAATACTGAAGCGGGTTGCCATGCCCTCCTCCAGGGGATTTTCCCGACCCAGGGATTGAACCTAGGTCTCCCACATTGCAGGTGGATTTTTTACCGTCTGAGCCACCAGGGAAGCTCTCCTTTTGTCCTACCTATAGTCAAACAAATTCTCCTCTAATTTAATTTCCCACCATCACCAAGTGAATGGTCCTGTTTGGCCTAGGAAGGCATTAAGAAGTACAGGATTAGCACTTTTATAGTATCAATAATATCTTCTTATTTTCATTCTATTGATTCTGTATTACACAATGAAAGTGAAAGAAGATTTTTAATGTCATTATCCCAGGACATCACCCAACCAAATGTCCTTGGGGGGGAAATTCCTGCCTCCTCAGAACAAGGTGACAAAAGTAGGATTTATTCTTTGTGTATCTGATGAGGTGGATCTTACCTGCTCAGAAGGCTGGAGACTGGTGAGTCTCCTGTTCCTCAGTGGGGAGGAGATAGCCCATCTGAGTGGGCCTCCTGGCCTCATGCCAACACTTTGGTGCCCAGCAGGTGGCTGTCTCAATGTACCTGAGGTGGGGCCAATTTTTACCCAAAAATTTAGCAAAGGATATGGGTCTCCAAGAAGTCATAGCTTTATTCAGGGTCAGTAGCCTAAGCACTCATGACCCGTTTCTTAGGAAGAGACATTTTAAAATAAGAAAAGGAAACTAGAACTTAACAGACTGACAGGATATTCTAGCTAACCACAAATTTACAGAATTATAACTTAGCTACAGAGATCTTCTCCTTTTGCAACTTTTTGCAAATCTCTCCAGTAAATGCTACCTTCTAGAACTTGACTGCTCTCTGAAAAGGTAATCAGAAACCATTACAGAGTGGATTTTTGCAGCCAAGATGGCTAAACTGCATTAGCAAGGATTTTCCCAATATTGTTTCCCATATTCTCAAGCAGACTAGAGATTTTTCTTTGCCAGTCTGGCAGGTGAAAACAAATATCATTGCATTGTTGAATTTTCATTCCTTAGATTATTGGTGATAAAAAAAAAAGAAAAAATTATGTTTCTCAGCTGTTTGTATTTCTCTTTTGGTGAATTACCTATTAACATCTTTTTCACTTTTTTCTATTGGAGTGGTCATATTTTTCATATTGATTGAGGAACTCATTATATAATAAAATATTAATCCATATACTGCATTTTTTCCCCTCAATTTGTCAGTTTCCTTTTAACTTCTGTTCTGCACAAGTTTCTAATGACTAAGAAGCTAAATCTATCAATCTTTAACTTTATGGTTTCTGCCTTTAGTGTCACGCTTGGGAAATCCTTGCCGAACTACAATTATTAGAAAAAAAAATCCTGTTTTTTCTTCTAGTGTTTTATATTTTCATCTTTTATATTTAAATCTAATCCATCTGAAATTGATTGTGGTATATATAGAAGAGAAAGCTAATAGTTTTTTCCCCAAATTGCTGGCTAGTTATCCCATTGATATTTCTTGAATAATCCAGGAATGACAAATATGTGTTTTAGTGTAGTTTTCTGTTCCTGGGCCCCTGGAAGACATATCTAATCAAATGCAGAACTCCTGGCTAAGCCTAGACTAGGCCTCACAGCCCGGCTAGCACGTCAGGGCAGCCACCTCCTGCCCTGGTATCAAGATGAAACTTGATAGTTTCAAGGTAGCCACTTGGTATCAAGATGAAACTCTGTCATTTACAGAATGAATCGACTTAGCAGCAGCAGCAGCAGCAGCAGATTAATCCTTAGGGCTTGCTTCTCTGGTAGCTCAGCTGGTAAAGAATCCACCTGCAATTGCAGGAGTCCTCAATTCAGCTCCTGGGTCAGGGAAGATCCTCTGGAGAAGGGATAGTCGACCATATTCTTGGGCTTCCCTGGTGACTAAGATGGTAAAGAATCCGCCTACAATGTGGGAGACCTGGGTTTGATCCCTGGGTTCGGAAGATCACCTGGAGGGGGCCATGGCAACCCACTCCAGTATTCTTGCCTGGAGAATCTCCATGGACAGAGGAGCTTGGCCTGCTACAGTCCACAGGGTCGCAAAGAGTCGGACAGGACTGAGCGACTTAGCAAAGCACAACAGAGACTAATCCTTCTTCTTCCCCATTGATATGAGAAGACTTACTAGAAATTACATTCTTTTTTATTCTAGACTTTCCTTTCTGTCTTATCAATATGCCTGTCTTTTCCTGTGTCATCTCCACCTTGTTTGGTTATTACTTCCATGCACTAGAAGGTAATGACTAGCAGCATAAGGTTTATACACTTTGCAACACATTCTTGAATATTTTCTCTCATTTAAACTTCTACATTTATTGAGTCAAAGTGCCTCCAGAATAAGTTAACAAAACTTAAAATTCATATATTTAAATTTTATTTATTTAATTCATTAATTTTAATTAAAATTTAAAATTCATTCCCAATTTAGTTACATGGGATTTCTTTCCATTTTTAAAGGTTCCCTTTATGTTTCTGAGGAGTCCCTGGTGGCTCAGACAGTCAAGAATCCGCCTGCAAAGCAGGAGACCTGAGTTTGATTCCTGGGTCAATAAGATCTCCTGGAGAAGAGAATGGCAACCCACTCCAGTATTCTTGCCTGGAGAATTCCATTAACAGAGGAGCCTGGTGGGCTACAGTTCATGGGGTCTCAAAGAGTTGGACACAACTGAGTGACTAACACATTTCTGAATAGTTTTATTCTAAGTCCTACACATTACTGGTTAACTTTGCTCCTAGATATTTTATATTTGTGGTGAGACCTTTTTGACTAATACAACATCTAACTTCTTATTACCAGAGTGTAGGCTTCGTGAGAGCACAGACTACATACCTTTTGTTCATAACTGTAGCTCCCCTGTAGGCTCTATATTAATTTTTAATGAGTGAAAGGATAATAGCATAAAGCAATGCTGTGGTCTTAGTGTGTTATTAATTTGTAACAGACAACTTTACTAATTTGATTAGCTATGTTTTTCATGTGATTCTCTGGAATTTTCCACATTTGCAAATATGACAATTATCTTTTGCCAATATGTGTTGTTCTTATTGATTTTTCTTATAAGACATTGAATTGAATAGGTTTTTCTATTCAGGTTTCTATTGTCCTTTGAGAACAATCCTAAATTATAGGGATGACAGTGGGTACCTTTTTGTGTTCCTTTTATGGTAATACTTCTAGTGTTTCACTGTTAAGTATGATGACTAGAGTAAAAGCAAATTTGATGGAAAAAATATAATGGTTCTATTCTGGACATGTTCAGAGGGGTATTAGTGTGAGATGTCCAGGAGACAGCTGGACATGTAAGAAATCTGGGCTGGAGACAAAGATTTGGGAGTTAACATCATGTAGGTAGGAGTTGAAGCCTTGGGATAGATAAATTCACAAAGAGAGAAGGCCAAGGATAGAACTAGGGAACATCAGTCTCAAGGCTGAGTAAAGCCAAGAGGACACCATCAAAGAGATGAGAGGAAATCAGTAAAGAAGGAGTCACAGGAGACCAAGATGAATTTCGAGGGAGAGGAGGTGATCAACACAGCCCAACAGTGAGAAGAGGAAGATGGAAAATAGGCCAAGGATTTAGTGTCTAGGAGGTCACCCATGACCTTAGCGAGTGCAGGAGTGTCCATATTGTGATGGAGCTGAGCTCACCGGTGGCAGGCTGGGGAGAGGTGAGAAAGTACAGACCACCATAAGGACTCCTTCAAGAAGCTTCACAGGGAAGAGGAACCAAGAGATACAAGACTAAATTGAAAGGGAGACAGAACTGAGAAAGAGATTCCGATTTTTCAGGTGCCAGTCACACGAGAATGTTTGTAAGTTGAAAGCGAAAAGACTATGAAACAGTCTAAAAGTTTGAGAAAGAAATACAGGGAAAATATAGGTAAACAAAGCACAGAGGGTTGGAAAGGATGGGCTCCTGGGCTGGGGACCCCGTTGGCCTCAGTCTCCACTTTCTCTGAAGTGCAAAGGAGGATGTAAGATTGGTGAGGACTGGGTGTCTCAGGAGAAAGTAATTACCCATCTCTGTCCTTTCTGACCCTGACTGCTAGAGGAAGGAGGATGGGAGTCTGGACGGCAGTGGGGGTACAGAATCACAGGCTGGGCCTGCTGAATAAGGAGGCCTGAAGGGCTACCAGGCAGACTTAGGCTTCCAGCTGAAACTGGAAATCATAAACCCACCTGGTCAAAGTAAAGGCCTAAAGAGATTCCAATTTAATTGGTCTGGTTTATAACTTGGGCATCAGGGATTTAAAAAGCTACCTCTTGTTAAACAACAAGCATAGGGAAGGAACTATGCTCAGTATCCTGAGACAAACCATAATGGGAAACAATATAAAAAAGGAAATATCTGTATGTATAACTGAGTCACTTTGCTGGATAGCAGAAAGTAACGCAACATTGCAAATCAACTGTACATCAATAAACTAAAAATTAAAATAAATGAATGAATAAATATGTATAAATGAAAGAAAAAAAAAAAGCTGCCCCAGTGATTCTAATGTGCAACCATGGTTGAGTATTGCTGGAGTCAAAAAGTACCTTTATGGGAATTCCTTGGCAGTCCAGTGGTTAAGATTCCATGCTTAACCAATGCAGTGGGCCTAAATTCAATCCCTGGTCAGGGAAATGAGATCCTGTAAGCCACACTGCAAAGACAAAAAATAAAGTACATTTTGCATACAGAGACCCCAAACCTAGTTGGGAGGATAGAGAGGCTTGGCAGTTCTGACTGAAGCCTCAGTATCCTGTGGGGGTGTGGACATACCTCCAGTCACAAGAGGACAGATTCCTGCCTTGTTCTGCCCTTTGGTCAGAATCTGAATTCCTTTCCTGCCTTAAATTAAAACAGAAAGTTTCCTTGACAGAGAGACCCAGGGGCCCCTGGAATGGCAGTAGAATGCCAGGCTGAGGAATATGACAGTGTTACGGCAAACAATATGCTTTTCCACTTAGGAACCAAGCCCTCGGCCTGGCTCACTCAGAGTGTGTGTGTGTGTGTGTGTGTGTGTGTGTGTGTGTGTTTCAGGCTGCCTATTCAACTGAAAAACAAAAGCAGCTCTGAGACCAGAGGGGAGGTTTGAACAAGTGACCAGGATGACTCATGCTGCTTGGCAGCAGAGGTCAGGAAGCTGCCACCCCTAGTGGGCGGGGTGTGGGCGGGGCCTGGGTAGGAAGAGCTGCAGGTACCCTGGCTCCTGTGAACTTCCCACCCTGTCCTTGGGCAGGCTGCCTTTTGGGTCAAGCAAATATTTTTACAAAAATTAAGACAAAAAAATGTAACTTTCCGCTTACGGCTGCAAATTTCTGGTGGAAGCACACAAGCTGAAGCAAGGATGAGGCCAATGTCTCTTACAAAGCCCTGGAGATATTCACACAAAGATCAGGTTAACAACATTAGGTCAGAAACTGTGACCTTTTTCAACACAAGCTCCAGTGGGAACAAGAGAAGGGCTGCCTAGCATGGATGCCCCTGTGAGGGGTCAGGAGGTAGGAACAGCCCAGAGGAGCACATTTAATGGACACTCTCAATATGCAGGTTTTGAGACATGAAGGAAACATTGAACTATGCTGCCCAACACATGTGTTGCCATATGTGGCTGGTGAGCACGTGAAATGTGGCTGGTTTGAATTAGATGTCAAATGCACACCAGATTTCAAAGATGTAGTATAGAGGGAGAAAAATGTGTAAAATAACTCATTAATCATTTATTGATACTTTTTTATACTGACTACACAGTTGAAATAATCATATTTGAACATAGTAACCTGTTATTAAAATTAATTTCACCTGTTTCATTTTACTTTTTAAAATGTAGCTATTAGCAAAGTTGAAATCACATTTGTGGCTTCCCTGATCTTTCTGTTGGACAGTGCTGGCATATGCCCTTCACCCAATGAAGTTTAATTGGACACCTACTCTGCCAAAGGAAGCGTGAAGGTACAAGCCATATAATATTAATAATGGCTCCAGTTTTTACAAGGCTGACTACTTGCCAGGCACTTTTCCCTGATTTAGTAACTTGCCCTAGTTAAGAAAGCACACTGACTTCCAGAACCCACATTATTAACCAACTGGCCAAACTACCTTCCTGATGGTAAAGACCTTGGGGTACATCACAGATGCCTGCCCTGACATCGTAAAGAGACTGTCACATAGTCGAGAATATCCAAGTTAAAAACTTACCCTCATCATGTACATTTTAGATGTTATCTTTTTTTAAACATAGTTGAAACATACAGCCATCTAGCTGCATTCTCTTTCCCTTTTTTTTTTTTTTTAACAAAGACTGCCAAACATTTTTGACATGCTGGTCAGAGGAAGAGGTTCAGGATGTGACTGAGGAAAGAACTGGCTCTCCACTTGGCTGCCCAGTGCAATAAACTGGGGAGCTTGGGGCAATGCTGACACCTGGGCCCCATCCTTAGAGATTCTGATGTAATTAGCCTGGTTTCGGGTCTTGGTTTGGGTTTTTTTAAAGCTGCTCAGGCAGGGGATGGTTCTAATGTGCAATTGTGGATGAGAATCACTGGAGTAAAAAGTTAACTGGTCCATATGGAGGTTGGATCTCCCAACCCCAGGCTCTCTCATTTGTTTGCTTCTGGTTCATTCTGCCCACCTGACCAGCTGAAAGTATGCCCATGTCCTGAACTCATGACAATGGGCTGCTAGGGTGAATGGAGCTCAGTACAAGAAAGGGGACACAGCCCTAGAGCTTAGTAAAGGCTGAGCATTTTGACTTGGGCTTTTTCTGAACTTGTGTATTAAATACAGCTACCCTTGGGCAAATTCTGTTCCACTGTATTTACTACTAAAGTTTTATGTATTTATAAATCTATACCCACATACACATATGCTTGCAGATGAAATCAGCAGGAAGTTGTGGAAAGTACACTGGACAGAAAGCCAAGAGTACTTGCAAAAAGTAGTAAATAAGCTCCAGAGGTTTAATGCACAGTGTAGTAAACGTAGACAACAGTATTGTTTTATAATCATCATATCTAATGAGAGATCAGAATGTAATGTCCAACCACTAAAAAGAAAGGATAATTATGTATCATTACAGAGATGCTAATTATTACTGCAATGGCAATCATTACAATATATAAAGCTACCAAATTAACATGTTGAACACCTTAAATTTATACAATCACACAGTGTTATATGTCACATATATTTCAATTGGAAAAACAATTTTTAAAAGCCAAGAGCACTCCTTTCCAGTTCAGTCTGCCACTTCAGAGATCTTAATTCCCCCATCTGTAAAATGGGTAAGTTGGCTTAGGCAGGCCTAAGACCTCTTCTTTTTCCAGTAGTCATGTATGGATGTGAGAGCTGGACTATAAAGAAAGCTGAGCGCAGAAGAATTGATGCTTTTGAACTATGGTTTTGGAGAAGACTCTTGAGAGTCCCTTGTACTCCAAGGAGATCCAACCAGTCCATCGTAAAGGAAATCAGTCCTGACTGTTCATTGGAAGGACTGATGTTGAAGCTGAAATTTTGATAGTTTGGCCACCTGATGCGAAGAGCTGACTCATTGGAAAAGACCCTGATGCTGGAAAAGATTGCTGCAGTCTAGTTCAGTTCAGTTCAGTTGCTCAGTGGGGTCCAACTCTTTGTGACCCCATGAACCTCAGCACGCCAGGCCTCCCTGTCGATCACCAACTCCTGGAGTTTACCCAAACTCACACCCATTAAGTCAGTGCTGCCATCTAACCATCTCATCCTCTGTTGTCCCTTTCTCCTCCTGCCTTCAATCATTCCCAACATCAGGGTCTTTTCCAATGAGTCAGCTCTTTGCATCTGTTCTGTTCAGTTGCTCAGTTGTGTCCGACTCTTTGTGACCCGATGAATCGCAGCACGCCGGGCCTCCCTGTCCATCACCAGCTCCCGGAGTTCACTCAGACTCATGTCCATTGAGTCCGTGATGCCATCCAGCCATCTCTTCCTCGGTCGTCCCCTTCTCCTCCTGCCCCCAATCCCTCCCAGCTTTGTGGACACGGGGCGGGGGTGGGGATGCCAAGAGGGTGGGACGAGCCGAGAGCAGCACGGAGACACACGCATCACACGCGTCAGTCGGCCGGCCAGCAGGGATCTGCTGGGCGGCGGAGCGAGTGCAGCCCGTACTCGTGACAGCCTAGATGGGGATGGGGCGGGACGAGGGCTCACATGTCTGCTTTAGACAGTTTGCAACGTGTGAAGCATTTTTTTCCGCATTCTGAAACATAACAGTTTAAACTTTCTGTAAGTTTGAGAGTCCCTTGGACTGCAAGGAGATCCAACCAGTCCATGCTAAAGGAGGTCAGTCCTGGGATTTCTATGGAAGGAATGATGCTGAAGCTGAAACTCCAGTACTTTGGCCACCTCATGCGAAGAGTTGACTCATTGGAAAAGACCCTGATGCTGGGAGGGATTGGGGGCAGGAGAAGGGGACGACAGAGGATGAGATGGCTGGATGGCATCACCAACTCGATGGACATGAGTTTGAGTGAACTCCGGGAGTTGGTGATGGACAGAGAGGCTTGGCGTGCTGCGGGTTCATGTGGTCGCAGAGTTGGACACGACTGAGCGACTTAGTCCTGGGATTTCTATGGAAGGAATGATGCTGAAGCTGAAACTCCAGTACTTTGGCCACCTCATGCGAAGAGTTGACTCATTGGAAAAGACCCTGATGCTGGGAGGGATTGGGGGCAGGAGAAGGGGACGACAGAGGATGAGATGGCTGGATGGCATCACCAACTCGATGGACATGAGTTTGAGTGAACTCCGGGAGTTGGTGATGGACAGAGAGGCTTGGCGTGCTGCGGGTTCATGTGGTCGCAGAGTTGGACACGACTGAGCGACTGAACTGAAGTGTGTGATTCCGTGCCTTTGTTAAGAGAGTAACTTTTGGACAATCATGTCATTTACAGCCATTGAATTACAGAGGGTGCTTCGTGCCCACAGTCAGTGGTCGCAGACTTCAGTGACCTTAAAATCTGGTGTTTGTTCTTTCTATGGTTTCTCTTCTTCTTCCTCTTGCATATGTTTAATAGATTTCATATCTCAGCTTGTCGGCTAAGAAATGTGATGGCTAAGGAATTAGAGAGGGTGAAGAGAAGTTCGACAGAATGTGGTCCACTGAAGAAGGAAATGGCAAGCCACTTCAGTATTCTTGCCTTGAGAACCCCATGAACAATGTGAAAAGGCAAAATGATAGGATACCAAAAGAGAAACTCCCCAGGTTGGTAGGTACCCAATATGCTACTGGAGATCAGTGGCGAAATAACTCCAGACAGNTCCGTCTAGTCAAGGCTATGGTTTTTCCTGTGGTCATGTATGGATGTGAGAGTTGGACTGTGAAGAAGGCTGAGCGCAGAAGAATTGATGCTTTTGAACTGTGGTGTTGGAGAAGACTCTTGAGAGTCCCTTGGACTGCAAGGAGATCCAACCAGTCCATTCTGAGGGAGATCAACCCTGGGATTTCTTTGGAAGGAATGATGCTAAAACTGAAGCTCCAGTACTTTGGCCACCTTATGCGAAGAGTTGACTCATTGGAAAAGACCCTGATGCTGGGAGGGATTGGGGGCAGGAGGAGAAAGGGACGACCGAGGATGAGATGGCTGGATGGCATCATGGACTCAATGGACGTGAGTCTGAGTGAACTCCGGGAGTTGGTGATGAACAGGGAAGCCTGGCGTGCTGCGATTCATGGGGTCGCAAAGAGTCGGACACGACTGAGCGACTGAACTGAACTGATTGGCACAACAAATGGAAAACCCTTCACCAATATAATTCCTAATCAACCCACTATACTAATAAATTCTAACTTCCCTAAAGAATCTGCCTTTAGTAAGTCTAAAACATCTCATGCCTCTCACTGTTGGGAGGCTGTAAACAATCACATGTGGCTGGACGAACCTATACAGGCAGGCTGGATAACCTTCAGAGGAGTTCGTATGTAAGTTGAAACACTCCTGTCATGCCCAGGAATTTTTCTTAACTGGAGCTGCAAGTTAACTCCTTTTCCGAGAGAAATGGTTATGGGGGAGAGCCCCCCGTAAAGTCAGAGGGGTAGGTGAGAGCATAAAACAGACTCTGGTTTTGGGGGTAGATGCTCGGGAACAGGTGGTTTCCTGAGACTTGATCACGCCTTTGCGTATGCCGAAGCCTCCTTCCTCATGACCTTTGCCATGGGCGGAGTTCCTCACGCGGTTCCCCGGCATCATGGATGCAAACAGGGAAGAGTTTGTGGTCTTAACCATTTGGAGAGATGGAATGTAGGTGTGGCTTCCCTTCCAGGGCAACTGGGCCTTCTGGCCGTGCTTAGTGTTAGTGTTAGTCACTCAGTCGTGCCCGACTCTTTGCGACCCCATGGACTGCAGTCCACCAGGCTCCTCTGTCCATGGGATTCTCCAGGCAAGGATACTGGAGTGGGTTGCCATTTCCTTCTCCAGGGGATCTTCCCAACCCAGGGATCGAACCCAGGTCTCCTGCACTGCAGGCAGATTCTTTACTGACTGAGCCACAAGGGAAGCCCTCTGGCAGTGCTTAGTGTATGAAAATGTACGGTTGGGAATCCACCCGCTGAGGATGGTGAAGGCCCAGGTGGGGGTGGCGGGGGAGCCTTGGCAGGTGGATAGAAAGGTCAGTTTTCCCCACTACTGAGGCAATCCCACAAGATGAGACAAGACAGCTGCATGAAAAATCTGTGCTCCACATGAGCTCCCAGCCCCCCTGGCCTCGCTGCTGTTTCCTTCCAAGAGCCTTTTGGAGCGCTTTCATCTCAGTAAGAGGAAAGCAGTCCATTTATGAGTAGCAAGGAAGCCATTTTCTCCTTTTGCAGAGGCCTGGCATACAAATAGCATACATAATTAATGTACCCCAGAAAGCATTTAAATTAGTTATGGGATTGTCCCTCAAGAAGAATTCTACAAGAAGAAGTGCTTTAGATGTTTTCAGCTAGAATCTGAGTCCCAGGGTTGTTCCCCTCCCCCACCTCACTGTTAGGACTTTGTGACCTCAGGCAATTCACTTAATGTTCCTCTAAAGGAACGGTAAGATACTTTATTGATCCATATTTTATTCATAGTTTCCACTTCTGAATCTTTGGAAAACCTCAGTAGAGCCATTCTGAGGGTCATTGAATGAAAGCCAGTAATACCCTTTGAGATCCTCTATAGAAATTTGCCTAAAAGGACCTGGTTACATATATTTTCTCTAACATTCCAAAGTAGATATTTCACAGCACTAATCATTATTCTTTAATATGTCCAGTTAAACTCATCTCCTTAATTCTTTAAAATGGAAGACTGCCTGAGTCCTATGTGATCAGCTCTTGCAACTATTCTGAGTGTATATCAGACAGGAAGTTGTTAAATCCTTTCAAAATTATATTACTACTCTGATTCAGCAAGTTGCATTTTCCTTGAAAGATGTCAATAAGAAAGTCTGGCCTAAACCTTCCATCTTTCCCATTCATTCCTTTCTTGTTATTTGTGCTAAAGAATTTGACCAGTGTTAAAAGGGGAACTTGTGTCCAACTCGAATAGGATTTATATTTTCTATTGGTATATCTATTTCTTGCTGGGGGTCCTGAAAAATAATGTGCACTAGTATTTTGTTGATTAAGAGTCATTTGAACTCCAGTGGTTCCAAGAAAACCAGATTTTCTTTGAAATAAGGGAACAGTTCTTTCTTCTCCATGACCACATGAGGATTTCTGGGTTCAATCTTTAGTCCTGTATCAATAGGCATATCTTTATAAAACTGTTCTACTTTTCTAAGCAAAAGGACATAGATGCTGTACAATATTCTCTCCAAATAAGACAGTGCAAAACAAAGGAAGTTGCTTTGATTTGCATAAATCTCATTGAAAAGCTGCAGAAATCTTTATTATTCCGAGCGGGTTACCCGCGTTTTTTTCCCCTGCACGTCAGGATTTGTCCAGCAGATGGCGCCATGTGGTAACTGGATGACAGCTTCCTTTTGCAAATGTGGCTGTGTGCATCTGGCCTATTTTATTTATAAATACTCATTCTGTTAACGTAACTGTGGTGGAGGGAATGACACCTGTTTGAAGTCCAAGGTATTAAATGTCACAGATTTGTAAATTTGTGCCTTATACTGCTGCTGATGCTGCTAAGTCGCTTCAGTCGTGTCTGACTCTGTGCGACCCCATAGACAGCAGCCCACCAGGCTCCCCCACCCTGGGATTCTCCAGGCAAGAACACTGGAGTGGGTTGCCATTTCCTTCTCCACCTTATACTAACACATTATTATAGAGTGTAGCCCTCTAGAAGTATAGTGAAATTGTTCATTGTTCCTCAAGGAGCTTTTTATTTTCTGACAATTAACACGAGTTCACTTAATGGCTTGTCTTAATAGGGTAGCGATATATCAGCAAATAATCCCCACATAGTATAATCCTGGGTGTCCCCATTCTCTGTGTTCGCATCCGGCAAAGGATGCTGTTGGGCTGAGGGTGTGTGCTAAGTTGCTCCAGTCATGTCCGACTCTGTGCGACCCTATGGGCCATAGCCTGCTGGGCCCCACTGTCCTTGGGATTCTCCAGACAAGAATACTGGAGTGGATTGCCATACTCTCCTCCAGGCGATCTTCTTGACCCAGGGATTGAACCTGCGTCTCCCTTGTCTCCTGCATTGGCAGGCAGGTTCTTTACCACTGGCGCCACCTGGGAAACCCTTGGCTAAGGGTATCAGCCATCAAAGAGCTGCTCACAAATAACTCTCTGTTGCCACTTTACAGAATATTGTGGGGTCCAAAAAGAAAGGACAGGAGAAGAAACTAGCACTTAGTTACTCCAAGTGCGATCCTGGCAGCATGCATCTCTCTGGATGCTTGTCAGAAATGCAGTGTTTTGAGGCTTACCTTCCCTGGTGGCTCAGACAGTAAATAATCTGCCTACAGTGTGGGAATCTGGGTTTAGTCCCTGGGTTGGGAAGATCCCCAGGAGAAGGAAATAGCTAACCACTCCAGTTTTCTTGCCAGGGAAATCCCATGGATAGAGGAGCCTGGTGGACTACAGTCCACGAGGTTGCAAAGAGTCAGGCACGACAGAGCAACTAACACTTTCACACTTTCCTGTTGGTAATTGATGAGAATATGCTTTTAAACAAGAGCCTCAGGTAAGTCACATGCACATTATAGTTTGAGAAGCCCTGACAATTGCCTCCTCTTCCTTTCATGTAAAGCATACGTTGAGCCTGGTATAAACCAAGCAATGCACCTGGGCGAGGGTGCAGCTATGGCCCAGTCAGGACGCCAGCAGGCAGGGAGCTCAGAGTCAGAGGATGGACAGCACTAAACAAAGAAGCAATTCAGCTGTGGAGGTGCTAAGAGAGGTATGTGCTAAGGGCAAGCGTGTGTTTGGTAGTTAGGCTGAGATTCACGTTTAATCTTTATGACAGCTCTGAGAGAGAGGAACGACTGTCCCAGTAGAGAAGACCATGCTGAGTCATTCTCACAGCCCATTAGTGATGAACAAAAGCATAAACCCAACTCTGGCAGGCTCCAAAGCCCAGGGTTTTGAGCAAGTTGCAGCCTAGAATCCCTGGCTCTTCCAATAAATTATCTATCCTTATAAGCTTTGTTTTAGATTTCCAGACTAAGGATATGAGGACCTTACATTAAAATATAGTTTTTGGAAAGTTTGTGAGTTAAACGTTGAAGAGTGACTTCCCAAAGAAGGGTGGTGATCCTAGCCCACACACGTGGGTCATCAAAGTTCCTATGTCTAACACAGCCCTGCCATCTGGAGGAAGTCAAGACTGGCAGCAGATGGGTGGTGACTGGGGACCTTTAGATGGAAAGTTTGTTTGTTTCCATCTAAAGTTTGTTTGTGATTGAGTGGGATTATATTAATGCGGCGTTCAGGAGATCTAAGACCCAAGTATTCTCTCCCAAATCCAACCAGGTGCCCCTTGCAAATCAGCATTTCAGGATATTGACTGAGGCCTGCATCACCCACAGAGAGCAGGTTTTAGCAGTTGCCCACACTGGCACTGATCTTGTCAAAACCATAAGCCTCTTGATGAAAGTAAAAGAGGAGAGTAAAAAACTTGGCTTAAACCTCAACATTCGGAAAATGAAGATAGTGGCATCCGGTCCCATCACTTCATGTGAAATAGATGGGGAAACGATAGAAACAGTGTCAGACTTTATTTTTGGGGGGCTCCAAAATCACTGCAGATGGTGATTGAAGCCATGAAATTCAAAGATGCTTACTCCTTGGAAGAAAAGTTATGAGCAACCTAGATAGCATATTCAAAAGTAGAGACATTACTTTACCGACTAAGGTCCGTCTAGTCAAGGCTATGGTTTTTCCATTGGTCATGTATGGATGTGAGAGTTGGACTATGAAGAAGGCTAAGTGCCGAAGAATTGATGCTTTTGAACTGTGGTGTTGGAGAAGACTCTTGAGAGCCCCTTGGACTGCAAGGAGATCCAACCAGTCCTGAAGAGAGGCCTGAGCTATCTAATTCTGTTAATCCTGAAGAGATCAACCGTTCTGAAGGAGATCAACCCTGGGATTTCTTTGGAAGGAATCATGCTAAAGCTGAAACTCCAGTACTTTGGCCACCTCATGTGAAGAGTTGACTCATTAGAAAAGACTCTGATGCTGGGAGGGATTGGGGGCAGGAGGAGAAGGGGACGACCGAGGATGAGATGGCTGGATGGTATCACTGACTCAATGGAAGTGAGTCTGAGTGAACTCCGGGAGTTGGTGATGGACAGGGAGGCCTGGCGTGCTGCGATTCATGGGGTCGCAAAGAGTCGGACACGACTGAGCAACTGAACTGAACTGAAGTGATAGTTGTAATTACCAATACTTACAGGATTCTGGTTGTTTTTGCTAAATGTGTTGATGGGTCTCCCACAGAGAACAGAATTAGATAGCTCAGTAACATAAGGATTTTTTTGTTGTTACTATTTTTTGTTACTATATGTAGATGGATTGTGCTAAGTCTGAGAAAATTGTTTCATTCAGAGCCTTTTTTCCTCTTGTGTTATCTTTTATTAATTCACACATTGAAAATATCTGTAAGCAGAAATGAATATTAAATTTGAATGATGGTTTAGAACAGACTTACATGTATTTGGCAACAATAAAACTTGCCTCCTAAAAGGAAACCATGGATCCTACAACGAGGCTAAAGAAACTAACTGGCCTGTAGCCATCTGTGATGGCTAACACTGGCATTTTTCAGAAAATGCCAGGAATATTTATTCTAGTCTTTACAGCCTCATTTTGTTATTTCCAGGTAATTTGTCACATTTCATATCCTGGAGTCAAAAGGTGTTCTGCTTCTGGCTTATTTATCTGTAACAGTGGTGAATGCCTATTCCAAATAAGCCTCATATTCCCAAACGAAGTGGTGCAGGGTCTAATAGAAATTATTAGGGGAAATTATATATTTGCACAAGTCACAGGAATTGGGTAATAGAAAACTGAGGTAGAAATGGTATAGTTGTAATTACCAATACTTACAGGATTCTGGTTGTTTTTGCTAAATGTGTTGATGGGTCTCCCACAGAGAACAGAATTAGATAGCTCAGTAACATAAGGATTTTTTTGTTGTTACTATTTTTTGTTACTATATGTAGATGGATTGTTGCTAAGTCTGAGAAAATTGTTTCATTCAGAGCCTTTTTTCCTCTTGTGTTATCTTTTATTAATTCACACATTGAAAATATCTGTAAGCAGAAATGAATATTAAATTTGAATGATGGTTTAGAACAGACTTACATGTATTTGGCAACAATAAAACTTGCCTCCTAAAAGGAAACCATGGATCCTACAACGAGGCTAAAGAAACTAACTGGCCTGTAGCCATCTGTGATGGCTAACACTGGCATTTTTCAGAAAATGCCAGGAATATTTATTCTAGTCTTTACAGCCTCATTTTGTTATTTCCAGGTAATTTGTCACATTTCATATCCTGGAGTCAAAAGGTGTTCTGCTTCTGGCTTATTTATCTGTAACAGTGGTGAATGCCTATTCCAAATAAGCCTCATATTCCCAAACGAAGTGGTGCAGGGTCTAATAGAAATTATTAGGGGAAATTATATATTTGCACAAGTCACAGGAATTGGGTAATAGAAAACTGAGGTAGAAATGGTCCCTCATGATGGGTATGCTGGTAATTTGTCGGTGGGCTCTGTTGTCTCATTCTTTCAAGGAATAGCTCTGATATGCTGAATCTCACTGAAACCAACAGCAACAAAAACAATAACTGAATTCATGCTGAAGTCCTAGATATTTGCTCCAGGGACAAGCTTTTCCTCCATTTCAATCAGTACTTCCCTTGTATACCCCTAAATGCCACGAGGTCATTTTTCATGTTTAAATTTGCTTCAAGTCATGTCTGCTGAGAGTCAAGGACTTTGTTTTAAATGTAAAGAAATGACTGCCCTTAACTGCAACTCTGAAAGAAACTTACCGCAACCTATGTCAGATGATTGTCTCAAGACCCTTCCAAAAGTGGGCCTTGACCATTTTTTAAAATTAATTTAGTCATTTTAATTGGAGGCTAATTACTTTACAACTTTGTAGGGGTTTTGCCATACATTGACATGAATCAGCCACGGGTGTACATATGTTCCCTATCCTGAACCCCCCTCCCAGCTCCCTCCCTACCCCATCCCTCAGGTCGTCCCAGTGCACCAGCCCTGAGCACCCTGTCTCTTGCATTGAACCTGGACTGGCGATCTATTTTACATATGATAATATACACATTTCAGTGCTATTCTTTCAAATCATCCCACCCTCGCCTTCTCCCGCAGAGTCCGAAAGACTGTCCTTTACTTCTGTGTCTCTTTTGCTGTCTCACTATATTTTGTTTTAGGTTCACCTTTCTCTATAAGAAAATGAAATGTTTCCAAGGAGCAAAGTAAACATTGTTATCTAGTATTCCATCAATGGGAAGGCTGCTAACAGTTACAATCTGCAGAAGAGACAAAATGCCATGGAAAAAATGTCAGTTTGAGTGATTTATATTTTTAATAGAGGTTCTGAGACATGACATAAAGTCAATTCATATTCATCCTAACTTCTTAAACATACAAAGATCAGGTCATAAAACTTACCATGGTGATGAAAGTAAATTATCACAAAGAAGCAGTAAGGGTACCATATGTATTCTGAAATATGTGGAACTGGTCATTTTGAAAATTAGAATTAAAAAATCTCTTGTATATATAGTAATCCTCTCCTAACCATGTTGGTTCATTAAACAGAACATTCTTTCCTTTACCAGGCCGAATAACTTCCACAGTACTGATAGTGAAAAAAATATATTAAAAAAACAAACAAACAGAAAACACATGATGAAAATTGTTTCAAGGGTTACCTTAGAAAATATGATCAAAGGAAAGCTGTGCCCTCCATAATCTCCGTGCTTCAGCTACGATGAATGGCCAAGAGCCCCATGAGTGTACTGTGATTCCACACTCCCATTCTCCACATTAATATTGCCTCAAACTGTAGTGTCACCTTGGATACTCCATCCTTCTGCACACTTGGTGAATTTGCACTTACCTTTCAAGATTCAGATCAGGTAGCCCTTAATCTTTGAAGCCAGCTGATCCCTTCTCTCCTTTTTCTATTATAGTCTTCTGGTCTTATTCCTGGAGCTACCCCAGTGGCTTAGGGGTAAAGAATCTGCCTGCAGCCCAGGAGACACAGGAGATGTCGACTCGATCCTTGGGTTAGGAAAATGCCCTGGAGGAAGAAATGGCAACCCATTCTGGTATTCTTGCAGGGAAAATCCCATGGACAGAGGGCACAGAAGATCCTGGTGGGCTACAGTCCCTAGGGTTGCGAAGAGTTGGACAGGACTAAGCATGCCCTTACTCATTCTTACTCTTATCTGTGTTGAAATTTGATCATGATGTACTTCTTCTTCCCTACCCCAGATGAACTTCTTGAAGCCAGGAGCCACAGTTCATTCATTTATTTATTTTAAAATATTTATTTATTTGGCTGTGTCGGGTCTTAGTTGCAGCATGCAGGATCTTTAGTTGCAGCATGGGGGATCTAGTTCCCTGGCCAGGCATTGAACCCAGGCTTCCTGTACTGGGAGCACGGAGTCTTAGCCACTGGACCACCAGGGAAGTCCCAGTTTATTCATTTATGTGTCTTCACTCCCTAGTTTGTGAATGAACAATATATGGCCACACGCCTCCATTCTTCCCTTCTGTATCTGTGGCAGACACTGCAGGTCAATCATGGTACTTTTTCTTTTGCAAACTAGGCACAGCCATGTGATATTTTTGAACACCATGCTTTAGTCAGCCACTTACTACAGATTCATTATGATTGACATGCTGGTTTCAGCTGCCTTGCTACCCCTGGCCTTGGAGAACACCCAGCTCAAAGTAGGCACTGTTTTTATGTGACAAAATATAGTAAATGGAAATCTTATAAAAATCCATGTTTGGTTTGACTTTTGATTTAACTAATTGTTTGGAGTTGAGTCTAGAAATGTTATAAAACTTTCTGGGCTTTCAATCACTGAGATTGAACCACTTCTTTGTTTTGCTTTCATTATCTGAAGCACTCTGAATTAAATTACATCAAACAGGTTCTTTTACATTATAAGACTTATCAAACTTTAATATACCAGAGTGCACTAGGAATCTGCATGACGAGAATAAGACATTTCACGTTTCACAAACATATTGGAACAATAAGGGAGTTGTTTTCTGGAACCCATTTTGGAGAGCACTGCTGTAGCAGATTCCAGCTAGTACTGTTCATGTCATCAAAACACTATTATTCTGTGTTGGTATTGAGTAATCAGTACTGGAGATGAGAAGAACCTCAGGTTTTTCTTTTGCTACCTTAAAATAACATCATCTATGATATTCTTATAGAAACATGGTGAAATACTGGCTTTTTCTTATTGATTTGTAAATGCTTTAGCCTTTAAAAATATACTAGTAAATAAAAAAAGAACTTTCTAAAGTAGGAAGATAAAGCAGTAAGTAATGTGTGTCAACAGGCTTGGATTCAAGACCCGAATCTGACATTCCCAAACTCTGTGAAAGCGTACATGTCATTTCTCTTCATGCCCTTAGTTTTCTTACCTATAAAGTGGGAATATTGAATCTCTTACTTGAGAATACAGACTCATACAGACCAAACTATGCCAAGATGTATTTTTGCTCTGTTTGGTTTCAGATTTAACAGTTGTAAAGCTGTCTTTTTTAAAAATCAACTTGCTTAGAGAGTAGTTTCATTTCCAGAAGATAGGGATGTCCATGAAAGTGACTAACAGCATATGACCAGTTATATACTGTGCCTTGTGTACAGTAGCAGCTGGTAAAGCTTAATATTTCCAACTCAGTCTTAATAGCTTAGAAACATGGTTTCAGACATTTGATAGTAGTAGTGAAGCCCCTCAGTCGTGTCCAACTCTTTGCGACCCCATGGGCTATAGCCTACCAGGCTGCTCCATCCATGGGATTTTCCAGGCAAGAGTACTAGAGTGGGTTGCCATTTCCTTCTCCAGGGAATCTTCCCGATCCAGGGATTGAACCCAGGTCTCGTGCATGTAGGCAGATGTTTTTACCGTCTGAGCCTCCAGGGAAGTCAAGACATTTGATAACCAATGTGATTTCTCCCCAGCTGCCTTCTCTGCTGCCACTTTCACAGCACACCCTAAAAAAAAGCAGATGGAAAAGGAAGAATAGCCTGAAAACGTCACTTCAGAGAGTGGCGATGTTGACAAAGACGGCCACTGTAATTTAAGAACAAGTAATTTCTTTTCACAAAGTGCTGTGGGAATGAAGTCCATAAGAGAACATGTTGAAGTTTCTCCATGTTACCTGCCTCCTGGGTCATGGGGATAGTCATGTTCCTGTCTTTGGCGCCACCTCACAGATTCCTTCTTGCATCAGCCCTATGACTTTTAATTTGTAGCGGCATCCATGTATTGGTCAGGCTGTACATAGGTTGTTCATATTTCATTTTGCATTTTGCACAGCACGTTCATGCCATTGGAAAGATTGGAGACTGGAAAAGGTCAGTTTTCATTCCAATCCCAAATAAGGGCAATGCCAAGGAATGTTCAAACTATCACACAATTGCACTCATATTACACTCCAGCAAAGTAATGCTCAAAAGTCTCCAAGCCAGGCTTCAACAATACATGAACTGTGAACTTTCAGATGTTCAAGCTGGATTTAGAAAAGGCAGAGGAAGCAGAGATCAAATTGCCAACATCCTCTGGATCATCAAAAAAGCAAGAGAATTCCAGAAAAAACATCTACTTCTGCTTTATTGATTATGCCAAAGTCTTTTACTGTGTAGATCACAACAAACTGTGAAAAATTCTTAAAGAGGTGGGAATACCTGACCACCTGATCTGCCTCCTGAGAAATCTGTATGCAGGTCAAGAAGCAGCAGTTAGAACTGGACATGGAACAACAGACTAGTTCCAAATTGAGAAAGGAGTACATCAAGGATGTATATTTTCACCCTGCTTATTTAACTTTTATGCAGAGTACATCATGAGAAACGCTGGGCTGGAGGAAGCACAAGCTGGAATCAAGATGGCCGGGAGAAATATCAATACTTCAGATATGCAGATGACACCACCCTTTTGGCAGAAAGTGAAGAAGAACTAAAGAGCCTCTTGATGAAAGTAAAAGAGGAGAGTAAAAAAGCTGGCTTAAAATTCACCATTCAGAAAACTAAGATCATGGCATCTGGTCCCATGACTCCATGGCAAATAGCTGTAGAAACAATGGAAACAGTGAGAGACTTTATTTTCTTGGGCTCCAGAATCACTGCAATTGGTGACCAGAGCCATGAAATTAAAAGACACTTGCTCCTTGGAAGAAAAGCTACAACCAAACTGGAAAGCCTATTAAAAAGCAGAGATGTTACTCTAACAACAAAGGTCCATCTAGTCAAAGCTATGGTTTTTCCAGTAGTCATGTATGTTTGTGAGAGTTGGACTGTAACGAAAGCTGAGCACCAAAGAATTGATGTTTTTGAATTGTGCTGAAGAAGACTCTTGAGAGTCCCGTGGACCACAAGGAGATCAAACCAGTCAGTCCTGAATATTCATTGGAAGGACTGATGCTGAAGCTGAGGTCACCTGATACGAAGAAGAGACTCATTTGAAAAGACCCTGATGCTGGGAAAGATTGAAGGCGGGAGGAGAAGGGGATGACAGAGGATGAGATGGTTGGATGGCATCACCAACCTGATGGACATGAGTTTAAGTAAACTCCGGGAGTTGTGATGGACAGGGAGGCCTGGTGTGCTGTAGTCCATGGGGTCACAAAGAGTCGGACATGACTGAGCAACTGAACTGAACTGAAGTGTGACCCAGGCAGGATTTAAATTCCAGTCTTACCAGTTATTAACAATGTGAGTTTGCCAAATCATTTATTTTTTTCTTTTTCTCCTTTCCTTAGCCATGAAATGGAGACAGTGATATATAGGATTGTTGTGTGGATTCCATCAAACAGTGGAAGTAAAGAACCTGGTGTCCAATCAATGCTTAGTAAAGGCTAATTCTCACAGAGCCCTCCTTCATACTGTTCCTGGAGTAACTAATATAAAATATTCATCCATGTTTTCTATCCAGTGCACATTTTCATTTTATTACAGTCTGTTCTCACAACATTGCACATCAAGGGTCCAAGTATACCTTATTTGTATTTATATCCCCAGTGTATATCTAGCATCCAGCAAGCACTCAATAAGCCTTTGCTTTATGGATTTTTCTCACTTTATTTTCTTTCTTATCCCTGTCAATCCAAAGAGTTTGAAATGGTTTATCATTATTTATTAATCCTAATAGAGTCAGACATGTTTTAGTAATTACATGAGTCAGAAAAATAACCTATTTTTAATATCTATTTAGAAATGGTAGATTTGAAGGTATATTTTTAAATTTCCAATGAGAGGAGCTAATCATATTCATGAATTCTCAAATTATATTCTTATAGAATAAGTGCAGTCAAACTTCAGATGTTTGAAGTCTTTCTGCATCCTCAGCATCATATTTATTCTCATTAATTGGAGAAGAATTCTGGTGTTAGAATGCATGTCAGTAATTGTTAGCTCAGGAATTTATGAACGGTACACACTTGATTGGGGTTTTAACTTTGGCTCATGATTTATAAGTGTGTAGATGGCGAAAAGACATTTCAAAATTTTTTATATTCAGAATTGTATATAGTCATGGATGTCGTGCCAAGAAGCTGGGATTCGTTAGAATTGAGCTGACATTTATAAAGACATAAAACTCCCGTGGAGCAGCAGCTTTAATTATTACTTAAGAGCAGAGTTGTTACAATGGCTCCCTCAGTTACTTGAGCTTTTGATTATGTAAGGAGAAAAAGAAAGATAAATTTCAAAAATGAAGTTCGGTCATCCAGTTTGCACTGCCAGTTACTCTATAATTCATTGTGGGGACGACTTTCACATTTAGTTTAGGAAAGAAGCCAAGTATCAGATGTGTCACTGGCAGCTGACAGGTAATGATAAAGTCTTAAGGAAAAAGACACCTTGCCCCATGTAAGAAAGATTTGCAGATATTTACAGAAGTGTTTGAGCATCTTCAAAGAACATGAACTCCACAGCAAAGGAAAGATTGAGAAATTCCTTTACCTGTTATTCATGTGGAGAGTTCTCTCGTGGTTACTTGAGAATGCTTCCAGTCAGAAGAAAAAGCCCCCCCCCGCCCCCATGTTTGACCCATGAGATCCAAACTCTGAGCCAATAGCATCTTAATCATCTGTTACTTTTCCTATTTATCAAGGGGAACTTTAACAGGAAGAGTGGCTGCATGGGAGGGATAAGATGTATTCTGCCAGCGTGGCGTGTTTTACTTACTCATGTTTGCAATAAATGGAGATTGGTTTGTGTTAGGATGTGAAGCTATTCTCCAAAGACATATATGCTGATAGCACTAATGATTTGCAATATTTAACAGCAAATTGTTTTACTTGCAGTGACTTCAGGCTTTGAATTATAAATGGAGTCATTTTATATCTTTTGTCATTAGTTGAAATACATGGGAATTGGTCCAGATTTCCCATTAATAATGTATCAAGTAAATATTTCAAAATCATTAGGGTTGGTGTCTCTATTTAATTGGTATCTGGAAAAATACATTTAAGCAAACCAAACAGTTATAAAATTTATATATATTTACACTGATTGGAGAAATATCCAAATTTATTTCAAGGTATGCAATACTGTGTCATGTTTGTGTACATAAGCATTTTTAATTTAATTATTATTTGGGGTGATTAAAAATTCTGCCTGACCTTAAAAGGTATTAAGAGGTGGTTTTAGACTGTGATCTCATTCTAAATGACATTTTTCTTTTTCTTTGACCTCAAATTTAACTTCTTGGGAAGACTGCTAACTTAGCTTGATAAGTAAGTCTTGGCCTCTTTCCTGATTTAAAGCTAATCATAATGCAGTTTTGGAGAGGCATCAAACTTACTTTTGAGAATCCCTGGCACAGCTAATGTGAGATATAATTTTCATGACTAAAGTAGGTACAAAAAGGTGTCCAAAAATGGAAGAATGAATTTGTGTTTCCACAGACAAACCTTTCAGAGTCTTGACCTAGTCCTTCTCAACTGAAGTTACTGGGTCTATTTATGGAAGACTTAAATACCCCTAAAAAAACTGCAGATGAATTTTTTTTATTTGGAATTGTATCCCGTGTTTAGAGATATGACTGTAATGCATGATGATGTGATGAGGAAAAGGAATGTTAGTTGTGAAGAAGTCAGAATTGTGAATGGTGTGACCTGTCATGATAGGTTTTTTTTTTAATGAAGTATATTTGATTTACGTTTTGTTAGTTTCTAGACTACAGCAGAAAGATTCGGTTATATATATAAATATTATATATTCATTTACATTAAGGTTTACTGTAGGATTTGAATACAGCTCCTTGTGCTATATTGCTGCTGCTGCTGCTGCTAAGTCGCGTCAGTCGTGTCCAACTCTGTGTGACCCTATGGACAGCAGCCCACCAGGCTCCTCTGTCCACAGGATTCTCAAGGCAAGAATACTGGAGTGGGTTGCCATTTCCTTCTCCTATACAGTAGGTCCTTATTGTTTACTTATTATATATATAATAATGTGTATCTGTTAATCCCCAAATCCTAATTTATGACCCCCTCCACCTTACCCTTTGGTAACCATAAATTTGTTTCCTATCTCTGTGAGTCTGTTTTATAAATAAGTTCACTTTATCACATGTTAAATTCCATAGAAGTGACAGCATACAGTATGTCTTCCTGTCTGACTCACTTCACCTAGTATGATCATCCCAGGGTCCATCCACGTTGCTGCAGTGGCATTATTTCATTCTTTTCATGGCTGAGCAGTATTCCACGGTATATACGCACCACATCTTCTTCATCCATTCGTCTGTTGATGGACATTTAGGTTGTTTCCACCTCTTGGCTATTATAAGTAGTGCTGCTATAAACATTGGGGTTCATGTATCTTTTCTCATTAGGGTTTTCATCTTTTCCAGATGTAGGCCCAGGAGTGAGATTGCAGGGTCATATGGTAGCCCTATTTTTAATTTTTAAAGCAACATCCATAACATCATTCCTGAGTGGCTGCAGATAGTTTTCTGTATAGTTTACAAATACGATTCTGTGAAGACACACTTCAACCTAAAAAAATGCAAATACTTTGGGATTAAATGAAGACTGCTTAGTCTTTTCACAGTTTGCTTGTTTAACATGAGGAAGAGAAATTGTATAAAAAGACAACAATTCAGAGAACAAAGAAAAAGGATCCAAGATCCTGCTCAGCTAAGTACTAGTGATGTTACCCCATTTCCATGGCACTGATTCTAGAGCTTTTCATACTGTTCATGGGGTTCTCAAGGCAAGAATACTGAAGTGGCTTGCCATTCCCTTCTTCAGTGGACCACATTCTGTCAGACCTCTCCACCATGACCCACCCATCTTGGGTTGCCCTGCAGGCATGGCTTGGTTTCATTGAGTTAGACAAGGGTGTGGTCCTAGTGTGATTAGATTGACTAATTTTCTGTGAGTATGGTTTCAGTGTGTCTGCCCTCTGATTCCCTCTTGCAACACCTACCATCTTACTTGGGTTTCTCTTACCTTGGGCGTGGGGTATCTCTTCACGACTGCTCCAGCACAGCCACTGCACAGAGTACATCATGAGAAACGCTGGACTGGAAGAAACACAAGCTGGAATCAAGATATCTGGGAGAAATATCAATAACCTCAGACATGCAGATGACACCACCCTTATGGCAGAAAGTGAAGAGGAGCTAAAAAGCCTCTTGTTGAAAGTGAGAGAGGAGAGTGAAAAAGTTGGCTTAAAGCTCAACATTCAGAAAACAAAGATCATGGCATCTGGCCCCATCACTTACACCGTTCCTGACCTTCAACGTAGGATAGCTCCTCTAGGCCCTCCTGTGCCTGCCCAGCCACCACTCCTTGGGTGGCTCTTTGCATCAGATGGCCAAAATATTGGAGTCTGCTGTAGTCCGTGGGGTTGCAAAGAGTCGGACACAACTGAGTGAAATGAACTGAACTGAACTGAAGACCTCTTCTAGTGTTGAAATTCCAGAATTTTATTTATTTATTCGGCTGTGCCATGTGGCATGGGAACTCTTAACTGTGGCATGTGGGATCTAGTTCTCTGACCCAGGTCCCCAAATTGGGAGCTCAGAATCTTAGCCACTGGACTATTAGGGAAGTCCCCATTCCAGAATTCTAGATTGAGGGCAGACTCTGCCTTAAATTTTGTGTGTGATTCCCCAGGGCAAGTCCCCTCTCTACAGCAGATCCTGTGCTGTTGGCCATGATGGAGACATCACCTGTGAAACAAAAAGTTCCCTCTGTATCCTGTCATGCTTATCCTACCCTTCCCACCCCCACCCTCCTCATGTAAATTAGCCTGGGGACTCAGATCTTAGAGAAACTTTGATCTCTTTATCTGGAGGCATAAAGATAGCATTGCAAAGCCTGCGGCTACTGTGGAGGTGGCATGGTTCTGCATGCTTCACATTTTTCTGGCAAGTTTTATTCCTAACATATTCTCAGAGCAGGGACTTTCCTCCAACAAGACCCTGGGGAAACTGGTGATGGAATGTAGGGAAGAACAAGGACAGAGTGAGGGAGTCTTCTTGGAAAGGAAACGTCAGCAAATTCTGATATGCAAAGATTTGAAAAACCCTTCACTTCAAGATCACTCAGAAAGAACATGGGACTGAGCTATGGACTTGGTTCTCTCACTGTATCATTTGAAAAATGAAGTTTCATGTTTCCAAGCATTAGGTGCCAAAAGGCCTCTCTCCAAACACCCGAGTCCCATTCTAGGGCCCTCTAGCCCACCATCTGTCTGCATGCTGCCAGTGCATGCTCTGAAATGCACATCTGACCATGTTCTCCCTAGCTTAGAATCAGTCTCCAGCTTGACTCCTACCAGACCACCTCCATGACCAGTAGAAAAAAAAAAACCAGTAAAACCTAAGTTCTTCTCCATGTCCTTTGAAGGACAATTTTTATTCCATCTCGCGTAGATCTGTGCCTTTCTCCTACTCTCCAGCGCACCGAACCTGTTGACCTCCTACTGTCCCGTGTGTCATATTCCTCTCTGGGCAGCATGAGCTCCAGCAGGACAGACAGTGGCTGGGCCACTCCAGCTGTGTCCACCCTCCAGCCCCCATCCCGGTTCTTGGGACACAGGCCAGTTAAGGTCTGCTGCCTAAATGACCAGCTAACTGAGCTATCATGTAAATTAAGGCCCCTGGACAAGACAATTCCTAAATTCTCTTTTGGCACTAGGCTTCTGAGAACTGTTTCCCTGGGCCAAGCTCAAACCTGCTTAGAGTTTGACCCAGTTCATACTAACAGTCACTGCAGTTTCCAATCCAGAAAAAATAGAGACAAGTGGTCTGACAAAGGGTTTGAAAGGTTTTTGTTTATTTTTAGTAAAGCATAAAAATGTTTAGTAAATCCTCTGGTTGCATAACAACGTGAATGTACTTAATGCCACTGAACTGTACGCTTAAAAATGGTTAAGACAGTAATTTTATGTTACGTGTCTTTCACCACCATTTTTTCAAAAGGACCATTCTGAATGTTCAGTTGCTGCCACAATGCCTCCTAAAGAAAATGGAGAAAGAGAAGATTCCTGGTTTAACAAAATGTTCAAGTGCAATGATACTCAAAGTACCCTAATACGGCTAATTTCCAGAAGTTTCAGCTGTCATGCAGCCCAGATCTAAGAAATAAGCAAAAATAGCCTCTTGAGTGACCACAATAAGTGTCACTAGGCTAATTAAAGAGCTGATTTTATGAGGTCGGCAATCTCCACTTCATGGTCAAGGAAATTGAGGCTTAGAAAGGGTAACTTTTCCCATGTAAAAAAAAAAAAAAAAGAAAGGGTAACTTGTCTAAATTTATACGCTGGCCAGTTAAAGAAACAAGATTCAAGGCTACTTCAGGTGTGGAAAGATTTTTAAAAGAAAAAAAAATTCAAGTTCATGCTCTTTCCATTTCATTATGGTTTGACTTCCTAGATGCTGTAATATTTATAATGCCTTCCTTATATCACTTGGTTTGGTCTTTATTTCATTTTATGCCATTTTTATTGAGGTATAGTTGATTTACAATATTATATTCATTTCAGGTGTACAACTTAGTGATTCAACATGTTTATAGATTACACTCCATTTAAAGTTATTGTAAAATATTGGCTACATTCCCTATACAATATATTCTTGTTGCTTATTTATTTTATACATAGTAGTTTGTATGGTTTTTGTTTTGTTTTCCCAAAACAACTTTGACTGCCTGATTCAAATAGGACTTTACTGGAAGGAGACTAGGGGCTCAGAGAACTGAAGGAACGGCTAACAAACAGGGCCAGACTGGCAGGAACCAGGCGGCTAGGGGACCTTCTCTCTAGAATGCAGTGTGGTTCATGTGACACACACGTGAGCTTGCCAGGCGCAGAGACTCTTTATTCAGGTTTCAAATTCTCAGGAAGGAGAATCTCGTTTCCTGCCTCAGTTAGGCGTCTCCAGATGTATCAATTAGCTCTGCCAGGGAAATGGAGTTCTGGACCCCAGATTTGGCCACTGGAGCTCATCCTGGGTGCTGGCTCTCTTCTCAAGAGAAGTGAGGGGGAGTCCCTGTGGGCCAGGCAGATCTCTAGGTGTGTCCCTAGAAGGAAATTTTCTGGGGAGGGAAGAAAGCATCAGGAGTGCCCTGTCACCCCAAAAGGCCCCGTGGAAATGCTCTGAGCTATACAAATTCAGCCTAAGCTTTGCATATTGTTCCATTCACGGTTTCATCATTATTCAGAGTTACAAACTTTGGCAGCATATCTGCAATTTTAACCTCAGCGAACTTCTCAAAAACTGTTAAAATTCATCTCACCTGTGCCAAGGTGTCTCCTCTGGGGTTTGCCTTCCAAAGGCACCCTGGGGGTTTAGTGGGTCAGAGGGTTGCTCAGGGGAGGAAGAAATGAAGGCCTACTACAATCTAGAAAGCTCAGAGCTGGCTGGGTGGCAGGCTGTGTTCACTCTCCAGGAACCCCAGAGGGCTCTCTGAAAAAGACAATGTTTATTTCATGAATTTGACTCCATTTAGCTGTGTGTGTTTAGGCTCATTGCATAGAAACCTGCCCCTACAGCCAGTCTCGTCTAGCAATAACCAAGCCTGGCCTAAATTCTAAAACTCATTTAAAGTTATTAGAACCATTAACTCTAACTCAAGTTCAGCTTATAGGCACAGATCACTAACTACATTAAATGGCCAGCCTTTCAAAGTCAGGAAGGCCTGTGAGTGAACCTGCAGCAGCAACCACTACCCTTGCACAACATCTTACTGCTGGTTCAACTGCATGTCTCTACAATCCTGAGAAAGCTGTTATCACAACTACTGAAGGATGAGAAAAATGAGACACAGAGGAGTTCTGACTCGCCCTAGAACAGAATCTTGAGGAATCCCAGACAGAATAGGGATTTGAATTCAGTCTTCTGACCCCAGAGTATGTTACCTAATGATTCTCTACCTTTACACAGAGGGGCTGACTTCTCCATACAAAGGTATCTTTAAAGACTGCATCGGATTAGTTTCTCTGCCCAAGAAAATAGTGCCACCCTTTCCCTGGGTTCTGATTGCAAGAACAGCTGAGCTGGAGCAGATCCTGTTGACCATTTGTTGCCAAATCCCAGATTACACAGTAGACAAGAGGGGTTTTCTAGGACTACGTTAAAGTGAGTATAGTTAAGGTAAGGGTTTCAGGACCATGAACTAGAGAGAACCTTATTCTAAGCCTCAGGATTGAAATCCAAAACCAGTTTTTGCTTTTGCCTGTTAGATGTCAATCAAAACTTAGTTCAGCTTCAGTGCTTATACACAAGGTCTTCAGTGTTCTCTATGGATTGATGATTGTCTGGCCTCTCCGTCACCCCTAGGCGTGGGAGATGAGTGAAAGTGGCAGGAAGTGGGTAAGATCTGGGGAGACAGAAAAGCAGCCTCTTTGTGGTTCTGATCTGTGTTTTACAAACTCTAGGTCAGGCTTCACTGATGGGCTAAGTCAATTTACTAAGACTGATACTTTTTTATTTTTAAAAAACTTTTGACCACACCATGCGAGATCTTAGTTCCCTGGCCAGGGATTGAACCCAGGCCCCAGTGATGAAGGTGCTAAGTCCTAACCACTGGACCACCAGGTACTTCCCTAAAATAATTTTTTAAAATAAACATTTTTGAGAGTAGTGGCTTGCAATGTAAAAAAACTTTTTTTTTTTTTTTAACAAGTCAGTTTAAAAAAAAGTTTAAAAGCCACTGGCTAGGTGGATTGAGAGCTGGAATGCCTAGGTTTATAATCCTCTGCATTTTATACTAGGTTTCAGCTGTCAGGGAATATCATGAGGGTTATTTAACACTTGCCATGTAGAAGCATGAAGCCAAAACCAAAAGCTGGAAAGAAAAGATTTAGAAACTTGGCTTTAAAAATATTCCTAAATTTTCTGCATTAAAAAGTATAAAAGAGAGGGTTTCCCTGGTGGCTCAGTGGTGAAGAATCCACCAGCCAATGCAGGAGACACGAGCTGGATCCCTGGTCAGAGAGGATCTCACATGCCGTGGAGCAACTAAGCTCGTGGGCCACCGCTATTGAGCCTGTGTTCTGGAGCCCAGGAGCGGCAACTACTGAAACCTGTGTGCCCTAGAGCCCGTGCTCCACAGCCAGAGAAGCCACCGCATTGAGAGGCCTGCACAGCACAGCTACAGAGAAGTCTCCGCACCAATGGAGACACAGCACAGCCAAAAATAAATAAATAAAAATTAATTAATTAAATTATTTTTAAAGTATAAAATAGAATTGAAAGGTAAAAAACAAATTGAAGAAAATACTTGTACACACATTTCAATGTTCTTAATATAAAAATGACCATACTAACACAACACTGTAAATCAACTATACTTCAATAAAATACATTTTTAAAATGGTTATACATAAAATCTGCATATTCCAATAGAAGGAAAAAGGGCAGAGGCAAATCATTCAAAAAAGGGAGAGAAATGCAAAGATGTCCAACTTCACCAATAATGTTACTTAAAACAAAATATTTTTTTCACCTCCCAGTGTTTTTTAAATACCCAGTTTTGTCAAAGATGTAAGAATTTAAAAGGTATCACATACAGCTGGTGGGACTATAATTAGATAAACTGGAGGAAAAATTGGCAGTCCCCACCAGAAGCCTTGAATATCATTACCTTTGACTCAATAATTCCTCTTCAAATAATTTATCTCAAGGAAACAATGATGGGTGTGTTCAAGGTTGCTACAATAGTAGAAACTTGGAAAACACCCTAACTGTCCAACAATAGGAACGTTAAGATCTCCTTTGTGTAAAAACTGAAATAAATAATAAATAGCAGAGTGTCCTAGTTAAGTCCAGCCTGGGCTTAGAGTCTGGGCCATCTGTGGGGCTGGAAGGCTGATAATTCCTCTGGAATTCATTTCCCTTAGCTGACAGGTGAAGGCATGAGGAAGGAGAAGTTTGGGGAACACAGAATTAGGGAAAGGCAGATAATGGGACTTTGAAAATAAATGGAAAGAGAGGTTTGAGATAGAAGCAGAAAAGCTGTTTTCATGAGGGACTTTTTAGACTAAGTTGGCACGTGGGATTAACAATATAGACAAGTGTGGTGGTGAAAACTCTCCTGGAGAAAAGTAAAGCAGATAAGAGTACAGGGAGTGTGGGTGAGGGGGTTATTTTGCAAGTTTATTTAGTGTAGTCAGGAACTGGCTGCTCACTCAGTCATGTCCGACTCTTTGTGACCCCATGGACTGTAGCCCATCAGGCTCCTCTGTCCATGGGATTTCCCAGGCAAGACTACTGGAGTGGGTTGCCATTTTCTTCTCCACAAGGGTAGTTAGGGACGACCCCTCTAATGGATTGACACTTGTCAGAGACCTGAAGGAAAGGTGAGAAATACCAAAGGAGTCTAGGCAGAAGGGACAGCAAGTGCAAAGTCCTGAGGCATCAACACACTTCTGTGTTGGAGCAACAGCAAAGGGGACGTGGGGCTGGAATGTGAACAAAGAGGGGAGTGAGAGATGACAAGTCAGTGAAGCAACCAGGTCAGGTCATGGAGGCCATTACAGCCACTCTAAGGATTTGCCTTTTACATTGAATGAGCCAGGGAGCCATAATGAGATTTTTGAGTAGAGAAGGGACACGACCTGAGTTATGCTTTTAACGGATCACTCTGCAGAATGCAATGTAGACAACAGAATTTGGGGTTGGGCATGGGGGCAGAAGATAGAAACTGGAGATAGTTAGAAAGTGAAAGTGAAGTCGCTCAGTCGTGTCCAACTCTTTGCAACCCCATGGACTATAGCTCACCAGGCTCCTCCATCCATGGGATTCTCCAGGCACGAATACTGGAGTGGGTTGCCATTTCCTTCTCCAGGGGATCTTCCCAACCCAGGGATCGAACCCAGGTCTTCTGGATTGCAAGCAGACGCTTTAACCTCTGAGCCACCAGGGAAGCCCCGAAGATAGTTAGAAGGCTACAGCAATAACCCAGGCAGAAGGCAGTAACTTGGACCAGGATGATAGCAGAGGAAATGGTAAGAAGTGTTCATATCCTAGATATATTTTGAAGGTAAACTGGCAGGATTTGCTAATGGATGGGGTGAGATGTTGGTTTATGTGTCTTTGTGTGTGAGTGTGCGTGTGTGTACCTGGGAACCCCACTTCATCCCAAGTGAATCAGATTGTCTGCATGCAGACAGTTCATGCTCTTTCTTAAAAGCTTCCCAAGGAGATGCTAACCAGGGTTGAAAACCACAGCTCTACATTGGTCATAGATTATAGGAGACTCTCTTCTTTAATCTTTGTTTTATTTTCTATAATAAAAGTTGTCATCAGCGGGAAAGACATTTTAAACAAAACATCTCTCCTCCCCCACTCTGGGATATAAAATATGGGTAAGATAACAATCACGGGGCTTTATTTTAGTATCTCTCATTGCCAAATTCCTACCATCCTTCATGGCTAGCAGAAATGCTACCTCCTCTCTGGAGTCCCTTTAGCTCCCCCAAGCCCCTGCGATGGCTCACTTTTGCTTATTCATTTTTGGAGTGTAGTTCTCCAGATTTTGTGTGTGGAGCCTGCATTTTGACTGGAGGGAGTGGTCCTATAAACCCAGTCTGGAAACTGTCAAAGCAGGCCCTGGAGGGTTCTATTTGTCTGGAGGCCACAGTTCAGCTGGAAGAAGTGGTGGAGAAAAGACCCAGAATGTCAGCCAGGGAGACACAGGCAGGCCAAAGCCTGGCCCTGGATCTGGGGTAGGCCGTGGCTTCCCCGGAGGCACTGGGCTCCTGGTTCATCCGTCCTGAAGCCCCAACTCTGGGGAGGCAGGGAGTGAACTATTTGTATAAGCCATGGCCCAGGAATGTATCCCAAGTTCTCTGGCAGCAGGCTCCTGATTTGGAGGTTTAATAAAAAGTTATGAAGAGAAATGGAGAAAGCCTCCTTCCCTCTTACATCTCTGCTCCACATGCACTTAGTATCCTGCTTTATAAGCTTTCAAGTCCAATTATGACTAGTTTTCCCATGTCATTACATATTCTTCAAAAATATAATTTTGATGATCACATATGTTATTCTCGTTACCTAACCATCCTTTAATCACTCCCCCATTGTTAAAGTGTAGAGTATTTCTAGTTTTTACTTCATATTAAATACCATATATCTGATCTAAAAGGAAGAATTAGAATGCAGTCCCCAAATTTTGAGACTACAACCAAGAGGAAAAGTTCTTTCATTTTTCAAAGATTTCCCTACTTAAAAAAAAAAAATTCCTCTTTGGAAGGGCAATCACTCTCACCAGCATCTGAGTTATATTTGTCTTTACTATTATTATTTATATCTGTATATAGCTCTACAGTTCATAAATCTCTTTTCCCCACGTCATCTAATGAACACAACAACACTATGAAACAGGCTGTTATTCCCATTTTACATTTGGAGAAATGAGGCTCAGAAAGGCTACATGACATGTTCAATACACAATTATTGAGTGTCAGAACTTAGACTTGGGCCCAGGTCTTGGGACTCCTAAAACCACATCCTCTACGATATGCAAAGTATTAGGCTAGGGTGTCCTGGGGGAAGAGATGGACAGACAGCAGTAGAAGGACAGGTATGGAACAACTCTACAAAGCAGTGTGGTGAATGCCACTGAAGACATACAGATAAAGTAGCAACAACAGGGGCCTTTCAAGAACAAAGCAGTTCCTCTCATTGGGGGACACTGTAGGGTTTTTGGAGAAAAATGACTAAAAGTCAGGTCTTTGAAGAGGAGTAGGATCTGGATATTTAGAGTAAGAAGAAGGACTTTCCAGAGCGAATGGAAAGTACGGCTGATTGTGGAAAGGAGCAGCACAGAGAGGGGTAGGTGGGGTGGGGCTGAGAGGAATGGAATGGTAATTGTAGCCTCACAGAGGTTAGAGCCAGAGGGCCTTGGAACTCCTCTGCTGAGGAAACCGGAGACGGGAAGGAATTTGCTGAAGGCAGTAGGAGGGGAGGAAAGGGCAGGTTCTTGATTCTACCCTAGCCTCTGGTCACCCAGCCAGTGCTTCTTCCCTGCCATAAACTTGATTGATCTCCTGAATCTAAGGGGCCATTTCCGTGGCACAGTCTTTGCAATGGATCAAGGACCTGCAGCAAAATGAGAGATCAGCACCAGACCTTGGGAGGAGAGCCAGGAGTCTACCGCAGTGGCCTGGCAAGATGACAGAGGAGGTCCGAAGAAGGAGGAGGGAATTGAGAGAGAAATATTGCAAAGGTCACACAGCCAGGACCTGATCAGATAAGGGAGGGAATGGAGAAGGGACTAGATCTGAATTTCCAGCCCCTCAGAGAAGGCAGCTTGATGGTGTGAGGTGGGGGTGGGGGTGGGGAGAAGTCAGTGAGGAGCTGGAGAGACCAGGTAGACTTCCAAAAAATCCTGCAGCATTGCAGAGCAGTCTGCACCTCTGGCTACAGTTTGTGAAAGATATATACGTTGCTATAACTGTTCTGGAAAAATAACAAAAAAAGTGGTATCACTCAGGCCCTTGGGAGAAAAATGGGTGGTTAACAGACAGGGGTCTGTCTGTGGTCTCTCCCTTTCAGATATACCTTTGGATGATGAGCCACGGGCATGTAATATCTAATAGCAAAATAATTAGAAAAAGCTTTTCAAGTTGTATAGAAAGTGGAAGGAAAGAACTAAGAAAATAACACAAAGGAGTCATGGTTCTTTTTTCCTTCGGAAGGGGAGACGGGCACCTTGAAAATGTGAGGGGGAGGGGATAGTGAACCGTGGCCCGGGAGTGGGAGGAGAGAGCTCCGAGGCCCCCGAGGAAGCTGGGTTGCCAGGGAGGAGGAAGACATTAGGAAGAGCAGGGTGGGAAGGAGGAAAATGGAGGGAGTGTTGCCTGCGGATTCTGCTTAGAAAGCGGGTGTAACACTGACAGCCGGCGGGCCGGCAACACGCTCGTGGACCTGGGGAGAACGACCTCTCAGATCTCCCTGGTGAAAAGGGGAATTGCTCCTGCTCTCGGGGCTTGACATTCAAGTCAGCGCTATTTACGGCGGTAAAACGACAGAACTGTTAAGTAAACCAGCATGGCAGGAGGTCCCTTCATGCCGTGGATTAATGTTAAGTGAATCCCAACTGGGATTTGGGGTTTCCGTAAGGAACAGAAAAGCGGCAGAGCGGTGTATATCATATGATGGCGTTTTGGAAAACAAAAGGAAGTGCCGTGTGTCCGCGCATATGTGTGTGTGTGTGTGTGTGAAACAAAAGGAGTACCGTGTGTGTGCGTGTGTGTAAGTGAGAGAAGAGATTTTACGTGGTCATGGGGAAAATCACGGAAGTATATAGGCTAAAACTGGGATAGTGGAAGATGAGGAAGGGAGAGGGGGCACTCCTTCCTGCTTACACAGTAAAAAGGAGCAAGTGCTAAACCAAAGCAGAAACCACCCAGTACCCGAGATCCGCGGTAAAGTCCCTGAGGCCAAGGAGCCCGGGGCGCAGGCCGAGGCGCACCAGAGCAGAGGGAGGGCCAGCAGCTTTATTTCCAACTCTTGGGCTTCGCTAAGGGCTTCCTCCCGGCTCTTTGTTAAGGAGGACCGGGAGAGCGCAGGGCGCGCGCGCCCCGGCCCTGCGGGAGGGCAGGGGAGGGCGCGCGGGCGGGGGCCCGGCCTCGCTCTGTCGCGCCGCCGGTCGGCCGGGCCCTGCGCCCGGGCTGGCGTGCCCCCGCGGTCGCCGCTCCTCTGCTCGGCCCGCGCCTCCCACCGCCGGGCCGCCGCCGCCCCCCCCCCCG
>SJXQ01000393.1:459901-520337 GCA_006408695.1 Aepyceros melampus
AGCCCCGCCGCCCCGCTCCCCGGCCGCTCCGCAGCCCTTTGTTCCACACCCCCTTTTTCTTTTTTATCCCCCTTCCTCCGCCCCCCTACCTCAGCTCCGAGTAACCTCTCATCTACTTCCTCCATCTTTACAAATTTGCGCGTTCTAGATATCTCCTGTCAGGAATCGCACAATATTTGGCCTTTTGCGTCAGGCTTATTTTGCTTTGCATAACGTTTTAAAGATTCACTCATGTTGTGTATGCTGCTGCCAGGAAGAGGGTTGTCACTAGACGCTGAATCTGCTAGCACCTTATCTTGGAATTCTCAGTCCCCAAAACTATGAGAAATAAATGTTCGTTGTTTACACCATCAAAAAAAGAGAAGCCAACAGCGTGCAGCTGGAAAATAATCGAGGGACCGCAAAGACTACACCCAAGTGAAGGATGGGAGTGGAGGAAAGCAATTAGAGCTGTCATGTCAATAAAAATGTAAAGTGATTCATATTTAATTTTTTTAAAAAAGGAAAACAAAAAAGTAAAATAAAAGAGTGAATTCTCTGGTGGTCCAGTGGCTAGGACTCTGTGCTCTCATTGCCTAGAGCATAGGTTCAACCTCTGCTGGGGGAACTAAGATCCTGCAAGCCAAGTGGGGTGGCCAAGAAAATAAAATGAAATAAAGTTTTCTAGTAACCACATTAACAAAAATTTCAAAGCAGTAAAGCATTTTACTTAGTCCAATGTAGTAAAAAATATCATTTCAACATATAATCAATTTAAAAGTTAATGAGATATATCTCATTCTTTCGTCCTTGGGCTTCAAGATTGGGGAGGTCACGTAAGTTCTCAATAGCCACATATGGCTACTGGATTGGACAGTCTAGGGTTGGAACCTGGGATGGGTGTCAGGTATGAAGACCCATATTTCATCCCTTCCTAGGCTGTGTAAACACAAATTACTTGTCTTCTTTCACCTGTTTCTTCACCTATAAAATGGAACTAACAGCAGTACCCACCCTCTGGGGTCATTGTAAGGATTAATGGTGATGGGGCTTCCCTGTTGGCTCAGACATTAAAGTATCTGCCTGCCATGCAGGAGACCCAGGTTCCATCTCCTCGGAGTCAGAAAGATCCCCTGGAGAAGGAAATGGCAACCCACTGCAGTATTCTTGCCTGGGAAATCCCATGAACAGAGGAGCCTGGTAGGCCGTAGTCCATGGGGTCCCACAGAGTGGAATAGGACTGAGTACCTTCACCAACACTTTGAATGGTGCGTGAAGCATTTAGTACGTACTCAGTAAATGTAGACGATTGTTAGTGGTAAATTAGATGACTACTAATTTGAATTAATGAATTTTGGTATTATTGTGACTTCATTCATTCCCATCAGATGTTGTGCTTTGGATACAGTCCAGAGGGACAGTTAAAAGAAATGGACAAACTGGGAAAACTTATTTGCAACATATATGATAAGCGAAATATTACTTTTAATATGTAGGAAGCGCTTGCAAATAAATAAAAATATGAAGAATTTAAGTGGAGAATTCAAAACAGGACACCAACATCTGATTTTTTTTTTTTTTTAAAGGAAGACCCATTTGAAATAAGTTCAGCTATCCTAGGAACTGAATGAAAATAAACACATGATACCATTGCTCAGTAACAAATTGGCAACAACTAGAATTCGGTGGCACCCAATTTTGAAGATGAGGTGGGGAGATCAACTCTTTATTCAAATCAAGATTTCCTGAAGTTTCAATCTTCAGATATACTCCTAGATTCTCGAGTAAACAAGCAAAGTTCTGGCTTCAAGGGGAAGCTAGCCAGACAGCCTTTCTATCCACCTCATCTCTCTTCCAAACGAAACTGAATAGCCACAAACACCTTTTGGCAAGTTTGATTTATGTTTACTCATCCCTTGTGCAGTCACTACATATTTGCTTTGGTAACAGTCCTTCACCTCTATTGTTGACATTTCATGTACCTTGAAATAGTCCCAACATTGTTCCAAATTTGGGCAGGGCTAACTGACATTCTTACTTAAGCCACAAAACCCCCAGAATATTCTAGACCTTGGCTAATTCCTTCAGGAATGCTCTATCTGCCAGCAGGTTCAGCTACGTATTTGGGGGACCCAGTGTGAAATGAAAATGTGGGATCTCTTTTTCATAAAAGAAGGAAAAAAGCTTTATCCTTTCTTCTGCAGTCTCTGCCAACCTGTTATGGTGTTTGCTTTTTTTGTTGTTGCACTCTTAGCATGAGAATACTCAAGGGGCAAGTGTGGACCCTCCACAGGTGCCTGGGATCCTGCACTTTTCAGTCTGGGAAAACTTGATCTAGGGCTGCGGGAAGAAACTCCCTCAGACTAAGTCAGCCTTTGAGTCTCTGCATTCTGCTCTATGGCAGGAGCCTTGAGGTGAAAGATGCCTCATGGTGCAGTCATCTCAAAGGGAGGGAGGGTTACAGGAAACAGGAAAAAAAAAATTGGTTGGTTAGGAGGTCAAAATATCCCTGCAAGTACACGAGTATCTAAAAGTTGGATTAATGAGTCAGCCCCCAGAGAGCTAATCCACTCTGTGTTAATACATGAGGTCTCAAGCCAGGCAAGGCTGAGGGCCAGTCTGACTAAGCCCTGAGGTGAGTTGACACCATGGGGAATCTCTGTGGATTGGCTGGCCAGTCTTCGGCAGTGACCCTATTCTGTCTCCCTTCATACACTTCTAGGAATTTCCTAGACTGTTCAGGGGCCCAAATAGGAGAGAGGATGGTTAGTTGAAACCCTGCTTTATTGCATCACAAAATGCCTGTCTTGAGGCACTTCCAGGCCCCACCTTGGAGGGAAAAGCCATCTGAACGTTAAGTAAACATTCTAAAAGATAGTTATGTCAGAAGCCAGGGCTGGGGATGTCTTCAGTCACAGTCCAGGGACCAACGTGCCTCACTCCACGTAAAACTGGCTTCCATTTGTGGGTGTTCCCTGCCTCCCCCATTCCCTGGGAGTCCAACATTAACAGAAGCCAACACAGGTGCCTTGCTTTAGTCAGCCAAAGGATTAGAAATGACTCTTTCCTGACTCAGACGGAAGGGGCAGCACCCAAATACCGGCAGCTATATGAACCAAAGAGGAGGGTGGGGTGGAGGGTTGGGAAGGCACCAAGTGGGCCTCATTTGGTGTCCTTTCCAACAGCTCCCCGGTCCCCAGTATCCTTAGGGCTCAACTCTTCCCAGAGACGGTTCTCTCCTGTCTGGTCACTATGGTCAGCCCTGTCCCCCCTGGAACACATGCCTGTGACCACTTGAGTTTTGAGAAAAAGGAGAGAAAGCCCAGAGCCTCTTCTTGGTCAATATTATTCTTTTCCTCTCAGCAGCATTTATATTATTAACCATCTTCTTCTGAAAAGCCTTTTTTGCTTTTTTGGGGGTGTGGTGTGGGTGGGTAGGGAGGGGGAATACATCTCTCTTCTAGTTCATTCATTTTTTATTCATTCACTCGTGCCTGCTGTATGCCAAGCATAGTGATAGATGGGGACAAAAGGGTGAGACTCCTGGTGTCTGTCTTCAGGTTCACTCACAAAGGGCCTCCCCTTTCCCTGGCTACTCTTCCACCTCCCTCACTTCCTCCTCTTTTTCCTCTCGGTTCGCAAAGATGTCCTCTCCTGAGGCTTTTTCCTTTGGTCCTCTTCTTTTCTCCTTCATGTCTTCCTTCACTGCCATAACTCCAATGTCTCAAAAGTCTCTTATAGCACAAAAGTCTCTTAAATCCTACCCCCAGTCGAAAACTCTCTCTTGAGCTACAGAACTGATTTTGCAACAGCTGATCAGTTATTTGTACCTGGATGTCCCACAGTATCTCAATATAATCCAAGAAAACACTTCTCTAACTTTCCATCACTCCCACCCCTCCTGCCTTACCCCTCTTGACCACCTTATCCTTGTGACTGCAATGCTTATGTGAACAAAAACACTCTTTTCCAGGATAAAAAGTATGGTTTGTTTGACTTTACCCATGCCCCTGACCTTCCACAGCCAATCAGTGGTCAGTTTCTACAGATTCTACAGCCAGGCTGTGTCCCACAGATGTCTTTATTTTCATTCCTGCCTCCACCCTGGCGAGTCTTTCCTGGACTGTTAAAAAGCCTTTTATCTGGTTTCCATGCTCCTGGCTTTTCCTATTTTTTAAAAAAATATTCTACTGAGTATTTTCCCAGGTGCCGCAGTGGTAAAGAATCCACCTGCCCATGCAGGAGATGCAATAGACTTGGGTTCGATCCTTGGATCGGGAAGATCCCCTGGGGTAGGTAATGGCAACCCACTCCAGTATTCTTGCCTGGAAAATCCCATGGACAGAGGAGCCTGGCGAGCTACAGTTCATGGGGTCACAAAGAGTCTGACACGACTGACCACACACACACACACACACACACACACACACAAACTGAGTATTTATATACTATTTTCTTAAGCACTCTTTATTTATTTATGGCTGCACTGGGTCTTCATTGGTGCATACGGGCTTTGTCTAGAGCATAGGCTCAATATTAGTGACGCACAGGCTTACCTGAACCTGTGTCCCCTGCATTGGCGTGTGAATTCTTAACCACTGGATCAACAGGAAGTCCCTGACTTTTCCTCTCTTTCATGCAGAGCTCCCAGCAGGCCTTTTTCTTGTACGCATACTCTTCAGGGATTCACACTATCACCAGAAAAAAATACAGAATCCCAAAGTTGACATCTAAGGGCTCATCAAAACAGGCCTGTCTTTTGCCACATATTTTATTTTTCATCAACACAGGCCATTTCCTTCTCCAGGGAATGAAGCATAAGATTGAGGCAAAAAGAGTTGATTTCCCATGGCTACATCTTCCAGGGCCTAGCACAGAGCCTTGTATGGAATCGCAACAAAATGAAATAGAAAAAATAACAATTTAGGATGAGAAGCCCTGGTTACTAACTGTTACACTTAGGTCACCTAATCTTTCTCAGCCTGTTTCCTTATCTGCTGTTTCCTTCCTCATGGTGCTTACTGTGTATCAAGTAGATGTATATATGAAAGGTTTGACAGATAGCAAAAATAACCTATGTGAATTTATTTAGTCAATAATATTTATTCATTGAAAGGGAAACGGTTGAGGAAATCACAGAGGGAACATGAGAAGCTACTCAGGAATAAGAAAGCACAGGGGTAAGCACTGCTATAGAAGGCGTCTTCTAAGTTGCCTAAAGATTCTCCCCTCCAGTTGCACCTGGTCACATGGTGGAGACAGTCATCTGGCCCAGTCGTGGCATGAGTGGGGCTAGGGACGAGAGTGTAAATGGAGGCCCCTTTACCAAATGCCACATACCTGCATCAAAACAAAGCCACAAAATATGACCTATCATTTTATACAACTGAAAGTTTCACCAAAGTCGATTGAATTTAATTACTTTTACATAAATTGGGGTATACCTTGATAAGACTAGCAATATAAATAAAATAAACAAACATAATTCTTTTTAAAAAAATTTTTTAAAATGTCTTTTTGACTGTTCTGAGTTTTCGTTGTTGCGTGGGCTTTTACCCAGTTACGGTGAGTGGGCACCGCAGTTGTTTTCCTTGGTGTGGAGCATGGGCTGTAGGGCACACTGGCTTCAGTAGTTGTGGCACGTAAGCTCAATAGTTGCGGCTCACGGGCTTAGCTGCTCCTCAGCATATAGGATCTTCTTGGACCAGGGATAGAACCCATGTCTCCTGAACTGGCAGGTGGATTTTTTTACCACTAAGCCACCAGGGAAGTCCTCAGAAACATAACTCTTAAATTATCATACAGTCCATGAAATTATTTCTCTTGTGCTCATTTTGGCAAAACCTCTAATGACTGTGTGAAAGTCGTTCAGTTGTGCTGAGCGACTCTTTGCGACCCCATGGACTATACAGTCCAAGGAATTCTCCAGGCCAGAATACTGGAGTGGGTAGCCTTTCCCTTCTTCAGCTAATGATGTGTGGTAAGAGTAAAATACACATGAATTTTGAAGACTTGTTGCAGGAAAAAAAAGAAAGAAAAGCACAATTTCTCATTGAGATGTATATTATATATATATATATATATATATAATAAATATATACTAAAATGATAATATTTTGAATACATTGGTAAATAAAATGTATTATTAAAATTATTTCACCAGACTTCCCTGGTGGTAGGGGACACGGGTTTGATCCAGGAAGATTCCACAAACCACAGGGCAACTAAGCTTGTGTGCCAAAACTATCGAAGCCTGAGCACCAATAGCCAGTGCTTCCCAACAAGAGAAGCCACTGCAATGAGAAGCCTCTGCTTGTGACAATTAGAAAAAGCCTACAAGCAGCAACCAAGACCCAGCAGAGCCAAACATAAATAAATACTTTAAAAAAATTAATCTCACCTATACCTTTTACTTTTTAAGATATATGAAAAAAAGTTTATTTCTATTTTTAGCTTGTGTTATATTTCTATAGCATAGTGCAGACCTAAGGATTAAAAATTAAAATGAATTTGAAGTATATAAAATCCGAATAACTCAAAAATTTTAACGAATGTAAAATATAAGAATTTAAATTATTTTTCAACTTTTCACAAATGATATTTCTTCTAAGACACTGAAAAATATTAAAGTTAAAGGCCTTCCTTGGCAGCCTAGTGATTAGAACTCTGAGCTTCCACTGCAGGGGGTGAGGGTTCAGTCCTTGCTCGAGGAACTAAGATCCCACATCCCACGTGATGTGGCCAAAAAAATAATTTTAAAGTTTTTTTAAAATTAAAAGGAAAAATATAAATCATAATTAATGAATATCAAACAATTAAATACATTAAAGTGAATCCAAACTTTTATTTAATTTTTAACAAATAGTTTAAACAGAATGACATATTAATTTCTATAAAACAGAACTATTTATAATTCTGCTGCTGCTGCTAAGTCACTTCAGTCATGTCCGACTCTATGTGACCCCATAGACGGCAGCCCACCAGGCTCCCCCGTCCCTGGGATTCTCCAGGCAAGAACTAGGATTATATATATATTGACTTGACAAAGAATTAAGCACATCACAGATACATTTATGAAAATTTAAGAGTAATATGAGTCTTTTAATATTGAAAAAGTTCATTTCCTAAACTGTCATGTGCAATGCTGTGAATATTTGGTAAGCTATGAGTACATCAGAATAAGAAAGAAAATGGATGATGTGCACTACTGGGAAACCATACTTTATTTTTCAGGAATCTGTTGTATCTCTACTATGGTATTGATGGTAGAGAAGGCCTTGGTGGCTCAGAGGTTAAAGCGTCTGCCTTCAATGCAGGAGACCCGGGTTTGATCCCTGGGTTGGGAAGATCCCCTGGAGAAGGAAATGGTAACCCACTCCAGTACTCTTGCCTGGAGAATCCCATGGACAGAGGAGCCTGGCGGGCTATAGTCTATGGGGTTGCAAAGAGTCGGACATGACTGAGAATTTGTGAACATGTTACTTTTTATGGCAAGAGAGAGTTTACAGGTACGATTATGGTAAGGATCATGAAATGGGGAGATTATCTTTGTGGGCCCAGTGTAATCACAAAGGTTCATATGAGAAGAAGGCAGGATGGTCAGAGAGAGAAAGACAGAGAGATTGGAAGATGCTACATCACAGCTTTAAAGATGGAGAATAGGGCCATAGCCAAGAAATATACTTGGCCTCTAGAAATCAGAAAAAGGGGAGGAACCAGATTCTCTTTTAGAGCTTCTAGAAGAAACAGAGACCTGCTAACACCTCACTTTTAGGACTTCTGACCTCCAGAACTATAAGATAATAAACATGTGTCTTTTTTTTTTTTTTAACTTGCGTCATCTTAAGCCATTAAGTTTGTGGTAATTTGTTATAGCTGCAATAGGAAACTAATACCTCTGCCATCTGAGAAGGATCCAACAATTATTTTTTTTTTATAGTTTCAATATGTTTATTTATGTATCTGGCTGCACTTTGTGGCATGAAGGATCTTAGTTCCCTGACTAAGGATTGAATCTCTGCCTCCTGCAGTGGAAGCACAAAGTCCTAACCATCGGACAGCCAGGGAAGTCCTTAATTTGTTTTTTCTTCTCTTAATAATAAAGTGGTCTGTTCCTCCCTGAATGCCAAAGCAATCTTCCAACATAGAGGCACACAACCCACAACCTTCATTGCATTTTGTCGCAGTCCCCTTTTGAAACACAAGTTAACAGATGGCGAACAGGGTTTCTAAAGGCTTGAATACAGTTAGTAATAAGAGTACATATTTAGGGTTGTAAGTGGGACTGGACTGGCACTGGATACAAGATACTCATTGGCAAAGATTCATGTGAGTTCTTTAAATAATTTATTATTTATGTGTTTGTAATATATGAGGCCCTGTAGCTCAGTGGTAAAGAATCTGCCTGCCGATGCAGGAGACACCCGCTCAATCACTTGGTCGGGAAGATTCCCTGGAGAAGGAAATGGCAACTCACTCCAGTGTTCTTGCCTGGGAGCCTGGAGGGCTACAGTCACTGGGTTGCAAAAGAGTCAGACATGACTTAATGACTAAAACACTAACAAAGTATAGGTTGCAGAGCAGGCACTTCTTGCTTGAAAGCAGGGTAAAACAAAGCAGGAAAAGAGTGAATCAGTTGTGTTTGCGTGTGTGCTGAGTTGCTTCAGTCATGTCCAACTCTTTGTGACCCTATGGACTATAGCCCACCAGGCTCCTCTGTCCATAGGATTCTCCAGGCCAGAATACTGGAGTGGATTGCCATACCCTTCTGCAGGCGATCTTCCCAACCCAGGGATCAAACCTGCATCTCATGTCTCCTGCACTGGCAGGAGGGTTCTTTACCACTAGTGTCACCTGTTTGCTTGTTTAGCACTGATCTAATTAATTTCAAATCTAGAAGCAAAGGCACTGATAGAAGACCTCTTTATGATTAGAAGATCATAGAATCTTGTAAGTTTTCAAAACAATAGTTTGATTATACTTTTTAAAAAAACTTTCAATTTATTATTATTTTTGGCTGCCCTGGGTCTTCATTGCATCACTCAGGCTTCTAGTTGGGGTGAGTAGGCTTTGTTGCCCCGAAGTATGTGGGATCTTAGTTCCCCAATCAGGGATCAAACCCTTATTCCCTGCCTTTCAAAGCAGATTCTTAACCACTGGATCACCAGGGAAGTCCCTTGCTCATACTTAGTGAAGTAATTCTAGAGTTACTCCATTAAATCTAAAGGAAAGAATGCTCATTATTTTAAAACATTTTTCTATAAATTCTAGCCACTGCAGTAAGACAAGAAATAAGAGCTCTAGATATTTGAAAGAAGACAAAAGTATCAATATTTGCAGATGATATGCTATGTTATCTGAAAATACTAGAAAATTTTCTGAAAAATCACCTAGCATTAATAGACAAATTGTTAATTATGTATATCCCAGTTATAAAATAGCTACAAAATAAATGTACAAAAAATGATAGATTTTTCTATATGCCAATAACAGAGTTAGAAAATATAATGGTTTTTAAAAAACCCTCAAAAACATCCAGAGCCTATGTGAAGAAAACTCTCAAACATTACCCAAAGACTTAAAAGAATATTTAAAGGAACATTCTGATTTGCATGGAAAAATGATTATTCCAATTTCTGTGTTTCCAATGCCACCAAACACTTCTTTAATTCTCAGTGGACACCGACAACAAATAATTCTGACACTGTCTTCTAGGAGGTGGTGTTAGATCCCATAGTTTAAGGGCTCAGTTCTACAAGATGCTCCCATTTCAGATACCAATTCCAAGTCCAGATTCTTACCTGTGCTTCTGAGTGACCAGCTATAAATTGGAGGTTCTCATCACCTGCTCCTTTGATTCAATTACTTTACTACAGTGGGTCACAGAACTCAGGAAAATAATTTACTTATTAGATTACTAATTTATTATGAAAGACTTTAAAGGATAGGAATGAACAGCCAGATGAAGAGATGAGAGGGACTTCCCTGTTGGCCCAGTGGTTATAACTATGCCTTCCAGTTCAAGGGCATGGGTTCAATCCTGGGTGTGGAGCTAAGATCTTACCTGCCTGTGGCCAAAAAAACAAAACATAAAACAGAATTAATATGAACTTCCCTGTTGTACAGTAAATAAGAATCTGCCTGCCAATGCAAGGGACACAGATTTGATTTCTAGTCCAGGAAGGTTCTACTTGCCTTGGAGCAACTAGGCCTTGTGCCATAACTACAGAAATGCAAACACCAGAGCCCACTCTTCACAATAAAAGAAGCCGCTATGAGAAGCTGGAGCACCACAACAAAGAGGAGCCAGAGCCCAACTAGAGGAAGCCTGAGCACAGCAATTAAAACCCAGTGTGGCCAAAAGTAAATAGATGAAATTTAAAAAACTATGTAATAATAATAAAATAAAAGTGCTCTACTACAGAAAAAAAAAAAAAGAGAGATGCATGGGACAATGTTTAGAAGGGTCCAGAACACAGTAATTTTTGTCCCTGTGGAGTATGGCATATGCCACCCTCCTGGCAAGAAGAAAATTCTGATTAACCAAACTGGAAGCTCTCCAAATCTCATCCTTTTGGACTTTTTATGGAGGCTTCATTACATAGGTATGATTGACTAAATCATTGGTCTTTGGTGACTGATTTAACCTCCAGCCCCTCTCCCCTTCTGGGTGACTGGGACTGAAAGTTCCAACCTTCTAATCACACGGTTTGTTCCCCTGGCAACCAGCTCTCATCTTTAGATGCTTTCCAGAAGTCACCTCATTAACATAAACTCCAGTGTGGTTCAAAAGGGATTGTTATGCCTATCAAGACACCTTTTTTTGTTCTTATTACTTGAGAGTGTTTCTTCTTTTTAATAATTTTTTTTTTTTTTAATTTAGTTTTGGCTGTGCTGGGTGTTCATTGCTGCATAGACTTTTGCTAGTTGTGGTGACCGGGGGCACTCTCTTCTTGTGGTGCACAGGCTTCTCATTGTAGTGGCTTCTCTTGTTGCAGAGCATGGGCTTCACAGCTCACCGGCTTCATTGCTGCACAGGGAGAAAGGTAGTTGTGGCACATGGGGTCAGCAGGTGTGGCTCCCGGGCTCTAGAGCACAGGCTCAGTAGCTGTGGCACAGAGGCTTAGCTGTTCTGTGGTATGTGGGACCTTCCTGGAACAGGGATCAAACCCATGTCTCCTGCATTGGCAGGTGGATTCTTTACCACTGAGCCACCAGAGAAGCCCTGCTCTTATCATTTAGAAATTCCAACAGTTTTAGAAATGGATGAAGACAAAATATACTTTTTTATTATAATAAGTCACAATATCCCAGTTATAAAGATTTTTCCCCGTGGGAAACTGAAAAATGGTCCCCTTAGACGGTAAAGCATCTGCCCGCAATAAGGGAGACCTGGGTTCAATCCCTGGATGCAGATAGTTGGACAAGACTTAGCACACATGCATTCCTATTTAATTGGGAGCAATCAAAGTATCTTCAAAGTCAAGGAAGGCCAGTAGCCACCAGAAACTAGAAGAGGCAGTGAATGGATTCTCCTCTCCAGCCTCCAGATGGAGTGTGGCATTGCTGACACCTTGAGTTCGACTCAGTGACACAGATTTCAGACTTCTGGCCTTCAGAACTACAAGAATTCATTTCTGTTGTTAAGCCATAAAGTCTGGTCATTTGCTATAGCAGCCATAGGAAACAAAAATACCCCCAAAAGGATGTTTATATACAATTCAATTTTTCATCCAATTCTACTTTTCTAGAATCTGTAAAAATTATTCTAACATTTTGAGAAAAATAAGAAAATTAAAATGGCCAGAACATTCTTGGAAAAAAAAAATGTAATGAAGGACTTATACCAGTAGATATTTAAGTGTGCTTTAATGAAATTGTGATTACTACATGAGAATAGAGAAGTCAATCTACAGAATAGAACAAAATCTAAAATCAATTCTATCTATGCTTATATAAGGATTTAGATTATGATTAAGATAGCATTTCAAACTAGTGGGGTAAGTGTGGCTTATTCAATAAAGGATGTCAGGCAAGTTGCTAATTAACCATTTGTAAAAAAAATAATAATTTATATTACTTATATCATGAATCACCATTAATTCTAGAGAAATTATATATTTATCTATAAGTAAATTCTTTACCCAGAGAGAATTTTTAATAAATTATCAATTATTCTAACTCTAAAGGATGACATACTAGGCAGTCATTAAAAACAATGAGAAAAATATTTTATGACATGGAGAGATGATTGCAAGCACTGTTAATTGAAGAAGACAGGTTATAAAATGTACTGCACCATTCCATTCAGAATTTTATACTATATGCACATTTGGTTAGAGAAATAACTCAAAAGACAGATCAAAACATATAAGTACTTTTTTTCAGTGGTACAATTTTGTGCTGATTCACTTCAGTCATGTCCAACTCTTTGCGACCCTGTGGACTGTAGCCTGCTTCCTCTGCCCTGGGGATTCTCCAGGCAAGAATACTGGAGTGGGCTGCCACATCCTCTTCCAGTGGATCTTCTTCCTTCCAACTCAGGGATCAAACCCACATCTCTTATGTCTCCTGAATTGGCAGGCAGGTTCTTTACCACTAGTGCCACTATAGGCTATCTGTATTTTCCTCTTTTTACCTATCTGGATTTTTAAAAATAATAAATATACATTGGTTCTGAAAAAAGTATTTACATTTATGTGATTAAGAATAATCAAAGTATCTTCTTTTTCAAGATAAAATTCTAATATGCTTGGTTGCAAGGTATAATATGTTGGTTTCACTGCTGCTGCTGCTAAGTCTCTTCAGTCGTGTCCAACTGTGCAACCCCATAGACAGCAGCCCGCCAGGCTCCACCATCCCTGGGATTCTCCAGGCAAGAACACTGGAGTGGGTTGCCACTTCCTTCTGCAATGCACGGAAGTGAAAGGTGAAAGTCAAATCACTCAGTCGTGTCCAACTCGTAGCGACCCCATGGACTGCAGCCTCCAAGTCTCCTCCACCCATGGGATTTTCCATGCAAAAGGACTGGAATGGGGTGCCATCACCTTCTCCAGATTGGTTTCACTGGGTACCTACTATTTCTCAAGTTCTTTATGTATTACTTAATCTTTCACAATAATGTTATGAGACAGATAATAAAAATATAAAAATAATCCTCACTTTACAGATTAGGAAATGAAGGCCTAAAGTCAAGCATCAGACTAGGATTTGAAGTCACATCTGTTTTTAAGGACCATGCCTTTATTCATAATACCAAAACATTGGAAATAACCTAAACCTCCTTCAGGGGAACCAGATAAATGACATACATTCATACAGTATAAAACTCTGCAGCCACAAAAATAAAACTGAGGATGCTCTCTGTACACGTAGAAGGAAATGTTTCCAAGATATAGTGTTAAGTGGGGGTGGAGGATGGGGAACTCAACAAGGTGCAAAAGGTTTGTATAGCATGGCACCATTTGTTAGAATGGAGTAAAGAATATATATTTTAGCTTGTATATGCATAAAAGGCTTCTCAGGTGGCTCAGTGGTAAAGAATCTGCCTGCCAATGCAGGAGACACAGGTTCAATCGCTGGGTTGGGAATATCTCCTGGAGTAGGAAATGGCAAGTCACTCTAGTATCCAGTATTCTTGCCTGGAAAATTCCATGGACCAAGGATCCTGGCAGGCCATGGTCCATGGGGTTGCAAAGAGTCAGACATGACTGAGGGACTGAGCATGCACACACATGCACAGAAACATCACTAGCGGGGTAAACAAAACCTAGTAACAAAGAGTTTTCTATTTAGGATGGGGGAAATGGGCAGAGGGGGTATAGGAACAGGAGAGAGACTTTTTGTTCAGTCAGTTCAGTTGCTCAGTCGTGCCAACTTTTCGTTATATACCTTTATATACCATTTTAGTTTTCAGCCATGTATATGAATTACCAATTCAAAAAAGTAAATATACATAAACATTTTAAAAGCAAAATAAAATAAAAACTTTGTCCTTCCTGCTCTTCCACATGCCTTAGATCTCTTTGGAAGGCAGTCTGCATCCGCTTTTCAATGAGACACACGGAGTGTGTAGGCCTCAGGATTCCTTCAGTGGCTGCAACAACAGCGTCAGCACAGAGATCAGGAAGACGGCCTGGCCTGCAAGCAGTGCCAGACCAAGCACGCCCTCTTTCCGTACTCCTAACTTAGAAAAACAAAACCAACACAAAGCTACTCATCAGCATTTCTGTAGCCAGTTGTTAACCAATCCTCTTCCTGCCCTTTCCTCTTTCTTTTCTTCCTTTTTCCAGAAAAACCTGGAAAGCTCTGCAAAGCTTTGCAAAATGACTACTTGCTCTGGCTGCCTTGTTTTGCTTCTCTCCTTTGGCCTGTGTCATCCTCTGAGGCAAGGACCGCAGTCTGACTTCCTGCCAGCTGGCCTGCTGGGTTCATTTCAGTGTCTTCAAAAAAAAAAGAAAACAACAACTATATTTTCCTAAACCTACAAACCTCAAGTTAGGGGTCATTTTGTCCAGGTTCATCCAAAGTAGAACATCTCAGTTATATAAATTTAGCAGAATAAATGTATTTGGTTTTAAACACAATCCCTTGGTTTCACTTTGTCTATCCAATCAACTCGGAGTGACAACTCTCACAAAATATCTGCTTGTGCTAAGAATCCCATGGGGCAGGACTAATTGTGTGTCGAGTTTAGCAGAGCAGAGAGCCCCAGTAATTTTCCATTTAGTAATTCAGTGACTGTCAATTGACACCTAATATGTATCCATGGCTGTCTGAGGCCCTGTGCTGGGGACAAAAACAAATGTGAGACTCAGCTCCGGCCCTCAATCTTTAATCCCGTTAGGACATCTTCAGCTCATAAATGTGTCTGGACTCATTTGTTTTGTTCTTTTAAATCCATTTGCAAGCTATCAACTATATCACTAAGTTGAGAACATTTTCATGATTAGCCGTGTTCAGAAATATAATTTACAGGGATGGTTTTCTCTTTTTAAAGACTTTTGAGAAATAGCTTTTACATTATAAAGATCATAGCAAGAGTTCAAACTCTGGGTAATGTAATCCACACAAGATTCACTAACCTCTCAGGGTGTTAATTAGTTATAACAGTGTCATAGTGTTCAGCTTTCAGTAGCTAGAATTCCTTGGCTAATATGCAGGAAATTTGAGATGTATGCCAGGTGCGTTCAATGAAAGGTTCTGCTCAAATCAAATGTGAGTCAAAAAGCAAGTCATTCTCAGCAACGTTGAGCTTGGCAGGGAATCAGGCGTCTAGAACCATACAATCTGCCCTAGCCCCGCAGAGTGCTGGGCTGGAACACTGTTATTTAGCGAGTGCTGCTAAATGTGTGGGAACACAGAGCAGAAGGCACCACAGAGACTGTAGGCCCACATGTATTACACATGCACAGCATCCCCAGGAATGACACTGTGAGATTCATCTGCCCTGGCTTATTCGCAGGGAAAACCCCAACCAGGCTGTGGATCATGAACAGCACACACTGAAAGAAGTAGCCAGAAGCTACTGCACCATTGTGGCTTCCACAGATCCACACGAAACACAGCGGCAGGAAGAAGGAGTGTTGCCTTTCTCAGGTTTCCTGCCAGGACATCCTGGCTTGAAACACGGTTTTGTCACTGAAAAATCTGAGCTAGTCGACAGATGGGAGACTGCCAGATTGTGTCCTTGAGAATCTCAGAAAATTGGTCAGTTTGCAAAAGAGTTCACAAGCAGGTATGAAAATCACCTATTTCCATTAATAACTGGTAGATTTTCTTCCAGGCAAAGAGGGGGCATGAACTGATTCAAGGAATGGGGTCTGGAGAAGACTCCGTGTACACATTCTGGGCAGACAAGGTCTTTTTTTTTTTTTTGGCAATGCTTTGCAGCTTCCAGGATCTTAGTTCCCCAGTTCAGTTCAGTTGCTCAGTCGTGTCCGACTCCTTGCAACCCCATGGACTGCAGCACGTAGGGCCTCCCTGTCCATCACCAACTCCCGGATGCTACCCAAACTCATGTCCATTGAGTCGGTGATGCCATCCAGCCATCTCATCTCATCATCTGTCGTCCCCTTCTCTTCCTGCCTTCAATCTTTCCCAGCATCAGGATCTTTTCAAATGAGTCAGCTCTTCACATCAGGTGGCCAAAATACCGGAGTTTCAGCTTCAATATCAGTTCTTCCAATGAACACCCAGGACTGATCTCCTTTAGGATGGACTGGTTGGATCTCCTTGCACTCCAAGGGACTCTCAAGAGTCTTCTCCAACACCACAGTTCAAAAGCATCAATTCTTCAGCGCTCAGCTTTCTTTATAGTCTCTCTCGCATCCATACATGACCACTGGAAAAACCATAGCCTTGGCTAGACGGATTTTGGTGGCAAAGTGATGTCTCTGCTTTTTAATATGCTGTCTAGGTTGGTCACAACTTTCTTTTCAAGGAGTAAGCATCTTTTAATTTCATGGCTGTAGTCACCATCTGCAGTGATTTTGGAGCTCCCCCCAAAATAAAGTCAGCCACTGTTTCTACTGTTTCCCCATCTATTTGCCATGAACCAGGGATCAAACCTGTGCCTCCAGCAATGGAAGTGCGGAGTCCTAACCACTGAACCATCAGGAAATTCCCAGAGCCCTGTCTTAAACAGCCTTGGACCAAATTTACAACAAGATTTAACAAACTTGGGGTATAAGCATTACCATATAAGATGGTAGGTGCTGTTTCACTTGTGACTCTGAAGATCACCTGTGAATTCCCCATTGCCCCATGGGTTTGCCACCCACATTGAACAGTTCAGTTCAGCAAAACAGTCTAAGGCTATATCTTGAACACTATAAGCCATCTCCCTGGGAGAACCACAAGATAAAAGTTGTTTCGTCAGTAAATAATGTCCAACTCTTTCGCGACCCATGGACTGTAACCCGCCAGGCTTCTCTGTCATGGGATTTCCCATGCAAGGATACCTGAGTGGGTTGCCATTTTCTTCTCCAGGGGATCATCCTGACCCAGGGATAGAAGCTGCATCTCCTGCACTGGCCGGCAGATCCTTTACCACTGAGCCACCAGGGAAGCCCTCAAGAAAAAAGGAGGATCCATTAAAAGGAGAGGAAACTGTAAGCCAGGGCCCTGTTCTTCAGGCTTGTCATGGCAAGCTCCAGATCAGAGCACTCACCCGTTAATTCATTTATTCATTTACCCATTCAACAAACATTTATAGAATACCGCCGAGGTTTTACGCACTGTGCTATGGGGTCTGAGAACACAAAGGCAAATCAGACCCAGTTCCCTACCTTTGAGAAGTTCACAGTTGGAGATGGAGAGCCAAGATCAAGTACAGTGAGACACTGTGTGGGTGTTGAGTGTGACTGCCCTTCTTGCTGTGTGCCTGCCTTGTTTCAACATGGTGGCACACAGAGAGTTAGGGAAGAGTGATGCCTGAGCTGCACACCTGAAGAGTAAACAGAACCAGGTCAGGGGAAGTGGGGAAGGAAAGAATGTTCAGGCAGTGATAGCATCATGGGCAAAGGTACAGAGGAGAGAAGCCATGGCTATGTGGATTGAGAATAGAGGGCGGGAAACGTGGGGTGGAAGAGATGAGGAAGGATGGGGAAATTAGAATCAGGTGATAGAGGCCCTAGTTGTCATGCAAAGGCAGGAGCTGGGTCTCCCTTTGTGTCCTCCAGGGGTTGGAGACATCGGTACATATTAGTTGCCAATAAATATCTGAAGACAATGAGGTGCCACTGATGGGTTTAAGCAGGGGAGTAACATGACCAGGGCTGTATGGGAGACAGGCATATTCAGGGAAGACTTAAAGAGGCTTAAAGTGCATGCAGGGAGATCAGATGACCATAATGCCCTGCAGCCATTGTGGTAAGAGATGAAGATGGGCTGAACTAAGGCAGTGCCAGCGGGAGTGGAAAGAAGTGAGTGCACATAGGATCAGTACCTCAGACAGGAGAGGGGGCTGCCATTTTTAGGTCAAACAGTATGCTTGATGTTTATCAGTCTCATGGGCAAAGCCAGACCACATGCAGAAATTATTGACCAATCTGAAGATTCTTCAAAACAACAGACTGAGACTACACAGCTGGTGGTCTCCACTGGCCATAAGCATCTGGGCAAGATGCCACTTCTCAGGTCCCCACAGAACTTCTCTTGTGCTTATTCCCATTGCCTCTTCTGTGGCAGAGGAAGCAAAAAAAGGGTGTTCAGAAAAGGGTGTCACCCAACTATCTCTAAGTGACCAATCTCTGTCCAAATGAACAGGTTGGGTTAAGATGAAGGGGCCCCAATCTCTTTACAGAATGTCAGAGGGAACAACAGAGATCAATTCAAGTCCTTTGTGCACAGAAAGGAAGCCAGAACTCCAAGAGGGAGAGAGACTTGCCCAAGGAAAGACCTAGAGAGGAACAGGAGACAGGGAGGGACAGCCAAGAACACAAGTGTGATCTCTACTCCCCCCCTGCTCCCAGTTAGGAAGTCCTTTAAAGTTCCCCTAACCTTATCACTAACAGAGGGGAGGAGGAGACAGGTAAAGCCAGTGTGTAAGATGAGCTAAGCCAATTCAGCTAAGCCACACCAGTTTCCCCAGCTTCAAAGAGGAGAGAGATGACTACTGACTCTGACTGTTGTTACAGGTCAGGGTAGACTTTTGAGGCCCTGTTGTACATCTCTCAGCCATGTTCTGGGGGTGCTATCTACTAACACTAGTATTCATACTATCCACCTTTGCTCTCGCCTCAACCACAAGTTTCTACTTCTACTATTCTGTAAGTCATAAAAACATTTTTACAGTGCCAATATTTTTGTCCCAGTTTCACCTCTGTCACCAAGTAGTATGATAAACTGTATAGCTCTGAGTCTTGGTCAGAAAACAGTGTTGTCTGTTGCTGGGAATGTAAGCTGGTACAGCCACTATGGAGAACAGTACAGAGGTTTCTTAAAAAACTAAAAATAGAACTACCATATGACCTAGCAATCCTACTACTGGGCATATACCCTGAGAAAGCAATAATGCAAAAAGACATGTGTACTCCAGTGTTCACTGCAGCACTATTTACAATAGCCAGGACACAGAGCAACCTAAAAGTCCATCAAAAGATGAATGGATAAAGATGTGGTACATAGACGGCTGCCATGGTGCAGGAGCACGGCCGCCCGAGGGCAAAGGTGGTGGCCGAGAGGTGCTACCCTGCATCAGAGGTAGCAACCGCGGCTGTACTTTGCTGGAGCAGCCGTGAGGAGAGACCCCACGTCCAAGGTAACAGAAACCCAAGTAAGACGGTAGGCACTAAGAGAAGGGATCAGAGGGCAGACAGACTGAAACTACAATCATAGACAACTAGCCAATCTGATCACATGGACCACAGCCTTGTCTAACTCAGTGAAACTAAGCCATGCCATGTGGGGCCACCCAAGACGGGAGGGTTATGGTGGAGGGTCTGACAGAATGTGGTCCACTGGAGAAAGGAATGGCAAACCACTTCAGTATTCTTGCCTTGAGAACCCCATGAACAGTATGAAAAGGAAAAAAGATAGGACACTGAAAGATGAACTCTCCAGGTCAGTAGATGCCCAGTATGCTACTGGAGATCAGTGGAGAAATAACTCCAGAAAGAATGAAGGGATGGAGCCAAAGCAAAAACAACACCCAGCTGTGAATGGGACTGGTGAGGGAAGCAGGGTTCTATGTTGTAAAGAGCAATATTGCATAGGAACCTGGAATGTTAGGTCCATGAATCAAGGCAAATTGGAAGTGGTCAAACAGGAGATGGCAAGAGTGAACATCAACATTCTAGGAATCAGTGAACTAAGATGTACTGGAATGGGTGAATCTAACTCAGATGACCATTATATTTACTACTGTGGGCAGAAATCCCTTAGAAGAAATGGAGTAGCCATCATAGTCAACAAGCGTCCGAAATGCAGTACTTGGATGCAATCTAAAAAACAACAGAACAATCTCTGCTTGTTTCCAAGGCAAACCATTCCATATCACATTAATCCAAGTCTATGCCCCAACCAGTAATGCTGAAGAAGCTAAAGTTGAACAGTTCTATGAAGACCTACAAGACCTTCTAGAACTAACACCCAAAAAAGGTGTCCTTTTCATTATAGGGGACTGGTATGCAAAAGTAGGAAGTCAAGAAACACCTGGAGTAACAGGCAAATTTGGCCTTGGAATATGGAAAGAAGCAGGGCAAAGACTAATAGAGTTCTGCCAAGAGAACACACTGGTCATAGCAAACACCATCTTCCAACAACACAAGAGAAGACTCTACACATGGACATCACCAGATGGTCAACATCAAAATCAGACTGATTATATTCTTTGTGGCCAAAGATGGAAAGGCTCTATACAGTCAGCAAAAACAAGACCGGGAGCTGACTGTGACTCAGATCATGAACTCCTTATTGCCAAATTCAGACTGAAATTGAAGAAAGTTGGGAAAACCACTAGCCATTCAGGTATGACCTAAATCAAATCCCTTATGACTATACAGTGGAAGTGAGAAATAGATTTAAGGGACTAGATTTGATAGACAGAGTGCCTGATGAACTATGGATGGAGGTTTGTGACATTGTACAGGAGACAGAAATCAAGACCATCCCCAAGAAAAAGAAATGCAAAAAAGCAAAATGGCTGTCTGAGGAGGCCTTACAAATAGCTGTGAAAAGAAGGGAAGCAAAAAGCAAAGGAGAAAAGGAAAGATATACCTATTTGAACGCAGAGTTCCAAAGAATAGCAAGGAGAGATAAGAAAGCCTTCCTCAGCGATCAATGCAAACAAATAGAGGAAAACAATAGAATGGGAAAGACTAGAGATCTCTTCAAGAAAATCAGAGATACCAAGAAATATTTCATGCAAAGATGGGCAGAATTTGGAATATTACTCAGCCATAAAAAGGAACAAAACTGAATCATTTGTAGAGACATGGATGGACATAGAATCTATCATACAGAGTGAAGTAAATCAGAAAAACAAATATCATCTATTAATGCATATATATATGGAATCAGAAACATGGCAAAGATGAGCCTCTCTGCAGGGCAGGAGTAGAGACACAGAGGTAGAGAGTGGACATGTGGACAGGAGGCGGGGAGATGGGGGCGGGGGAACTGGAATACTGGGGTTGACATATAAACACTGTGCTGTCGTTCAGTCATGCCTGATTCTTTGTGACCCCATGGACTGCAGCCCGCCAGGCTCCTCTGTCCATGCAATTTCGTAGGCAAGAATCCTGGCATGGGTTGCCATTTCTTACTCCAGGGTTGGTCAGGACCAGACTTTTCAGTTGAGATAACCGCCATCAAATATACACTATCATGTGTAAAACAGACAGCTAGTGGGAACCTGCTGTATATAGCACAGGGAGCTCATCTCGTGCTCTGTGGTGACCTAGAGAAGTATAAAAGGTGGGAGGTCCAAACAGGAGAGGATATATGTATACATAGACATACATATACAACAAACCGTACTTTTTGTACACCAGAAACCAACATTATAAAGTAACTATACCTCAATTTTTATTTTTTCCAATTTTTAATAAAAAAGGAAAAGAAAAAACAGTGCTGTGACATACAAGGTGAGCAGGTTGAGATCCCTCCTGAACTTCGTATCTCCAGCTTCACAGGCACATCTGTGAACAGTGAACCTCTCGAGGAAACACATGTGGTCTCTGCAGATTCCACAGCCACTTTGTCTCAAGGCCTGACTTCCTCCCCTCTCCCTCCCCCAGACCTACCCCCCTCTCCCCCCAAGCAGGAAAAGGAGCAGAGGTGTTTCTTTAGCTCTTTCCTCTTTCCCTGCTTAGGTCTATCACATCTCATAAAGTCAACACCCATTTTCTTAGAACTATAATATTCATATTTAGAGGTTTAGAGTACAATTGTTTTCCTCTATCATTGCACCTGGTTTTTCTTGCTTTCAGAAATGCTCCATTCATACATCATGACTTACTTTTTCCCAGGCAGCGAGTCATATTCACAAATTTTATCTTCTGGGTCACAATCTGGTCAGCTCCCCCTTCTCACAGAAAATGATCAAAGGCCCAGATCTGGGTCTTTAGCTTGCACATATATTTTACCTTTATATTAGCTTGTACATAATTCATTAAACATTTAAAAGAAAAAAATAAAAGAAAAAAAATTTTAAGGAAAAAAACCTCAGTACATCCTTCAACTTCCCCAACCCTTGTTTTAATTTTCTCCACAGCACATCTGACATACTATATAGCCCTTCATCCAACCCTTCTTCTTTCCCACCTTCCTTCCATAGTCTTTCTCCTCACTAGAGAGAAAGGTAGGACTTTTGTTTGTTTTGTTCAGTTCTATATTCCCCGGACAGCTCAGTGCCTGGCACATACTAAAAACTCAAGACATGTTAAATAAACAAACTGCTGACTAAACAGTTCATTTTCTTTCCTTTTCTCTGGGGCCTACCACTCCCTCTCCTGCCACAAGTGTTTTTTTCTTTGGCTTAACAGCTAAGAGATCAGATGACCTACATTTTACATCAGCTCTAGAGGGACTCCACTGAAATGGCAGAGGATATTTCTTCTCCATCTCCAACATCTCCATCTATTGAAATCCTATCCATTTGGCAAATCCTACCCACCTCTTCTGTGACACCATCTTTTCTTTAACCTCTCACAGCAATCTCCCCCCACCTTGGAATCCATAGCACTTGATGTCTGTATCCCTCATCTAGAATTTAACACTTTCTGCCTTGTGCTGATAATTTTCCTGAACGTGATTGCAAAAGGAAGGTCAACAATAAGACAAGGGTAGTATTCTCTTGGCAAGGCTGGCTTCCTGCCCCTCCTCCTCAACTTAATTTCTTGCTGCTTTAGCAAGACCCAGATCTGGGTCCTACACCTTTAAGCCATCCCATGTGAAGAGATCCACCTCTAAAACACCTATTAACCAAGTTCATACAGAGGTTGCAGGGCATACAAACCAAGTGCCAATGTAAAGATTCATACCAAGGAACTGAGGACATTTTAATGGACTAGAATGCTTGAATTGGCCTGCCTGGCTGCTCTTTTCCTCAAGGGCTAAAGAGTGCTTGGTTAACAGAAACTGAGAACAAAAGTAATCAACCTAAAGTCACATCTTTCTTTATGGCAGGGCCCCCTTCCCTGCTACAGGAGCCGTTTGATCAAGGCCAACACAGTGCTCAAGTTCCCTCAGATAAGGCCTGCCCTTCCTTAGGTAGTACCAGGGCCAATGCTCTACCTTCCAAGGATGGCCAAACCCCTTCTGCTCAGTTGAGACTCTAAACTGCTTTATCACTTAACCTAAATTACAACCACGTTCCAGCCTTTTCTTCTTCAGACTGCTCCCAGACATCTGATTAGTGCTTCGAGTGTCCTCAACCATTTGGGCAACAGATTTACAGACACTTTCTAGGTTTACTCTCACGGAGAGCTCATCATCTTTACATATGGATTTCACTGGTATGAAGGCAAACTTATTTCCTGTCACTGTGGTGTGTAAACTGCACTGACAAAATAGAAGACATTTCCCAAATAAGCACCTGGGGGACCATGTCTTGTAGGTTTCAAACTAAGGTCCTAAGACAGGACAGAAAGAATTGCTTTGGCAGGAAAGAGGAAGGGAAAAAACACCTTCCATCTAAACTGGCCCAGGGAGCACTCCAGTGCTCTTGCCTGGAGAATCCCATGGGCGAAGGAGCCTGGTGGGCTGCAGTGCATGGGGTCGCAAAGAGTCGGGCACAACTGAGCGACTTCACTTTTGCTTTTCACTTTCATGCACTGGAGAAGGAAATGGCAACCCACTCCAGTATTCTTGCTTGGAGAATCTCAGGGATGGAGGAGCCTGGTGAGCTGCCGTCTATGGGGTCACACAGAGTCAGACATGACTGAAGTGACTTAGCAGCAGCAGAGTCAACTAACAAGGCTCATCTGCTCTCTCAATCTGAAACACAACAGCTACCTACCTTGTTCAAAACCAAGGAATATTTACCTACAAAGTCCTGGGCTTTGAGGAACGACTTCGAAATACCTGGGCCCTTATTAGTTTGCCTTATCCCGGGAATGTGTCTATCTTCTGTTCTAAACAAGTTCAAGATTTTACAAAAAGAAAGGAAACAAAAGAAAATGGAGAGAGGACTTATGCCTTTGTCCCTTTACTCTGGTCTCTTGCAGTTCCACAACTAGCAGTGGGTACGGGTTGTCATTCTTAGGATGAAATTCAGGGAACACCTCTCTGAGATAGCAGTAAACCTTACACCCACCACACTTCTTTCACACTGCTGACTGGCAAATGAGCAATGGTCTGTACATGGAGCAGGTGCAGGAGACGTGGCTTCTGCCAGATGGTGCTAAAAAAAGGCCCCAGTCTGATACACAAGTCTTTCCATTAACCCATCCATGACCACAGCAGAGTGTGGATCAGGAGTGGTGATCCTTCTTTGTCTTTGCTGACTTCTAGTGTCTCAAAGGCTGCCCTTCAGCGCTCCATCACTTAACCTGCTTTTTTGCCTTATACACACGGCAGGTATAGCCAAGAGACTGGGATATGGAGGGGTTTTAGTGTAATATGCCTTCACTCTTACCCTCTGGGTGGTCCTGAGCACCTCATACTCGAGAAAAGGGCTGACTCTGACTGTCTCTTTCTTGCCAGAGTCCTGCAATGGAACTTTAGTAGGGCCTCTGAGATCACTTGCTCTATGACATTCTTGCTATAAGTGATGCACACTATTTACCCTGTTGAACCAGAGTTTCCTCCTCTCTATAAAAGGATAATTCAAACCTAGCTCACAGGACCAGCTGTGGGAATCTAATGAACTTGTGTGAAAAGGCAAATACAGTCCCTGCTACATGCTGCATAAGCACTCCAGGATACATTCGTTTTCTTCCTTCCAGGAGATAGTCCTACATTGTTTACTGGTAGACCAGCTTCCTATAAGCTACTGGAAAGTGGCTTGTCCCCACGGCTCACTCATGCCATCCCAGGAAATGGCCATAGCACTGTAATATGAGATGAAAAATTCTAGGAAGGAGCAGCTAGAACAGAAAGACAACCGCACGGTGCCACAGGGCAGTGTGCCCTAGACAAGGCTCCCAGCAGGAAATCCTGTGGCCTCGCAGTATCACAGGTGCTGGGGCCCAGAGAAAATTCCCCTAACCACCCTTCCGTAAATTCTCATCAGGCCCCACACTCAACTCATCAGATAATGGATGAGCCCTCTGCCACCTTTTCTTCTACGGCCACTCACTGGGCAGGCCGTGGAGCTCATGCTAGGAAGAGGGAGGTTTCTCTCCATTAGAGCCACACAAAGCATTTTAAGAACTACCCCGGGAATAACGGCCCTGCAACGTGGCTCTGTTAGGGTGACTATAAGCCGGTGGGAAAAAGTGGGAAAGCAACTTTTTACATTTTGACCGGCCGACTACTACTAGGCTGCTAGGCACAGACTAGTGAGTCTGGGGAGTGGACGGTGTTTTGAAAAGGAGATCTGAACGGCTCGCTCAGGGCGGACAGGCCAGCCAGAGGCCACGCTCCCTTCTGCTTCCACACCAGGCAGGACAGCCAGGGCGAGGCTTGGCGGGGAGGGGCCGGGGTCCGGCGCGGCGGCTCTGGGTGCAGTCAGGCCCCACGTGCCCCGCCGCCCCGGCGGACCAGCCGGCCAGAGTCCAGGATGGGCCCCAGCCGCGCGAGGACAGCAGGAAGTCGGTGCCCGGCCTTACACAGGAGGTGAAGGTTAGGGTGACGCCTGGGCGGCCTGGCCGGCTAAAGACCTCAGGAGAGCTTCACGCCGGGCCGCCTGCACCCCTCCCCTCCGAGCCCGCCTCCTCAGCACCTCTGCCGCAGCTCGGGCAGCCGGCCCGGCCCCACAGTGGGTCACGAGGCAGCGTCGACGGCGGGCGCGGCCCGGTCAGTCCCGCAGGACCTGGGCCCGGCGCCACCCACGGCCCCCACCCGGCGCGCGCCACGTCCCCGGCTCCGCCCCGGCCCCCGAGAGCCACGCGGGGAACCCCGGTGACGTCACCGCCCTCCTTCCCGCGCTCTCCAGAAAAGACGCGAAGGTGGTGACGTGTCCAGGGCTTTGACGCGACTGCGCAGGAGACGTCGACAACCGAACGTCCTGGGGCGCCGCCTGGTGGAAGAAAAGCCCCACGGTGGCCGGAAGCGGCGGAGCCGGCGAGAGAACGTGACTGACGTCCGCGTGCGGAGCCGAGGAGGCGGTGGCCGTGTGACCAGCCTCCGCCCTCGGCGCCGGGGCGTCTTTCTTTTGCTGCTTTTATCAGTACAGTGTGGTAGCTTATTCCCCTTTCTTTTAAGGTTATAACCTTGCTTTTTCTCGAGCTTAACAATGTAAGTTACATTATTGGTTATATAAAATTGGGGTGGAAAAAGCAAAGGAAAATACATGAAGGAAAGGAATAGCAATATCCCTTTTCGTGTTTACTTCTGGCCTTTTTTGCTTTAATCAGCTTGTGAACTCGCTATAGGGCAATGGTTTTAAGTACAAAAGCTCTTGAGAGACGAAAAGCACCAAAACTATAAGTTAGAAAAACACGATAGAGGAGAAACAGAACAATAGGTTAAGGGTAATTAATGAACGTTAACAGACTATCTCATTTACTATGCACATCATCCACAGGAGGAAACGGGCTCAGAGATTTAAAAAACTTGCCTAAGGTTACACGGCTCAGAAACGGGTAACTAGTAAGGGGTTTGAACCCAGCGGTTAAACTCTGAACCTTAAGATGGTAGTCTGGGGAGAGGGTGAAAAATTAGATGGAAAATGGTGGCAGACGGGGTTTGTATTTCTATAACCGCCAGATGGTGACTAGTTCCCAGGAGCAAGGCTTCATCCATAGGATCAGCTTTGCAGTAATGCGCCATAAAACAGCTCCCACTAATATGTGCCTTGAACCACATAGCTTTGTGGACCAGACGCACTGCCCTCTCCCATTAGCAGTGAAAGGTGAGGGTCTGCACCAGCGCTCGTTTTAGATCCTGCAATTCGAAGTGCAACCTGCACTCCAGCAGCATTGCTTCAGTCCAGCAACTTGCTTCATCCAGCTGGATGATAAAATTGCAGGCTGTTGGAGCCCGCCCTGGAATTTCTGAATATACGGTCTGACTATATCCGTGGGTGATTTCTGTGCACATTAAAGCACTAGTGTAAACATGTCCTCCTCCCGCCCTTTCTTGCTGAGATAAGTGGGATGGTAGAAAGACGTGAAGGGAGCCTGGTTGTGGGAGGGCAGGCAGATAGATTTTGTTTTTATTGTTTACTTGGGCCACATGACTTGTGGGATCTCAATTTCCTGACCAGGGATTGAACCTGTGGCACAGCAGTGAAAGCCTGGAATCCTAACCACTAGACTACCAGGGAACTCCCTGTAAGGAGGTTTAAAAAGAGGATCAAATAAGGAATGTCAGGAGCTATCAGGAGATGGGCCAGAAGAAAAGTAGGATATCAGAATCTATAAGATTAAAAAAAAAAAGGACTGTTGAGTTAAGCAGGTTCATCTTGGGAGAGTCACCAACAAAATAGACACAGGGCTGTTCTCTGTGACTAACTTTTCTGTGTTGTCTGTGACTTTTGGCTGAGAGAGTCCATTCATTCGAAGGGCTGAGGAGGGCAGACCCTGCCCGTTCATTCCCTCCCTTCAGTGGATAAAGCAGGAGTTCCCTGAATTCTAGTGGAGGGCAAATCTTGGCCTGTTTCTGACATAGGAGACCAGGAAGTGATAGAGGAGTTTCTCTGGGATGACATGTACAGGTTGCACTCTGTAAGTGGCCTGGCATGCGGGCTGGTGTGGGTGCCTGTGTATGCACATGTGGGCTGGAGGGAAAGGGAAGTGATTGGCTGACCAGACAGAACAGGAATCAGTGAGAGAAGACTTCCTCAGAAAGTCACAGAGCTGATGACCTCTGGTACCTTGAGAGAGCCAGGTGGCAGGCCTACAGAACTTCCCTTAGGTGGGTGATTCTTAGAGTCAGATTTTCTGAAGGTCTCTGAGTGGCCTCTCATGCCTCTGAATAGTAGCAAGTTGTTGAGATGGTAGCAATTTTGGTAGAGGCAGATGTGAACCAAAGTGTCCTGGGTGTAGGAATAAGTAGTTCTCACCATGCCCACTGTGTTAGGGGCCTGGCTGTGTTGCCTGAAGGAGGAGTTAGGATGCCCATCAGTATACACTCAGTCTGAGGATGGTCAGTCTGTGCAGTAGGCAGGAGGCTGTGTGGACATGGGAAGGTTTTGCACTGCCCACTCCAGAATACAAATAGTGGCTGCAGCATGGAAAGGCATCAGATGGGCAGCCCTCAGAGTTGGGAGACCAACAATTAGTAGAGGAGGTGTGCAGCAGACGGTACAGGGGGGAGTGTGTATAGGTGGGTGCAGGGTTTGAAGAGCACTGGACTGATGGGAGTATCTAGGGCCACTCTACTGTAGTGAGGGTCAGGTCTGAAATGAGGTCACTGCTGATGGTGTCCCAAAGGTATTTGGATGCTGGGAGTGGTACTCTTAGGACTGTGTTCAACCTGGTAGAGAGAGTGTCAATGTAACTCTGAACCCATGCCAGATTTTGATGGACTGTTGATGGGCCAGGGGGGTCCTGAGTGAACACCCCAGCACTGGATAGGGAGCCTCTTTGGTAAATTATTTGCCCCAGCTATGTATTTTATGGCCCAGGTGGTTCTAATGGCCCCCAAGGTTAGAGTCAAGTACTGCTAGACTGAGCCAGATTTGCCTGTCACTCACAGGTTTAGCTTGATCAAAAAACGGTCACTGATATCCTCAAAGACTGAAGGACTTAGAATAGGCCAGCCACGATGTTTCCTTGGGTATTTTTACTTTTCAGGCAGGCACTCTGCCTCACCTAGTTGTAATGTCTCCTCTTCTCTATACTTATCCAAGCCCTTCCTATCCTTTTTTATTTTGTCCATGTGGCAGGGTTTGTGGGATCTTAGTTCCCCAGCTAGAAATAAAACCCATGTCCTCTGCAGTGGAAGCATGGAATACCAGGGAATTCCCCTTTTCCTCTCCTTTAAACCCCAGCACAAAGTCTAAATTCTCCCTGGACCTCTGGGTTCTCCTCAAGGATCTTCCCCATTGTCTGAAGCACTTGAGAACTCTCCACACAAGCCAGCCCCTCAATTGTAGATGACAAACCACCCTTAATTTGCCTACCCATCTCCTTCATGTAGGGACACAGGTCCTTTTACCAAAAATGCTCATAGACCGGTCTCCCACCTCAATTAGGTCCATCAGACCTTTCTTTGGGGATTTCGGACTTTGTACTTTCGAGTTGAGCAGCGCAGTCAGTCCTGCTCTAGAGCGGAAGTGAAAGCCATAATTTCAGGTGCCTTTATTGTTGTTCAGTCACTAAGTCTTTTCTGACACTTTGTGACCCCATGGACTGCAGCACACCAGGCTCCCCTGTCTTTCACCACCTCCTGGAGTTTGCTGAAATTCATGTCCATTGACTCGGTGATGCTATCTTAACATCTAATCCTCTGTTGTCCCCTTTCTCCTTTTGCCTTCAGTCTTTCCCAGCATCAAGGTCTTTTCCAATGAGTCGGCACTTCACATCAGGGGGCCAAAGTATTGGAGCTCCAGCTTCAGCATCAGTACTTCCAATGAATATTCAGGATTGATTTCCTTTAGGGTTGAATGTTTGATCTCTTTGCTGTCCAGGATGTGTTAGGAACCAGATATCCTACCAGAAGGAGCTGCACTGTGTTGATAGTAATGAAGCCTCAAGAGAGGTAGAGATGGGTCAGATGGACCCTGGCTGCAGGGATTCTGAGGCCTAACCACACCCCTCTGCTCCACCTGAGGATAGTTGTCCAGCCCTAATTTAGTGTCCATGAACCAGTCATTCATTCCTGTTTTTGCCTGAGCTGGTTAGAGTTGGCTTTTTGTTATGTGTAATCAAAAATGCCTACCTATACACTTTTCTTGTCTTCCAAAGATAATGAATTATGAAGAATTTATATTATAAAGCAATATGATAAATTGGAAAGAACATGCACTTTGGAATAAAATGAAACATTTTTAATGCTATTTCCAGTAAGATACTTAATCTCAGAGACTGTTTAACTTTATAAAAGAAGGAGTGGTGGCTAAATTCAAATAATGATGAAGACTAAATGAGAAAAATGATTAAGTGAGATTATAAATGAAAATGCCTGGGATGTAACAGGCAAATAGGAAATGTTTCATTCTCTTCTTTTCTCCTTAAAGGCAGGCTTCTATTCTGTGACTTTTGGTATCTCCATTCTGTCATCAATGAATTAAAAAATAGAAACTGAATTTTACCACCTGTTAAGCTTTTTGGAGAGTAAAGAAGGAAATAAAAATCAAGTGAACAAGCAATTACAAGCATTAGTTTGAAATGTCAATCAATATTGCCTTGACACCTGAATCTCTTTTTCCTAGTTCACTATCACCTAAATCTCCCAAAAGGTTTATACTTTTATAATTAGTACAACACAAGATATAATTTATAAAAACTAGTGACACTGTGCTTTATTTGAGAAGAAAATAAAAGGATATGATTAGAACTCTTGTCAGGATGATCTTCAACATTTTGCCCTAACCAAGGTATTATTAATTTTCCAACACGTTAGTATAAGGTGGAGTGCTGCTGACTTCTTAGAGAATTAGAAAAAGGTTGAAACAAACTCTAAAGGTGATCCTTCAGGAAGGTAAGTGAGCTGGTTTTCTGTTTCTTTAAAAACTCTACCCAGGAATATCATCCAAGTTAAATGAAGACTATACACAGCAGCACCAAAAGGGCTATTTACAAGAAGAGTTTTTCTTCAAAAGAATTCACTTGAATGCACTGAGAAACTGCATCTTAGCTAAGAGTAGTTCACTAAGGAACAGAGCCATCTAAGTGTCTAACTAGTATTTAAAGTTGTCAAAGGGTGGGGATGTGCAAATTTAGCAGCAAAAGACTCTTGTTTTGCTTCAAGGGAAAGTGATGGTGGTCAGAGGGGCCAGTTCCAAGGGCTGGTCCAAGGGGGGCCGCTGATCTTGGTACTCTGCCACATGCCCATTGCGGTGGTGCCCATACTCAAACTTGATTCGAAGCTCACCAATCTTGGATTGGGGAAGAATATCTGGGATCCACTCGATGATGAAAGGTGTTGGCTCCTTTTGATCTGGGGAGGTGTTGCCTGAAAATAAAAAAGAAAAGAAAAAAGAATTGATTAGTACAATTTCGAAATAATTTTTCACAGATTTTAAAAGGAAAAAGAAGTAAAAAAAAAAAACTATATGAGAAGGAAAAAAGGTGGGGGGGCAACAAGAAGAATCAAGGCAAGGGAAAAGTGATTACTGCTCTATCTATCCAAAAAAAAATTTCAGGTAACTGTCTGGCATTCTCAAATAAAGTAAAACCCAGCCTTTATGAAAATAGGGCCAAAGGAATCATAAGGAGAGGCCAGGCTAAGAGGAAAAGACAGCTGGATGAGATGAAAAGGGAGACTAGCAAGAAAAGGTCAAGTTTCAAGGAAACCAGAAAGAAACAGAATTAAAATCCAAATGGTTCTAAAATATATTACAAATTCATAATAACCACAAGAGTGTTGTACTGGCATGTATCTTGATAGATGAAAAGAACAAAACAGAAAGATCCAAAATGGATACAAAAAGAAGAATTTAAGATAAGGCCAAAATGGTATTTTCAATTAGTGTAAGAAATATAAGTGTTCTTATAACAAATGGGGTGTATCAACTACATAATTATCTGGAAGAAACTAAAAGATGACAGAATCTTACTTCATAACTTACATGAAGATAAAGTCCAGAATATTAAAGATTTAAATGTGAAAAACTCAGCTTAAAGAATACTCTTGAATAAAGTACTAGCAGAATTAAAAATAAGCATAGGGTATCACCTGTAAAACACGGAGACAATAAACAGAAAACATAGTCCATTTAGCAAAAAACAGAAAAAAAGAAAAAGACAGGGGGCTTTCCTGGTGGCTCAATGGTATAAAGATTCTGCCTGTCAATGCTGGAAACACAGGTTCAGTCCCTGATCTGGGAAGATCCCAGGTGCTGCGGGCCAACAAAGCCCATGAGCCATAACTATTGAGCCTGTGCTCTAAGCCAGGGAGCCGCAACTACTGATGCCTGTGCACCCTAGTGCCCATGTTGCACAACAAGAGAAGCCGTTGCAATAAGTCTGCACAGGGCAACTGGAGAGTAGCCCCTGCTTGCTGCAACTAGAGAAAAGCCTGCACTGCAAAGAAGACCCAGCACAGCCAAAAAGAATAAATAATAATAGAAATAAGAAGACAGAACAACTATATTAATTATAGTAAAGGGGATATATTAAAATCAGAAAAAATAAAAATATAATACTGATAAGAGATTCAACAAGAACAAAGTGTCACAAAAAAGTTAAAAGGATGGCAATCATCAGAAAAAATACAACAAAAGAAAGCTGGTGTCACTGTTGTAATACTGAATAAAGACAAATTAAGGGCAAATGTTATTTTTAAATTGATGAACTGTTGCTATAGGCTGAATCTATATTCTCTAAAATTTCTGCCTAATATTATTGTATCCTCCCAAAATTCATAAATTGAAAACCTAATCCCCAGTGTGACAGTACTTGGAGGCGGGGCCTTTGGGAGGTGATTAGGTCGTGAGGGAAGAGCCCTGATGAGTGAGATTGAATGCCCTTATTTAAGACCCCAGAGACATCTATGCTCTTTCTGAAATGTGGGACACAGAGAGAAGGCTGCTGATGGCTGTCTTTGAACCAGGATGCAGGCCCTCATCAGACATCAAATCTGTAGGAATCTTGGACTTCCCACCCTGCAGAACTGTGAGAAATAAATCTCTGTTGTCTAAGTCACTCAGTTTACAGTATTCTGTTATAGCAGTCCAAATGGACTAAGATAATATATTTACATTGACATCTGTCAATAACTCTAATGTACCAAAAAACACTGCATTACAATACTTAAAGGCTTTTGCAATATCAGAAGGCACTTAGAGAAACAAAACTGTAGTAGGAAATTGTATTACAACTTTGCTATCTAAGTTTTATAAATCTTAAAGTTATACAAAATTTTATATTGGATAAATAATAACATGTTTGCTAGCACAAATTCATACCATACATTAGGTTAGTGAGAAAATATTTTTAAATTCCTTTAAGAAAATTGAAAAGGCACATCTTCTGAACTCAAAGTAATAAAAGTAGGAATGGATACTTAAGAATATAGAAATCAAAAGCCTCAACCAAATAGAAATTTTAAATACAAAGTACTGGGAACACAGAAACTATGATTATAGACTATTTAGATATTAATAATAAGAACCTTAAATGTTCCTATTATCAAATATGAATTTTAAAAATTAACTGATAATTCCAAAAGGTATAAAAATTAAAAAGTTCCAAGAAAATGTTAGAAAAAGTTTTTAAAGAGTTTGGAAAGTTTAACAGACAAAAGTGGAAAATAGTTCAAAACATACAAATCATTTTCTATATAACTATTACCAAGACCCAAAAAAGATAGCCTCCAAAAAAGAAATTGTAGGCAATTAATAATCCTTTTGATGAAAGTGAAAGAGAGGAGTGAAAAAGTTGGCTTAAAGCTCAACATTCAGAAAACTAAGATTATGACATCTGGTCCCATCACTTCATGGGAAATAGATGGGGAAACAGAGGCTGAATTTATTTTTCTGGGCTCCAAAATCACTGCAGATGGTGACTGCAGCCATGAAATTAAAAGATGCTTCTCCTTGGAAGGACAGTTATGACCAACCTAGACAGCATATTAAAAAGCAGAGACATTACTTTCCCAACAAAGGTCTGTCTAGTCGAGGCTATGGTTTTTCCAGTGGTCATGTATGGATGTGAGTTGGACTATAAAGAAGGCTGAGCGCAGAATTGATGCTTTTGAACTGTGGTGTTGGAGAAGACTCTTGAGAGTCCCTTGGACTGCAAAGAGATCAAACCAATCCATCCTAAAGGAGATCAGTCCTGGGTGTTCATTGGAAGGACTGATGTTGAAGCTGAAACTCCAGTACTTTGGCCACCTGATGTGAAGAGCTGACTCATTTGAAAAGACCCTAATGCTGGGAAAGACTGAGGGCAGGAGGAGAAGGGGAAAACAGAGGATGAGATGGTTGGATGGTATCACAGACTCAATGGACATGAGTTTGGGTGGACTCTGGGAGTTGGTGATGGACAGGGAGGCCTGGCGTGCTGTGATTCATGGGGTCGCCAAGAGTCAGAAATGACTGAGCGACTGAACTGAACACTTATGAATAGATAATAAAAAATCCTAAATAAAGTATTAGCAATTAGAATCTACATATATATTAAAAGAAAAAAGACCACATAGGATTTATTCCAGAAATGTAAGATTATTTCAATATTAGAAATTGATTCCTAAAATTCATATTGGACATCAACTGTACTTAAATTTCATTGCACTTGGGTCTTTAGAGGTTTCTCAAAAGATGGTAAAAAGATATTAAAAAAAAATTCAATTCCAGGGAGCTGCCTGGTGGTCTAGTGGTTAGGATTCAGCACTTTCACTGCTATGGCCCAGGTTCAATTCCTGGTTGGTGAACTCCTGCACGCTGTGTGGCAAGGCCAAAAAATAAATGAATAAATAGAAATATTAAAAAAAAATCTATTAAAAATAAATTGTAGCTCTGAATAAAAATAACTTAATAAACTAAGAATATAATATGCTATGAAATAAAAAATTTTATCTGAAAATAATAATCAGTTCAATTCAGTCACTCAGTCTAAAATAGTAAAGCTGCTAGCTTTACTATTATTCATTGTTGCTCTTGAAGTTGTAGGTAATTTAACAAGATAAAGACAATGGTATAAACATTTGATAGGAAACAAATTTGTCATCATTTTTCAAGTTATATAATTAATTTCCCAGAAATCAACTGGGTAAACAACTATCATCACTAATAGGAACTCATTAAGGACAGCAATTTGATAGTAATTATACCAAAATCTAGAGAAGGGCATGGCAACCCACTCCAGTATTCTTGCCTGGAGAATCCCATGGACAGAGGAGCCTGGCAGGTTACACAATCTCTGGGGTTGCAAAGAGTCAGACATGACTGAAGTGACTTAGCATGCATGCATACCAAAATCAAGAGCTTCCCATACACTGGCAGGAACAAGTTAGACACATGATAAACATCTTACTCACAAGAGTAGCCAAAAATATATTTCACAGGAGTTTGACAAAATAATTACAAATTCTAAATTTCTCCATGACATAGTTCACTGCCCTGAAAGTGCTTATAGCCTAGTTAGTGGAAAGACAGGTGAGTGAGTACTGGATGGCCAGGGGTGAAGGCTCTGACTGCCTGGGGTTGAAGATCAGCTCTACCACTTCACTAGCTGTGTAACTCTGGGCAGGTTACTGTACCTATCTTCACCTCGGTTTATCCATCTGTAAATGGGGATCACAGTATCTACCCGTGAGTAGGCCGATGAGCATTAAATGAATTAATCTATGTAAAGCACTTAAAATAAAAGCCAGCACAGAGCTCATTAAGTGCATTTTGTTGCAGGTGTCATTACTATTAAAATACCTCAGTTAAAAATAGACAAAGCAAAAGCAATTCATCAAATACAAATGACTAATTGAAAAACTTACTCATTAATATTTGAAGGTAATGTAAATTAAAAGAATGATAGGATATTTTTTGCCTATCAGATCGACAAAGATTAAAAAAGAGAAACTCTTTCATACATGGTTAGCAGGAGTAAACTGTAGAATTAGTACCATCTTTCTGGAGAGCATGTGACAAAAAAAATTAAAAGTCCTAAAAATGTAAATAAACTTTGACTCTCCAATTTCACTTTTCTTTTTTTAAATAATTTATGGTTGTGCTGGATCTTTGTTGCTGTGCAAGGGCTTTCTCTAGTTGTGGTGACTGGGGGCCACTCTCTAGTTGCGGTGCTCGGGCTTCTCATTGTTGTGGCTTCTCTTGTTGCACAGCGCAGGCTCTGGAGTGTGGGCTCAGCAGCTGAGGCACCAAGTCCAGTCTTAGTTGCTCCGAGGCATGTGGAATCTTCCCAGACCAGGAATTGAACCTGTGTCAGGTTTGATTGGCAGGCGGGTTCTTTTCCACTGTGTCACCGGGGAAGTCCTCCAATTTAACTTTTAAGAATTTATCCCCCAAAATATCCTAAATAAATTAGGAAATAATTGAGGCCATAAAAGATTTTTCTAAAAGGAAGTTAATTATAAAAGGAAGCATTGTTTATAATAGCAAAAAGTTTGATATAACTTAAACTCAGGGTTGATCAAAGTAAGATAACTTAATGAATGAATTTTATGCAGCTGTTTAAACATGTCATTTTCACAACAGCCAAAAGACCAAGCAATCCAAGTATCCAGACAGATGAATGGATACACAAAGTGTAGTCTATACATATAATGAAACATTTCTCAGCCTTAGAAAGAAAATTTGACATATGCTACAATGTGGATGAACATTGAAGACATTATGGTACATGAAATAAACCAGTAACAAAAGGACAAAAATTGTATGATTCTAATTAAAGTAGTCGAATTCATACAGACAGAAAGTGGAATGGTAACTAGGGTTGGGGGAGGCAGGAATGCGGATTAGTATTTAATGGGGACAGTTTCAGTTAAGGAAGATGAAAAACTTCTGGAGACGAATGGTAGTGATGGTTGCATAACAATGCCAAAGCACTTTATGGTAGAAAAATTTTATGCTTAAAAATGGTTAAAATGTTAAGTTTTTAATTATATATGTTTTATAATAATAAAAAAGTCTAAAATAATGTTGAAACAGACATGGAAAGTTGTTCATGACATATTTTTAAGTGGAAAAAGCTATTTAGATATGATATCATGTTTCAGAAACTTTTTCTATGCACAGAAAAAAAAAAAGAGTGTACACCAAAATCTTAATGGTGATGTCATCTATGGTGGGTGGGATCGTGCTGTGTGATAAGTCACTTCAGTCATGTCCAACTCTTTACATCCCCATGGACAGAGGAACCTGGTGGGCTTTTCCTGCAGCCTGCCAGGTTCCTCTGTCCACAGGATTTTCCAGACAAGAATACTGGAGTGGGTTGCCATTTCCTCTTCCACGAGGTCTTCCCGTCTTCTCTCTTACGTCTCCTGCATTGGCAGGCAGGTTCTTTACCACTAGTGCCACTTGGGAAGCATGGTGGGTGGAATTATCAGTGGTTTTTATTTTCCTTTATACTCTATAGTGAAATCTATGATTTCTATATAATGAACAGGTATTACTTCTCTAATTTTATTTTAAAAGCAGTGGCTCAAATGAAACAAAACACCTCATCCCATGACTGCCTTTACAAAATGTATGAATGTGTCTTCTTTGCTTAACGTCAAGACCCAAATTCCAGGACAACATAATACACACAGGTGACCTTCAGAGGAAGGTGTGCTATTGAAACCACCAATTTACTTACCAACTTTGAGAAAAGTTTTTAGTTCCAAGGGTCGCAGCACTGGTTGCTTTTCTATACGACCGTAGGTTTCTGCTATGCTCTCTACTTCTACTTTAGGACATTTAAACAGCTCATAAGTCCCATCTCTGTTCTGGATAAAACTCCGGGTGATTTCCAAAGGCATCTGGATATGGAGACAATACCAAGAAAGGTGAGAAAGGAAAACCTTTGCAAGTAGACAAACACTGGATGACAGTAGGTTTTATTCATTCTTTCAAGTGCACTCAAAACTTTTCCTTGTATTTTCGAGTAAATTTTTTCAACAATTCTGCCTTTTCTCCTATATGTTGTTGTTCATGGCTTTCCCTTTTTTCTACAACTTTAATTTGACTCCTGCCAAACCCTAGTGAACTGAACCCCTAATACCTTCATGGCTACATGACTGCTGCTGGCACAGATCTGCTCTAAAGTCATTTTACTCCTTCCTCACTGCTCTGCTGGCAGCAGTCTTCTCCTAAAAACTCTACTGACAACACCTACAGCTCATGTCTTGTACACTTCCACCATCCTTGGCGCTGAGTCAGACAAAGCCTGAACTGAGTTTTATCTTTGCCACTAAACAGCAGGCTGAGCTTCCCACAGCCTGTTTCTCATTTGCAAAACACAGTCCATACCAAGTCATGGCTGTGAGCTGGAACGGGGTGACATAGGTAAGTGATGTGCGACAGACAGAAGCTCAGCAACTTGACTTTACTCTGGGTTGTTTTGGTGCCTCCCTGCACATCATGTGTTTCTTTCTGTGACATCCTGCATTTAAAGAAGTTCCTCCATTGTCTTTAGGGCTAACATAAGACTTCCCTAGTGTTCACATGTAAGTTCTACAGATTGCAATTTATTATTTTTCTGAACATAATAATGCCTTGCAATCAAGCTAATCTTAATGTATGAAATCACATGATGATGAGTTTTCCACAATATTTCATTATCATAGGAAGGGAAAATCCTCAAGTTTTTAGGATCTGCTTGAAAAAAATGTTTAAAAATGTCTAATACAATCCCTGTAAAAAGGAACACAAACTAAGAATCATTTCTCTAATGAGAACTCAATTGCAGTTTGGAGAGAGACACTAAATTGTGCTGGACCTACTGACTTCAAAAGTAGCATATTATCTAAAATTATACATATACTTCCCAGGTGCCTGCCAGTTAATCTAGGGCTCACCACAGATAGTAGGGGAGCATTATTTAATTTACAAGAAAAAGCATCCTTATTTTCTCATCCCAAAGGCAAAGAAAAAAAGATGCTCCAATTTAAAAAAGGATACAACCTCAAGTTGCAGTGAATACCTATTAAAATCAGAGTTGGAACCATAAAGTCACGAATGTTCCTAAATAATCTCTTAGGATGAACAAAGGAATTTTCCGTAGTGGCCATAACTCAACAAGCTGGTGCTTGCACTTGCTTCTTTCTCTTCCCCACTCTGCCCTCCCAGTGTTGTAGAAATCAGCTCTTACCTCCGGGGTATCTAAGATTTGTTTAACCTGCAGGATATTCGTGATATGCCAGGTATACTTGGAAAAAGTTCCCAGTGGCAAGGCATCTTTGCGAACAAAAGCTTTAAGGTAAAAAAAGTGGACAAAATTAGACTACTGAAAAATAATTGCATTACCTGTGCTCTTTCACTGAATTTGTCATTTTAGTTTCTAGAGTGTTCAGTGAAGTGATATTCGTGCCTTATAGAATCTTGCCCTCCAAAAAAGAAATCCTGGGCTTTCCTGGTGGTGACTCAGTGGTAAAGAATCGGCCTGCCAATGCAGAAGACATGGGTTCAAGCCCTGGTCCCAGAAGATCCCACATGCTCTGGAGCAACTAAGCCTGTGTGCCACGACTACTGAGCCTATGCTTTAGAGCCTGGGAGCTGCAGCTACTGGAGCCCGAGCACTCTAGAGCCCATGGTCAGCAACAAGGGAAGCCACCACTATGAGAAGCCTGTACAACGTAACTAGAGAGTAGACTCCGCTCCGTACAACTAGAGAAAAGCCCACAAGCAGCATGGAAGATCTAGCACAGCCAAAAAAAAAAAAAAAAAATCCTATTTTTTCTTTTTTGGCTGTACTGCATAGCTTGCAGGCTCTTAGTTACCTGACCAGGGATCAAACTCAGGCCCTGGTACTGAAAGCACTGAGTCCTAATCACTGGACCACCAGGGAAATCCCTAAAAAAGGAATTCTAGAAGCAAATCTATAAACAGGGTTTTGGGAAAACGTGGTGAACCAAACGATATGGAGTTTTGCTATATGAAGTCTCTGATGCTTCCTTGAGATACTAATTTTGGGCATCTTAGAAACTTCTTTGTTTCATAAAACTACAGACACAAGACTCCATTATAAAATAGCTTCTTACAACTTCAGATACATCAGAGGTCAAATCAGATCCTTAAAATAATTACATGGAGTTTAAACTTTGCTCATGCGGTTGCCAATCTATTACCCTGCCTTCCGATAATAAAGGAGTTCCACTGAAGGGCCTAAAAACACCTAAGGGATGGGTTAAAATTAATATATTAGATCTCAAGTGTAAACGGGATGAATCAACATTGTCTGAAACATTAGAGACATAAGGTGTAAAGATGGGAGATTTTTATGGCCCTAAATGGAGTGATTCACAGTATGTACCATTTAAAGTGAAAGTGAAAGTGTTAGTTGCTCAGTCATGTCCAATTCTGTGATCCTGTGGACTGCAGCCTGCCAGGCTGCATGGAATTCTCCAGAATTAAACTTCAGTCCCTATTATATCATCAAATATCAATTTACTGAAGAAATAGCTCTGATTTCCAGCTATTGACACTCTTGGGCTATTTGCCCTTGAGCAATCTTTTCTTCCTCCTTTTTCCTCCCTCATTTTCCTATACTACCTAATAAGCATCTTGAGATCTTTAGTAGAAAGATATTATATAAAATCAAGAAATAAGTACCAGAAAACTGTAATGGTAATATGTACCAACCCTGAGAATCACCCCAAAAAGAAAATCTCCCTCCATCAAAAATCAAGAATCGTGAAAAACAAGTTTTAGTGTTTGACACATACTGTAATATGCTTCCAAGAAGCCAGCCCAAATAACAACTGGAGCCTGCAATGCTTTTGTTGAAACTGGCTCATATCTAGAAAATACCCATCTTCTTGGTGGACACCATCACTGCCCTTCATTGGTGGTTCTCTTATCAAGTTGTGCTTTCTGAATCTTTCTGTCAACTCTTACTAGAATAAGCATGAGGCCTTTGAAGTGTATGATCATTATTTTAAGAGTTGATGGGCTAAGGCTTCATGCTCTGAGCATGTAACTAGAAGACCTAATCCTGAAAATCCTGCACAGTTTTTCCCAAACATAATTCTGTAAGGTCCAGACATCTACGGCTATTCCTAAAGAAACATCTCATACCTGTGGTAGAGTTGGGAGCCGTTTCTTCGCACTGCCGATGGATATTCTCTGTTGCAGGGCATCAAAAAAGGACTGAGGAATGTGGAAAACCAGTGGCTCTGGTTTGCCTACAGGAAATAAGAAGAGCTCATTTAAAGAAACACAAGTGGGTTTTCTGGTGTGGAGGGAAAAGTGGAGGAAATGGAACTGATGAGCAGTAATAACTAAAAATATCACCGAGATTTCTTTATACAGAGGCAAAAACAAGCTTTGATGGACCTTTATGAGTCTAGCACTGTCACTCGCCCTACTCCTGATCCCTTGCAGTTATAACCGATTCTTGTCATCTACCAAAAATAACTTTTCTAGTCCTCAATTTTGTAAATGCCACCACAGCACAGACTTCTCCCTTTAAAGAGGACATGAAATGAGATGAGAACATTGAGGCTGAGTTGAGAAGGTAAACTTGATTCACTCCTGCTCACTCTCCCAGGCACTTGCTGCTTGTATTCATGCTCTCAGGTGGCCAGAACTATGAATGCCAGAGACTGCAAAGTTAGGACACTTGATCCAATAAGCATCAGTCTTCTCTCTGATCTGAAGGTAGGAAAACTGTTTGAAAATACTTAACAAACTTCTTTAAAAAACTTGCAAAACACTAGGTCAACAAAATGTCAACAGAAAGACTGCTCAGGGGAAAGGTTGAAAAAATTCAGTTTTTCTTACTAACTCTGTCCAAGGGTCAAGCTCCAACAGAGCAAAAACATCCAGAACCAAGTGGATTAATAGGTAACTTCCACCTCCCTGGATGCAACTTAAAGAGCAGTTCTTAAAGACAGTTCAGATACCTTTTTTGAAATAAAGATCAAACCAAGAAAAATAAAAGGTTTTCTGGAATTTCATATTAAGATTTTACATCCTTTCAATTGATTTTACCTGCTTAATTGAATTTAGAATGTCAATAACACAACTGTCATTGCTTTTGAGCCACTATAATATTAATATAGGGGCTTCCCTGGTGGCTCAGATGGTAAAGAATCTACCTACAACTCAGGAGACTGGGTTCAATCCCTGGGTTGGGAAGATCCCCTGGAGGAGGGAATGGCTGTCACTTCAGTATTCTTACCTGGAGAATTCCATGGACAGAGGAGCCTGGTGGGCTACAGTCCACAGGGTCACAAAAAGTCGGACATGACTGAGTGACTAACATACTTTTGAATATTAATATATATAGTTGATTTTATTTTTAGCCATGTGGCATGACTTGCAAGATCTTACTTCCCCAACCAGGGATTGAACCTTTGCCCTCAGCAGTGACAGTGTGAAGTCCTAACCACTGGACCACCAGGGAATTCCCATATAGGCAGTTTAGAGAAGTCGCTGAAGAAAGGAATTTTATTTTATTTTTTTATGGTTTCTAGCCATTCTTTTTTAATATAAATTTATTCAATTTTTAATATAAATTTATTTAAAGAAAGGAATTTTAAAGTCTTTCATCTTGAAATTAGATTATAGGCTACATGCAAAGATCATTACGATTCTAAAAGTGCTAACTCACCAGAACTCAGCTGATGGGATGCTAGGGTTTAGGTTTATAAATTGATTTTTAAAAACCCTTGTAAAAGACACAGAATCACAGTGCTGGAGAGAGCTGGTGGTGACTTTGACAAAGGTGGTGGTAATAGAGATGGAAAGAGAGGGTGGTATAAGGAATGGGATGAAAAAGGGCCATAGTTTACAGCTTACATTATTGTCAATGTTCTATTTTATGTTTGGGGAGGTGGGTTAGTAGGTATTTATTATTCAAACATTATATAAATAAATGAAATTTTAAAAGAAAAGAAAAACAGATTCTCTTTTTAACCTTTCCTAGTTTTTTTTTTTTTTTTTTTTAATGATCTTCTATCTTTGCAACATGTGAAATCTTTAGTTGCAGCATGTGGGATCTAGTTCCCTGACCAGGAATCAAACCCAGGCCCCCTGCACCAGGATTGCATAGTCTTAGCCACTAGACCACTAGGGAAATCCCTAAACTTTCCTAGTTTATTTTGTTTTTCTAAAAGTAACTTCTAAAATTTTATTCTGAATAAATTTTATTTATTCTGAACCAAGGTATATAAAACTAAGCATGTATTTAAAAACACCTCCATTCTTGTTCCTTTCTTCACCATGAAGCCACAACTGCTCCAACCCTTCGACTCATCTCCTCCTACTGAGTGTCTGCTGTTGGGCTACTATTCCCTTTGGGGTGCTTTGTATTTAAAATGATATTCATAAACTTCAACATATTCAGCAAAGAACATCAATATGTTATGAGGTTTATAAATAATGCCATGAGGAGTGTTTGAAGACCTGAGATGTATCACTTGGAAAAGAGAAGACCTGTCATGCAGGCCAATGGGTGTATGCAGTAGGAGGGACTGTTACTTGAAAACGGGAACAGAAAATTACTCCATGTGGCTGGAGCGCAGACTAAAACAAACAGGAAGTATTATTAGCAAACATTTCCCTTTAGTATGAGGAAGACCTTCCTCACAGCTCTCACTGTCCAACAATGTTATGAACTGCCTCAGAAAGGAGAGAGCTGCTCACCACTGCACAAAACCTGAAAACCATCCATCAAGGATGCTTTCCAGGCAATGGGCAAGGCCTGGTAGATGGTCCACTGCTGTGTTTAGTCACTCAGTCATGTCTGACTCTTTTCGACCCCATGGACTGTAGCCCAAAAGGCTTCTCTGACCATGAGGATTCTCTAGGCAAGAATACTGGAGTGGGTTGCCATGCCCTCCTCCAGAGGATCTTCCCAATCCAGGGATCGAACCCAGGTCTCCTGCATTGCAGGCAGATACTTTACCATCTGAGCTCTTTACCATCTTTACCATCTAAGGGAAGCCCTTAGCATATCCATGTAATTTTATATAACTATCTTAGTCTCACATGTTTAGATTTTTTCCATACTATTTTCCTCCCATGCTTAAGCCTCCCATTAAGTTTGAGGGTTTAGAATGACCTTCTAAGTAAGGCTTGTTATATCCCCCATCAAATACACACCCATGCATACCCTAAGACCAAGGCTGTCTACTTTTACTTATTATTTGCTGTGTTTTTCTTTTCCATCACTAAACTCAATTTTGTTGGTCCTGCATTTTAATTATGTGATTATTCCTTTATTTCATTTAGATTCCTACCGTCTTGTGGTCCAGTGCCCTCTAGACTGAAGCCCAATTACTTTTTTTTTCAAGACAAAGTAGAGCTATACATAATCACTTTAATTTCTCTGACTTTCAGCAACAGCGCAGTTAGATCACCAATACTTACCATCAAACTGATAGTGCATGGTTTGATGGATGCGTTCTGTGACACTGGCCAGCCAGTCTTGGAAGGATAAGGTCACTTGTGCCTCATCTAACAGCTGACCACAGGCTAGGAAAAAAAAACTCTTCATTAATTTTTATCTTTTCTTATAGAATTTAAGTTAACAGTTAACTGAACTCTGAAAAAGCTAAGGAGTTTATACTATATAAAAGAGCAACAAGCCGAAATTCAATGACAGTAGGTAAATTAAGTGAAATGGAATACTGCAGGATTTCCTTTCTAAAAATCCATCTAGAGAAAGAAAAAAAAAAAAAAAAGGAAATAGAAAGCTCTAAGAGACTAATGGGTTTAAGATTATTAACCACAAAAAAAAAAAAAAAAATTATTAACCACAGAAAGTTTGCAGCCTTTCAGCGTCAAACTGCAAACTGAAGAATGGTTGATTTAGAGCCATTAATTGACCAGATTCCTGATGAGTATGTCTATATACTGACCTACTGTTCTATTTCTTATTTCTTCTCCTGAAATGTCTTCGTGTGTCTGAAGTATATATCCCCTTTTATAAAGACATAAAGATGCCAAAACTACCATCCATTTAAAATTAAAATTCTCATAGGTAAAAGCATCTAATGATAAGCTGGATTAAAAGCTATTTTCTTTTTTCTTTACATCAAAGTGATACTTTTAATTTGTTTACTTCCTGACCTTCTACAAACATTTGTTCTTGGAATGTGTCAGTTCTTAATTAGTTAGTTAATTAAGATATGGTCTTATACTATTTGCTGACATGACTGAAGTAATTCAGCATGCCACACACATGCACCATCTGCTACTTATGTATTTATTGGTCTTGTCTTCAAAACCAGAGTGTAAGCATAGAGATGACATCTAATTTTTAATCACCCAGCCAAATTATAAGAGAGTCAAGAAGATGTTGATCCTCAAACATACAGGCTTAACTCTTCTGCACAGAAAAGTTTTATATATATATATATATAAAAATTTATAAGTTATGTTCAAATCAAGTCATTCTGTATCAAAAATTCAGAATGATATTCCTGTTACTGCCTTTCAGTGTTTTCAAATTTCACTAATTTTGTATTTCTTAACAAATATTTATCATTGTATAACTGTGAAATATGTTTCTTCTTAAGTTTTGAACCACCCATATCAACTACATGTGGGTAATGAGCAACAAAAAGAAAATATTCTACAAAATCCATGATGCTAAAGCATGTCAGTAATTTTTGTTGCATTTGTTATTTAAAAAACAATTTGGTTGTGAGCCTGTTTGAGGCCGTGGGAGGGACAGCAGAGATCTTGGCCTCGGTGCCTGCTATTGTTTATCTAGGGAGTCAACATGCAACGTTTGACGTGATTATATTGTTCTGGGCTTATTTAGGATAATTTTCCCCCTCTTTACCCTATTCTGGGGAAGGGACACTTACCCTGCCTTTTTAATGAAGAAGCAACCACAGGCTTTTTCAGGCCACTTTTCCTTAGATTACTGCTCACTGCATCTGGAGGCAGCAGGGAACTGTTCGTCTGTGCACCTAAACCACAAGCACCAGAGTGTTTAACGAGACGTCTGCAGAGTATAAGTCAATTCAACATTGATTTCTGAAGCTTAAAACATATAAAAACCCTATGCTAATTTCTACACGGGCTTAGCTTCAGTTTCTAAAAGGAAATTAGCATTAGCCCTTATGTATAACATTTAAAGTGTCTTACACTCTTTACAGGAAGTTGGTGGGGGGACTAGAAGTGAAAGGAAGAAAAGAAATTCACCCTTTGTTCTACGTCTCAGACAATCACTATCAATTTTCTGGTGAGTAGTGTCCATTTTCCTTTTTATAAATAGTTTATTTTGCTGGCTTTGTGATTTTAAGGACCTATGACTACATCCGCCTTCATGAATCACTGCCTTGCCATGGCGAAGGGGCTTGAGTAACTCAATGAAGCTAAGAGCCATGCTGTGCAGGGCCACCAAAGACCAATGGGCCATAGTGGAGAGTTCTGACAAAATGTGTTCCACTGGAGGAGGGAATGGCAAACCACTCCAGTATTCTTGCTGTGAGGGCCCCATGAACTGCACAAGGAGGCAAAAAGATAAAACAACGAAAGATGAGCTCCACCCCCCTCGCTCCCCGCTGCCTCTGAGCTCAGAAAGTGTCCCCTATGCTACTGGGGAAAAGTGGAGGGCAATCACTAATAGCTCCAGAAAGAATGAAGCAGCTGGGCCAAAGCAGAAATGATGCTCAGTTGTGGATGTGACTGGTGATGGAAGTAAGTCCAATGCTGTAAAGAATAGTATTGCATAGGAACCTGAAATTTTAGGTCCATGAATCAAGGCAAATTGGATGTGGTCAAGCAGAAGATGGCAAGAGTGTTGAACGTCGACATTTTAGGTATCAGTGAATTAAAATGGATGGGAATGGGCAAATTTAATTCAGATGACCATTATATCTACTACTGGGGGCAAGAATCCCATAGAAGAAATGCAGTAGCCCTCATAATCAATGAAACTGTCTGAAATGCAGTACTTGGGTGCAGTCTCACAAATGACAGAATGATCTTGGTTCATTTCCAAGGCAAACCATTTAATATCGCAGTAAGCCAAGTCTATACCACAACCACTGACACTGAAGAAGCTAAAGTTGACCAGTTCTATGAAGACTTATAAGACCTTCTAGAACTAACACCGAAAAAAAACCGATGTCCTATTCATCATAGGGGACTGGAATGCAAAAATAGGAGGTCAAGACCTGGAGTAACAGTCAAGTTTGGCCTTGGGAGTACAAAATGAAGCAAGGTAAAGGCTAACAGAATTCTGCTAAGAGAATGCACTGGTCACGCAAACACCCTTTCCCTACAACACAGAGATGACTTTACACATGGACATCACCAGATGATCAATACTGAAATCAGACTGATCACATTCTTTGTAGCTGAAGATGGAGAAGCTCTATACAGTCAGCAAAAACAAGACCTGGAACTGAATGTGGCTCAAATCATCAGCTCCTTATAGCAAAATTCAGGCTTAAACTAGAGAGAGCAGAGAAAACCACTAGGCCATTCAGGTACAACCTAAATCAAATTTCCTGTAATTATACAGTGGAGGTGATGAATAGATTCAAGAGATTAGTTCTGGTAAAGAGTGTGCCTGAAGAACTATGGACGGAAGTTTGTAATATTGAACAGGAGGCATGGACCAAAACCATCTGCAAGAAAAAGAGATGCAAAAAGGCAAAGTGGTTGTCTGAGGAGGCCTTACAAATAGCTGAGGAAAGAAGAGAAGCGAAAAGCAAGGGAGAAAGGGAAAGGTATACCCAACTGAATGCAGAGTTCCAGAGAACAGCAAGGAGAAACAAGAAGTGAAAGTCACTCAGTCGAGTCCGACTCTCTGTGACCCCATGGACTATACAGTGGGTAGCCTTTCCCTTCTCCAGGATCTTTCTGACCCAGGAATCAAACCAGGGTCTCCTGCATTGCAGTCTATTCTTTACCAGCTGAGCTATCAGGGAAGAACACAGAGAAACAAGAAGGCCTTCTTCGATGAACAATGCAAAGAAATAGAGAAAAACAACAGAATGGGAAAAGACTTGAGATCTCTTCAAGAAAATTGGAGATTACAAAGGAACATTCCCTGTAAAGATGGGCACAACAAAGGACAAAAATGGTATGGACCTAATAGAAGCAGAAGAGATCAAGAAAAGATGGCAAGAATACACAGAACAACTGTATAAAAAAGATTTTATTGACCCAGATAACCATGATGGTGTGGTCACTCACCTAGAGCTAGGCATCCCAGAGTGTGCAGTCAAGTGGGCCTTAGGAAGCACTGCTGCCAATAAAACTAGTGGAGGTCACAGAATTTAGCACAGCTATTTAAAATCCTGAAAGATGATGCTATTAAAGTGCTGCACTCAATATGTCAGCAAATTTGGAAAACTCAGCAGTGGCCACAGGACTGGAAAAGGTCAATTTTCATCCTAATGCCAAATAAGGGCAGTACTAAAGAATGTTCAAGCTACCAGACAATTGCACTTACTTCCCATGCTAGTAAGGTTATGCTCAAAATCCTTCAAGCTAGGCTTCAGCAGTACTTGAATCGAGAACTTCCAAATGTACAAGCTGGGTTTAGAAAAGGCAGAGGAACGAGAGATCAAATTGCCAACATTTGCTGGATCATAGAGAAAGTTAGGGAATTCTATAAAAACATCTTCTTCTGCTTCACTGACTACACTAAAGCCTTTGACTGTGTTCAGTTCAGTTCAGTCGCGCAGTCAACAAATTGTGGAAAGCCCTTAAAGAGATGGGTATACTAGACCACCTTACCTGCCTCCTAAAAAACCTGTATGTGAGTCAAGAGCAACAGTTAGAACCTTACATGGAACAACTGAATGGTTCAAAATTGAGAAAGGGGTACAACAGGCTGTATATTGTCCCTGTGTTTGTTTAACTTATATGCAGAGCTCATCATGCAAAATGCAGGGCTGGATGAGTTGCAAACTGGAAACAACCTCAGATATACAGATGATACCATCCTAATGGCAGAAAGTGAAGAGGAACTAAAGAGCCTCTTGATGAGGGTGAAAGAGGAGAGTGAAAAAGCCGGCTTAAACTCAATATTGGAAAAATGAAGATCAGGGCATCTGGTCCCATCACTTCCTGGCAAATAGGGGAAAACAGTAGAAGCAGTGACAGATTTCCTCTTCTTGGGCTCCAAAATCACTGTGGATGGTGACTGCAGCCATGAAATTAGAAGACGACTGCTTCTTGGAAGGAAAGCTATGGCAAACTTAGACAGTGTATTAAAAAGCAAAGACATCACTTTGCTGACAAAGGTCCATATTGTCAAAGCTATGGTCTTTCCAGTAGTCATGTATAGATGTGAGGTTGGACCAGAAAGAAGGCTGAGTGCTAAAGAATTGATGCTTTCAAAACTGTGGTGCTGGAGAAGACTCTTGAGAGTCCCTTAGACAACAAGGAGATCAAACCAGTCCATCCTAAAGGAAATCAACCCTGAATACTCATTGGAGGGACAGATGCTGAAGCTGAAGCTCTAATACTTTGCCACCTGACACGAATAGTGGACTCATTGGAAAAGACCCTAGTGCTGAGAAAGATTGAAGGCAGAAGGAGAAGAGGGTGACAGATGATGAGAAGGCTTGATGGCATCATCAATTCAATGGACATGAACTTGGGGAAACTCCAAGAGAATGTGATGGACAAGGAGGCCTGGCAAGCTGCAGTCCATGGGGTCGCAGAGTCGAACAACAACAACAACAATTACACCAGGATTACCAGATTTAGCAAAAAAAATGTTTTTAATTTCAAATAATTTTTTATTGTAAATGTGTTCCAAAGATTACATGGGAAATACTTATACCTCCAAAATTATTCACTGTTTGTATGAAATTCAAATTGAATTGCGTATTCTATACTTTATCTGGCTACCTGAGTGATCTAACATTTCTACAAACTCCTTACAGTCATTTTTAATGGCTGCCTGGCATTCTATCAAGTGGTTTGTTTAACTATCCCCAGTGGTCGGCCCTTGGTTGCTTCTAATTTTTCATTACTATAAACAAATACCCAATGAGCATCTCTGGACAAAATGTTTTTCCTATATCAAGGATTATTTCCTTTAAAAATGATTATTTAAAAGTAGAATTACTGAGTTACAGGGTATAAAATTTTTTTATTTCAAGTTTTCTGGGTAAAGACTCATAAGTGAACATTTAACCACAATCTCTACTCTATATTGCTGCTAGAATTCTCTCTCAAAAACACAGAAATAACCAAGTCGCTGTCTCTCCATCTTTCTCCAATTTCCCAGCACCTAAACTATGCACAACCACTTGACCCGCCTCCAGCAATACGCCCTCTATGGATAGGAACATTTCTCAAGGTTCTTACAAATACTGCAAACTACTTTTACAAATGACTGAAGCAACTTACACTACATTAGCCACGCTGAAGAGGCCAATTTGCCTGTGGCCTCATCACGTAAAAAAAAAACTTTGCTAACTTGGCATCCAAAAGTATCTTGTTTTAATTCTGTATTTATAAAACATTTGCATTTCTCTCTTCACTAGTGAGCCTGGAGTTTGGTCCACATGTGCAGGCCAAATAATATTTTCCTTTCATTCAGAGTCTAGGTCTTTTAACACTTATCAACTATGATACTCTAGCATTTTCACATTGATTTATATGAGTTCTTAACTGACACTGATATATTTGAATTAAAAAAAAAAAACACAGATAATGCCACCTGCTGAAAATGCAGAAAACAAACTATATTTCTAAATTATCATGGAAAATACAATTAAACACTATCACAAATTTTTAAACAAACACCCATCAATGAAAACTTTGTAAGTCTATCCTAAGGCAGATTAAGGTGTAAAACTAGTCTGAAAATGATTCAGGGATGAACAAACTTATCAATAACAGAAGCAGAGTTTGAGTGGATCTTATACTTGGCCAACAGAACCAACCCTTAGCTTGACAAAGAATTATCAATAAAGGTAAAACTTTTTCAGACAACAACAACATTACCTCTTGTATTTGCTGAGATTCAGTGAAACATATAAAACACAGTAAAACAGTATCTAAAGGTCACACCACCAACAAACAAACGAAACAGCTTCTCACCAGATACTTCCTCCTTTTTCCTCTTCTTTGGCTTAGAGGCAGTAGACTCACAAGCTGATACTGGTGATTCTGAATGGCAACCTAACTGGGGCACAATAACCTCCTTTAGACCTAAAATAAAACAAATTTCTGAATTATTAATACTATCTATGAATAACTATGGGTCCCAACCAAGAGAAAAATTAATTTCTAAAAAATCCAAATCCCCAAAACAAATTACAGCATGACTGCCTGCTTTAAAATCAGTTCCTTTAAAGAACTCCTCAAACATACGTTCTTATTATGGGCCATTAATATGATAAAAGGCTCTACAGAGAAACGTAAAACAAAAAATTTGGGAGTTGCTGCCAGCTGAAGATCATTTAGAAATGAAAATAAAAGCACAAGATGAAAATGTTAAAAACAACATAAGTCTTGTAGAAACTTTAAAAGATTTTTTGAGCAAGGTACTAGTTTTCCCTATCTTCAAAGATAAGAAACAAGCGAGACAAAATAGAAGGTACTTTTTGTTTATTCTTTGTTTTTACTAACATAGGGCACCTGTAGAAAAGTAAAAAATCAAAGCAAAGCTAACTTTGCTTGATTCATTGTCTCAGTGAAAATGCCCAAGTTTCTTGATTGTTAATTTCAACCAACCAACCAACCTTCATGCAAGTGTGCTGACTGGAATTAAAAGAAGGAATGCTTTTCTTTCGATTTATCTAGCAACTGCTTCTGAAGGTTGCTAGGACAATCTCCAAATGCCATCAGTGGGACTCTTTCATTGCTGTTTTAGAAAAACAGAGTAAATGTGTCAACCACACCACCTACCGCTGGAATCAAAGTTTAGGAAGTCTGAGAATTCCTGAGCCAATGTCTCGTCACTGGCAAAGGCACAGATGCAAGCAAAGAAATGGATGCATCTCTGGACCGCCTCATCCTTGGAAGCATTCGACTTGTGTGACTTTAGAGTCTGGCAGGAGCAGAAGAAACGGCGTTCAGGCAGGCTTTTGGCACCGATTTTCTGCACAAAGGATGTATGTAAATACCCCAAACTATGCTTCTGGCTTGCTTTGCATTTCACCACCAAAATGTTTTTAGTAATCCTCTGTACAAGGGGACCTGTGGGTTCCGTGGCCAACTGCCAGATGGTTTGCTTGGTTTCTGGGGAGGCCTGCATGGCATTCAGGACCGAGCTCTTTAGAGTCAGAGGGGTGGCCTCTGCCTGGCAGTTCACTGCCAGCTTGATGTGCTGGCACTGGTTCTCCACAACGCCCTGGGTGGCAGCTTTCAGACATGAGGGAACATAACACCGGCCAGAGCTCACTGCGTGATGATGGTCCCGTCCACCGTCTGGATGGTCGTCTCTGAAACACCTAGCTCCACAAAGCACCGGTAATCGGGGCCCCGGTCTCTTTGCCGCACTGAGTAGACTTGCAGATCGGAGCCTGTGATGATTTTGACAGCTTCAACACTAGGCTGCTTCCGGGCACCGTACCGGAAAATGGTTCCACACGTCTTGTTCTTACAGCTCAGTCCCCGGGTTCCATTGTATGTGCCACATCGGGGACACTTCCTGATCCCCCTCAATGTGGCCTTCCCCAAGTCAGATAAGAAAGCTGGAACTTTGGTCCTTAGAGAGCTTGGTTCCATTTTTCACAGGTTCTAGAAAAGACAACATGCTCATCAGCCTGAGAATACATGTACAAACACACACACAGTTAAAATCACTTACAATATCTAGTACAGAAAGTAAAATGAAAAGAAGCTATCCACTATTTTCAAACTGTATCCTCAAAGAAAACATCCATTTAAACCCTTAAATAAAATAAAAATGTAGGAAACTTTGCATTTTGCATCTCTCTATTTTTTAAGGCCTAATGTAATAACTGAAATATTTCTCAAGATTCAGTCTTGTTTTATACAACAAGCTAGGTTAATCTAATCTTTTTTGACCACACCAAGGGATCAATGGCAGTGGAAGCACAGAGTCCTAACCACTGGACTGCCAAGGAATTCCCTAGTTAACCTGATTTCAACATGCACAGATGTTTGACTTGAACGCCTGGAGAATGGGAAAGATGAGTTCTTTCTCTTCCACCATTCCCCACAAAACTCAGACCAATCTTACCTGTATCAATTGCCAGAGTATCCAGAAAACAGCATAACCTGAAATCATAAGACCTAAAAGGTGTTTCATTAGTTTGTGATGATCATAGAAGACAAGTGAAGACGCAACCATTTGCAGAGTAAAAAACACTGTTTAACTCAAGTCTTCTGAAGTTCGAACTCTGTGGTGTAACAATGGAGACGTTCTGCCTCCTCCTCCTCGGCCAGCCAATGGCAAGTTCATGCCCAATGTTCCATAGTCAAAGATTCCCACTGCCTTAAGTGGAGACCATGGCAGCCTGTAAGTAAAACAGGAAAAAACTATTAAAGTTATACAAAGAGTGATTCTTTCCTTTTAGAAAAGGAAAGTCTTTCACAAATATTTGAGAAATATTTGATAGAAATTATCATGGTTGTTTTATACTTCCAACCACAAGAAGGTAAAACAGTGTTAATGTCATTACACAGGGAGCTTTCAAAAACACCTAGAGCCAGGTATATAAATAGTCGAACACTCAGCCTTCCTAACAGTAATGCACTGCATTTTTAGAGCACATTGTGCTTTTCAACATGCTTTTATGTTCATTATTTTATTTGAAACTCACCATATTAGTGTCTCATTTGAGCCAAACAACAATGGCTTTTCAGATGAAAATCAAAGGTGGCCTGAGGCCACCTATCAAAATCAGCAGTGTGGTTGCCACTAACCCAGTGTCTGCTGAATGTGAATCTCTGTTTCTGATTTCCCCCCAACATTATGAACATTTTAAACATATAAAAAAATAGAATTATATAGTCAACCTTCATATACCCACCCACTAGATTCTAAAATTAACCTTTTATTATATTTGTTTATTACATATCCCTTTCTTCATCTATTAATCCCTTTCATATTTTGATGCATTTCAAAGTAAGCTGCAGGTATTAGCAGCATGCATATTATTAACTAAAGTTTAATGTTTTTAATGCTTTTTAAAAAGGTAAATCTGCTTATGATTTTGAAGTAAGGTGTGAGCTTTGCTTTTGTTCTCTGACCCCAAATAAGTCTTTTTTTTTTTTTTCCAGCTGTGCTGAGTGTTGCTGTGCGAGGGCTTTCTCGAGTTGCAGTGCATTGGCTTACTTGCTTACTTGCCCTGCAGCATGTGAAATCTTCCCAGACCAGGGATTGAACCGATAACCCCTGCATCAGCAGGTGGATTCTTAACTACTGGACCACCAGGGAAGTTCCTAAAGAATGGTCTTGATAAAAGACTCTCCCTTACATCTTCTCTAGTCCACTGATTAACAAATTGAAAAGTACAAATAAGAAAAGTCTAGGAATGCCTACATTTTGGTGCTAAGAACTAATCCCCCATGTAACTAACATCTGCTGAGTAAATTAAGTTTTGTGAAATATGATTGATAGCAGGGTTTCTCTACCTTGGCACCACAGACATTTAGGGCTGGATACTACAGGGAGGGAAAACGGCCCCACTCATCAGCAGAAATTTAGATTAAAGACTTACTGAGCATAGCTTTACCCACCAGAGCAAGACTATTTTCCCCACAGCCAATCCTTCCTATCAGGAAGCTTGCACAAACCTCTTATCCTCATCCATCAGAAGGCAGACAGAATGAAAACCATAATCACAGAAAATTAATCAAACTGATCACATGGATCACAGCTTTGTGTAACTTAATGAAACCATGAGCCACGCTGTGTAGGGCCACTCAAGACAGATGGGTCATGGGGGAGAGTTCTGACAAAATGTGATCCACTGGAGAAGAGAATGCCAAACCACTTCAGCATTCTTGCCTTGAGAACCCCATGAGCAGTGTGAAAAGGCAAAAAGATGTAATGCTGAAAGATGAAGCCCCCAGGTCAGTAGGTGTTCAATGTGCTACTGGAGAAGAGCAGATAAATAGCTCCAGAAGGAACAAAGAAGTTGAGCTGAAGTGGAGACGACACCCAGATGTAGATGTAGTTGGTAGTGGAAGAAAAGTCCGATGTTGTAAAGAACAACATGGCATAGGAACCTGGAATGTTAGGCCCATGAATCAAGGTGAATTGGATGTGGTCAAACAGGAGATGGCAAGAGGGAACATCGACATTTTAGGAATCTGAACTAAAATGGATGGGAATGGGCAAATTTAATTCAGGTGACCATTATATCGACTATTGAGGGCAAGAATCTCTTAGAAGAAATCTCATAGTCAACAAAAGAGTTCGAAATGCAGTGAGTGAAAGTGAAGTCACTCAGTTGTGTCCGACTCTGTGACCCGGTGGACTGCAGCCTACCAAGTCTATCCATGGGATCCTCCAGGCAAGAATACTGGAGTGGGTTGCCATTTCCTTCTCCAGGGAGAAATGCACTAATGCCAAAGAAGCTGGAGTTGACCAGTTCTATGAAGACCTACAAGACCTTCTAGAACTAACACCAATAAAAAGATGTCCTTTTCCTAATAGGGGAATGTAATGCAAAAGTAGGAAGTCAAGAGATACCTAGAGTAACAGGCAAGTTTGGCCTTGGAGTGCACATGAAGCAGGGCAAAGGCTAACAGAGTTTTCCTGAGAGAACGCACCGGTCATAGCAAACACACTCTTCCAACAACACAACAGACAGCTCTACATATGGACATCATTAGATGGTCAATACCAAAATCAGACTGATTATATTCTTTGTGGCCAAAGATGGAGAATTTTTATACAGTCAGCAAAAACAAGACCAGGAGCTGACTGTGGCTCATATCATGAACTCCTTATTGCAAAATTCAGACTTAAATTGAAGAAAGTAGGGAAAATCACTAGGCCATTCAGGTATGACCCAAATCAAATCCCTAATGACTATACAGTTGAAGTGACAAATAGATTCAAGGGATTAGATCTGACTGAGTGCCTGAAGAATTATGGATGGAGGTTCATCACACTGCACAGGAAGTGGTAACCAAAACCATCTCCAAGAAAAAGAAATGCAAAAATGCAAAGTGGTTGTCTGAAGAGGCCTTTCAAATAACTGAGAAAAGAAGACAAGCTAAAGGAATCTGAATGCAGAGTTCCAAAGAATACCAAAGAGAGGTAAGAAAGCCATCTTAAGTGAACAATGCAGAGAAATAGAGGAAAACAATAGAATGGGAAAGACTAGAGATCTCTTCAAGAAAAAGGGAACATTTCATGCAAAGATGGGCACAATAAAGGACAGAAACAGTACGGACCTAACAGAAGCAGCAGATATTAAGAAGAGGTAGCAAGACTGCACAGAACTATACAAAAAAGGTCTTATTGAGCTGGACAACCACAATGATGTGATTACTCACCTAGAGCCAGCATCCTAGAGTGTGAAGTCAAGTAGGCCTTAGGAAGTATTGCTAAGAACAAAGCTAGTGAAGGTGATGGAATTCCAGTTGAGGTATTTCAAAACCTAAAAAATGATGCTGTTAGAGTGCTGCACTCGATACGCCAGCAAATTTGGAAAACTCAGCAGTGAACACAAGACTAGAAAAGGTCAGCCAAACCCAAAGAAGGGCAAAGCCAAAGAATGTTCACACTACTGCACAATTGCATTCATTTCACATGCTAGCAAGGTAATACTCAAAATCCTTCAAGCTAGGCTTCAACGGTACGTGAATGGAGAACTTCCAGATGTACAAGCTGGGTTTAGAAAAGGCAGAGGAACCAGAGATCAAATAGCCAACATCTGCTGGATCATAGAAAAAGCACAGGAATTCCAGAAAAACATCTACTTTTGCTTCATTGACCACCCTAAAGTCTTTGACTGTCTGGATCACAACAAACTGTGGAAAATTCTCAAAGAGATGGGAGTACCAGACTACTTTGTCTGCATCTGAGAAACCTGTATGCAGGTCAAGAAGCAACAGTTAGAACTGGACATGGAAAAACAGACTGGTTCAAAATTGGGAAAGAAGTACGTCAAAGTTGTCTCCTGCATATTTAACTTATATGGAGAGTACATCATGTGAAATGCCGGGCTGGATGAAGCAGAATCAAGACAGGAGATATGCAGATGACACCACCATTATGGCAGAAAGCAAAGAGGAACTAAAGAGCCTCTTGATGAAAGTGATACAAGAGAGTGAAAAAGCTGGCTTAAAACTCAACATTCAAAAAACCAAGATCATGGCATCTGGTCTCATCACTTCATGGCAAATAGATGGAGAAACAATGGAAACAGTGACAGACTTTTGTTTTCTTGGGCTCCAAAATCACTGCAGATGGTGAGTGAAGCCATGAAATTAAAAGATGCTTGCTCCTCAAAAAATAACCTATGACCAACCTAGACAGCATATCGAAAAGTAGAGACATTATTTTGCCGACAAAGGTCCATATAGCAAAACTATAGTCTTTCCATCATGTGCAGATGTGAGAATTGGACCAGAAAGAAGGCTGAGTGCCTAAGAATTGATGCTTTCTAACTGTGATGTAGGAGAAGACTCTTGAGAGTCCCTTGAACAGCAAGGAGATCAAATCAGTCAATCCTAAAGGAAATCAACCCTGAATACTCATTGGAAGGATTGATACTGAAGCTGAAGCTCCAATACTTTGGCCACCTGATGTGAAGAGCAGATTCACTGGAAAAAGACCCTGATGCTGGGAAAGACTGAGAGCAGGAGGACAAGGGGACAACAAAGGATGAGATGGTTGGGTGGCATCACCTACTCGATGGACATGAGTTTGAGCAAATTCTGGGAGATAATGAAGGACAGGGAAGCCTGGCATGCTGCAGTTCATGGGGGTTACACAGAGTCAGACACAACTGAACAACAACAACTATTAAGGGGGCTATCCTACGTGTCATAGGATGTTTAGTGGCATCCCGGGTCTCCACCACTACATGCCAGCAGCAGGCAACATGTCCTCCCCAAGTTATAAAAAACACAAATGTTTCCAGATATTGCTAAACGCCCTCTTGGGGGGCAAAACCACTCCTTTAAAAACACCTAGAGACATTAGCCTGTTTACACAGCATTTCCTTCTGAGGTCAATACACTTTTTTGGTAGGTATTCTCAACCAGTCAAACGTGGGTTCTTAGGAAAGAATGTTGTTCCAAAGCTGATTATCTCTATGACCAAATCTTTTAAATTCTGAGCTTCAGATTGCTTTATATATAAATCCATTTTAAAATTACACTGATGATGATGATTTCATATTATTACTAAAGTGAAAAAACAGAACTTTGCTCATTAAGGGAGGACCTATTTGCCACTTATATTTTGTAAATAAATCATTTAAGTCTATGATCTTGTAAAAGCAGACTAAAGGACTAATGACCCTTTTATGCCCTACTTTCACTACCCCCACTTACCCTTCCACCCCAAAAATCCTCACTTTTCAAGAGTAAATACAGTTAACGGCTGGCATATATCCATCAGACTATTTTCTGTGTTTACACATAAATAAATATATATATATATGTACACATGTGGGATTTTGGGTTTCAAAAAACTGAGTTACATTATACTCAGTGTCCTCAAGTTTGCTTTCTTAATATTTTACCACAGTTGAACCATCTCCATCAATGAGGTTTAGTTCTAGACAATGTTGCAATTAACATCTTAAACAGTGATTTTAGTATATAAGTGAAAGTATTTCAGTAGAAAAGAGTCTGAACATTGTTTCTAGTTTTCTTAAGTTATTGGGTACAGAATAAAATTTTATTGGGAGACAGAAGTTTGACTTCTAAAAATGTTATTATTGTCTTATTCATCCTATCTCACTTTCTATACTCAAATACATTCCAAGCAGATAAAACCTTCAAACACACAAAAAATGGAACCATCAATACACTAGAACAAAAAGAGGAGGCAATTTTTTTCTTAAAATATTTGTTAAGGATATGAGATTGAAGATGGCCTACATGACACAAAACCCAGAATCCAGAAAACAGTAAACATTAAATCTAGAAATGATTAATTTTTCCTATTTATCAGTGTTTTTTTTAAACGTCTTTACTAAGCGACTTCCCTTTCACTTTTCACTTTCATGCACTGGAGAAGGAAATGGCAACGTGAGGAACTCCGCCCATGGCAGCAACCCACTCCAGTGTTCTTGCCTGGAGAATCCTAGGGACGGGGGAGCCTGGTGGGCTGCCATCTATGGGGTCGTCGGACACGACTGAAGTGACTTAGCAGCAGCAGCATTGAGGTATATATATATATTTTTTTTTTTCATTGAGGTATATTTTACATACCGTAACATAAACCCATTTTAAGTGTAAAATTCAATAATATTTGTTGTCTATAGAGTTGGGTATCCATCACGCCAATTAAGTTTTAGAACACTTCTATCACCCCATAAAAAAGCCCACTTGCCTTCTGGAGTCAATCATCACACCCACCCTTGAAGTGAAGTCGCTCAGTCATGTCCGACTCTTTAGACCCCATGGACTGTAGCCTTTCAGCCTCCTTCATCCATGGGATTTTCCAGGCAAGAGTGCTGGAGTGGATTGCCATTTCCTCCTCCAGGGGATCTTCCCAACCCAGGAATCAAACCCAGGTCTCCCACATTGCGGGCAGACGCTTTACCGTCTAAGCCACCAGGGAAGCCCACACTCACCCTTAGGTAAAAAAGCCCACTTGCCTTCTGGAGTCAATCATCACACCCACCCTTGAAGTGAAGTCGCTCAGTCATGTCCGACTCTTTGAGACCCCATGGACTGTAGCCTTTCAGCCTCCTTCATCCATGGGATTTTCCAGGCAAGAGTGCTGGAGTGGATTGCCATTTCCTCCTCCAGGGGATCTTCCCAACCCAGGAATCAAACCCAGGTCTCCCACATTGCGGGCAGACGCTTTACCGTCTAAGCCACCAGGGAAGCCCACACTCACCCTTAGGTAATCACTAATCTACTTTCCGTCTGTATACATTTACCTTTCCAGGACACTTCATAAAGATGGAATCATACAATATGTGGCCTTTTATGTCTGGCTTCTTTCACTCAACATAATGTTTTCAAGGTTCTACCATATTGTAGCATGTATCAGTACTTCATTCCTTTACACTGCTGAATGGCATTCCACTGTATGGCTATATCATTTTGTTTATCCGTTGATCACCTTATACATACTTGGATTGTTTCCACTTCAGGGTTATCATGAACAATACTGTCGAGCACATTAACATGCAAGTCTTTGTGTAGACAACGGTCTTCATTTCTCTTGGGTAGAAACCGAGAATTAGAATTACTGAGTGGTAGGGTAATTTTACATTTACCTCAATAAAGAAGTTAAAGAAAAAAAAAAAAAACACTGATAAATAGGAGTAGTCAGACTTCCCTGTAGCTCAAATGGTAAAGAATCTGCGTGCAGTGCAGAAGAACAAGGTTTAATCCCTGGGTCAGGAAGTTCATCTGGAGAAAGGAATGGCAATCCATTCCAGTATTCTTGCCTGGAGAATCCCATGGATAGAGAAGCCTGGCGGGCTACAGTTGGTGGGGTCACAAAGAGTCAGACACGACTGAGCGACTAACACTTCAGGGTAAGTTTAAGTGTAATGTTTTAAGAAATTGCCAAAATGTTTTCCAAAGTGACTGTGACAT
>SJXQ01000394.1:0-12224 GCA_006408695.1 Aepyceros melampus
CCTCAGTCTGTATGTGTCCCTTGTTTTGAGGTGGGTCTCTTGTAGGCAGCATATATAGGGGTTTTGTTTCACACAACATATAAGTTGCCTACACTTACCTAAAAGAGATTATAAATAAAATTAAAAATTAACAGTTATATTTTGTTTACTTGAGATTAATTCAAATATAATGACACAAAAATGACAAATACTTACCAAAAGAGGAAATCCAGATGGCTGTTGGACATTTGGAAGGTTGTACAATCTCACTATTAATCAGAGAAATGCAAACTATGACAATAATGAAATGCCACCTCAAGTGCTTCTGTAAAGATATGAGGGGAAATATGTAAGTACTAACGATAACCAATGGTAATATAAATCTACAAATAAATGTCAGTATGTAGTAGAGTGAACATATGCATAGAAGGCTCAAAATTTACACTATAATGTTCAAGAAAACTATTGCACTTGTGTACCAGAATACATAGTTAAAATGCTAGTATACTCAGGATGACCCTACCTCCTGATTTGCCTTGAGCAGTCCTAGGATATGCCTATTATATTAATGTGATTATTTTTAACTTTTTAGTTTATATTGGAATATAGCCAATTAACCAACAGTGTTGTACAAACAAGCAATGTGATATTTTCAGGTGAACAGCAAAGGGATTCAGTCATACGTATACAGGTATCCATTCTCTCCCAAACTCCCCTCCCATTCAGGCTGCCATATAACATTAAGCAGAGTTCTATGTGCAGTGCAATAAGTGCTTTTTGCTTATCCATTTTAAATATACCAGTGTGTATATGTCTGTCCTAAACTCACTAACAGTTATCTCTTCCCCCCATCCTTTCCACTGGCAACAATGTTTGTTTTCTAAGTTTATGAGACTGTTTCTCTTTTGTAAGTAAGTTTATTTCTATCATTTCTTTTTAGATTCCACCTACAAAGGATGTCATAGTATATTTCTCCTTCTCCGTCTGACTTGCTTTCTCAGGATGACAATCTCTAGGTCCATCCATGTTACAACAAATGGCATTATTTCATTCTTTTTAATGACTGAGTAACACTCCCTTGTATATATGTACCACATCTTCTTTATCCATTTCCCTGAAGATGGACATTGAGGGTGCTTCCTTGTTTTGGCTGTGTAAACAGGGCTGCAGTGAACATTGGGGTGCATGTATCCTTTTAAGTCATGTTTTTCTCTGGGCCCAGGAGTGCGATTACAGGGTCATATAGTTAGCTCTACTTTTACTTTTTAAAAGAATCTCCACATTGTTCTCCATAGTTACTGTAGCCATTTACATTCCAAGCAACAGTGTAGGAGGGTTCCCTTCTCTCCACACCATCTCCAGCATTTATTGTTTATCTATTTTTTGCTGATAGCCATTTGACTAGTGTGAGGTGATATTTCATTGTAGTTTTGATTTGCAGAGGATGAGATGGCTGGATGGCATCACTGACTCGATGGACATCAGTTTGAGTAAACTCTGGGAGTTGGTGATGGACAGGGAGGCCTGGCGTGCTGTGATTCATGGAGTCGCAAAGAGCCGGACATGACTGAGCGACTGAACTGAACTGAACTGAACTGAATAATAAGTGATGTTTAATATCTTCTCATGTGCCTCTTGTCCATCACTATACCTTCTTTGGAGAAATGTCTGTTTAGGTCTTCAGTCAATTTGTCTATTGGGATGTTTGTATTATGCTGTTAAGCATCCTGAACTGTTTGTAAATTTTGGAGATTAAGCCTTTGTTAGTCACATCATTTGCAAATATCTTCCCTGGACTGTCTTTTTTGTTTTGCTTATTGTTTCCTTTGCTGTGTAAAAGCTTTTGAGTTTAAGTAGCTTCTATTTGTTTATTTTTGGTTTTATTTCCATTGTTCTGGGGGGTGGATCAAAAATTATACTGCTGCAATTTATGTCAGAGAGTGTTCTGCCTATGTTTTTCTCTAGGAATTTTGTAGAGTTGGTCACACATTTAGGTCTTTAATCCATTTTGAGTTTACTTTCGTGTATGGTGTTAAAGAATGATCTAATTTCATTTTCTTACATGTAGCTGTCCAGTTTTCCCAGCACCACTTATTGAAGAGATTCTCTTTCCAACATCATGTAGTCTTGCCTTCTTTGTCATAGATTAATTGACCATAGGCTTGTGGGTTTATTTTGGGTTTTCTTTTCTGATCCATTTATCTATATTTCTGTTTTTGTGCCAATACCACACTGTTTTGATGACTTTAGCTTTGTAGTATAGTCTGAAGACAAGGCACTAGATTCCTCCAGCTCTGTTTTTGTTTCTCAACATTGCTTTCCCTATTTAGGGTCTTTTGTGTCTCCATACAAATTTTAAGATTTTTTTTGGTTCTAGTTCTGTGAAAAATTCCATTGATAACTTGATAGGGATTGTATTGAATCTGTAGATTGCCTTGGATAGTAAAGGCATTGTCATTTTGACAATACTGACTCTTTCAACCCACAGACTTGGTACATCTTTTCATCTGTTTGTGTCTCCTTAGATTTCTTTCATCAGTGTCTTATAGTTTTCAGAGTACAGGTTTTTGTCTCCTTAGGTAGACTCATTCCTGAGTATTTTAATCTTTTTCGTGTGATGGTAAATGAAATTGTTTCTTGAAATTCTCTTTCTGATTTTCTGTTGTAAATGTATAGAAATGCAAGTTTTCTGTGTGTTAATTTTGCAGCTTTACCAAACTAATTGATTAGCTCTAGTAGTTTTCCAGTAGCATCTTTAGCATCTTCTGTAAATAGTATTATGTCATCTGCAAACAGTGACATTCTAACTTCTTTTCCAGTTTGGATTACATTTATTTCTTTTTCTTCTCTTATTGCCATTTCTATGACTGCCGAAACTATATTGGATAAAACTGGTGAGAGTGGACATCCTTGTCTTGTCCATGATCTTAGAGGAAATTCTTTCAGCTTTTCCCCATTATGAAGTTTGCTGTAGGTGTGTTGTATATAGCCTTTATTATGTTGAAGCATTTTCGTTCTATGCCAACCTTCTGGAGAATTTTTTATCGTAAATGGGTACTGAGTTTTGTCCAAAGTTTTTTCTGCATCTATTGAGATGATCATATGGTATTTATTCTTCAATTTCTTCATGGTGGTATATCACATCGATTGATTTACAGATATTAAAAAGTCTTTGCATCCCTGGGGTGAATTCCACGTATCATTGTGTATGATCTTTTTAATGTGTTATTAGATTCAGATTGCTAGTATTTTGTTGAAGGTTCTTGCATCTCTATTCATCAGCGATATTGGCCCGTAATATTTTTGTGGTATTTTTATGGTATCTTTGGTTTTCATATCAGAATGGTGGTGGCCTCATAGAATGAGTTTGGAAGTTTCCCTTCGTCTGAAATATTCTGAAACAGTTTCAGAAAGATAGGTGCTAACTGTTTTCTAAATGTTTGATAGAATTTGCCTATGAAGCCATCAACTCTTTGACTTTTGTTTGTTGAGAGTTTTTTAAATCAAAGTTTCAATTTCAGTGCTTATGATTGGTCTGTTCATATTTTCTGTTTCTTCTTGGTTCAGTCTGGGGAGACTATACCTTTTAAGAACTTGTCCATTTCTTCCAGGTTGACCATTTTATTGGCATCCAGTTACATGTAGTAATCTCTTATGATCCATTGTATTTCTGTGGATTCAGTTGTAACTTCTTTTTCATTGTTAATTTTGATTTGAGTCATATACCTTTTTTTCTTGATGAATCTGGCTTAAGATTTATCAATTTTGTTTATCTTTTAAAAGAACCTGTTTTTCATTTCATAGATCTTTGCAGTTGTTTCCTTTGTCTCAATTTCATTTATTTCTACTCTGATCTTTATTATTTCTTTCCTTCTACTAACTTGAGGTTTTGTTTTTTCTTCTTTCTCGAGTTGTGTTAGGTTTATGGTTAGGTTGTTTATTTGAGGTTTCTCTTATTTCTTGAGATGAGGTTGTATTGCTGTAAACTTCCCCCTTAAAACTGCTTTTGCTTCATCCCACAGGTTTTGGACTACTGTAGTTTCATTTTTATTTGTCTCTGGGTATTTTATTTATTTCCATTTTGATTTCTTCAGTAATTTATTCATTAAACTTAGCATATGTTTCTGTTTTTTTGTAACTTTTTGTTTTTTATAACTTTTTTTCTTGTAGTTTATTTATAATCTCATAGCATTGTGACCAAGAAAGATGTATGATATGACTCGATTTTCTTAAATTACTGAGGCTCACCTTGTGATCCAGCATGTGGTCAATCCTGGAGAATGTTCCCTGTGCACTTGAAAATAGTGTGTAGTCCGCTGCTTTTAGATAGAATGCTCTGTAAATGTCAATTGGGTCCATCTAATCTAATGTATTATTTAAGGTCTGTGTTTCCTCATTAACTTTCTATCTGGATGATCTGTCCATTGATGAAAATGGGGTATTAAAGTTCTTCATGATAATTGTGCTACTGTTGATTTCTCTCTTTATGATTGTTAGTATTTGCCTTGTATTGGACGTGGTCCCATGTTGGGTGCATATGTATCTTCTTCTTGGTTTGAAGCCTTTCATTAATATAGTGTCCTTCTTTGTCTCTTATAACCATCTTTGTTTTATAGTCTTATTTTGTCTGATAACAGTATTGCAACTCCAGCTTGTTTTTTACTTCCATTTTAATAGAATACCTTCTCCTCCCCTTACTTTCAGTGTGTAAATGTCCCTAGATTTGAGGTGAGTCTCTTGTAGACAGCCTACATATGGGTCTTGTTTTATTATCCATTCAGCCAATCTGTCTTTTGGTTGATACATTTAATCCATTTACATTTAAGGTAATTATGGATGGGTATGGTCTTACTTCCATTTTCTTAATAGTTTTGGGTTTATTTTTATAGGTCTTTTCCCTCTCTTGTTTTTCCTGCCTAGAGAAGTTCCTTTAGCATTTGTTGTAAAGCTGGTTTGATGATGTTTAATTCTCTTCAAATTGTCTGTGAAGCTTTTGATTTCTCCATTAAATCTGAATGAGAGTCTCACTAAGTAAAGTATTCTTGGTTGCAGATTCTTCCCTATCATCACTTTAAATATATCATGCAACTCCCTTCTGACTTGCAGAATTTCTCTTGAGAAATCAGCTGATATCTTTATGGGAGTTCCCTTGTATGTTGTTTTTCAGTTTTTCCTTGTTACTTTTAATATTTTGTCTTTAATTTTTGTCAGTTTGATTACTCTTTCTCAGTGTGCTCCCCCTGGATTTATCCTACCTGGGACTGTTTGTCTTCCCTGGACTTGGTTGACTATTTCTTTTCCCATGTTAGGGAAGTTTTGAGCTATTATCTCTTCAAATATTTTTTTGAGTCCTTTGTCTCTCTCCTGTCCTTTTGGGACCCCTGTAATGCAAATGTTGGTGTGTGTGCTGTTGTACCCGAGGTCTCTTAGATTGTGTTCATTTCTTTTCCAGGTCGCTTATCCATTCTTCTGCCTCAATTGTTATTGATTCTTTCTAGTGTATTGTTCATTTTAGTTATTTTATCATTCATCTGTTTGTTCTTTAGTTCTTCCAGGTCTTTGGTAAACATTTCTGGCATCTTCTCCATTCTTTTTCTGAGATACTGGATTGTCTTCACCATCATTATTTTGAATTCCTTTTTCTGGAAGGTTGCCTATCTCCACTTCATTTAGTTGTTTTTCTGGGGTTTTATGTTGTTCCTTCATCTAGGACTTAATCCTCTGCCTTTTGTTTAACTTTCTGTGATTGTGGTTTTCATTCTGCAGGATGCAGAATTGTAGTTTTTCTTGCTTCTTCTCTCTGCCTTATGGTAGATGAGGCTATAAAAAGAGGCCTCTGCTGGCTCTCTGATGGGAGGGACTGGTGGTGGGGAAAACTGGATCTTTGTCTGGTGGGGCAAAGTCATGGTCAGTAAAATTTTAATCCAGTTGTCTGCTGAAGGGTGGGGCTGCCCTCCCTCACTGTTAGTTGTTTTGCCTGAGAAGAGCCAGCCATGGAGTCTGTAGGCTCTATGGTAGGGATAATAGTGTCCTCCAGGGGGGTTCATGCCAATGAGCTTCTTCCCAGAACGGCTGCTGCCGCCAGTTTCCTTGTCCCCATGATGAGCCACTGCCATCCCATGCATCTACAGGAGATTCTTCAGCACTAGCAGGTAGGTCTGGTTCAGTCTCCTGTGGGATCACTGCTTCTTTCCCCTGTGTTCTAATGCACACAAGATTTTGTATATGCCATCCAAGAGTGGAGTCTCTGTTTCCTCTAGTCTGTGTAAGTCCTGCAGCCAAATCCCACTGACCTTTAAAGTCACATTCCCTGGGGATTCTTAGTCACTTTGCAGGATCCCAACACCAGGAAACCTGAACCTTTGCAACAGTGCGAAAACTTCTTTGGTATCATTGTTCTCAAGTTTGTGGGTTGCTCATCTGGTTGGTATGGGATTAGATTTTATGATGATTGTGCCCCTCCTGCTGTTTCACTGTGGCTTCTACTTTGTCTTTGCACATAGGGTACCTTTTTTTGGTGGGTTCCAGCATCCTCTGGTTGTTGGTTCTTCAACAGCTAGTTATAATTTCAGTGCTTTCACAACAGGAGATGAGTGCATGTCCTCTATTCTGCTATCTTGTCCCAATCTGTGGTGTAATTAATTGACTCTATTTTAATTTTCCAAAAGAAGCCTGCTTTTGAAAATAAACTGTGTAGTCACCCTGGATACTGGATATATCAATATCATGAAATATTAGATGATTACTTAAATGATATAAACATTGCATAACATTTGTTAATCTGGAATGGAAAAGTATAATGCTCAGAAAAAAAATCGACTTATAAACAGACATATACACCTTTAAATATCATTTGTGTAAATTTTTTTACATCCTTAGATTTTATGCATTCATCATTGGTGTATATTTCATTCACATTGTTCTGGTAGTTTGAATTATATAGCTAAGTAATTTGGTTATTCAAATACATACACTATGCCAAACACTTTGTGTGGATCACAATAAACTGTGGAAAATTCTGAAAGAGATGGGAATACTAGACCACTTGACCTGCCTCTTGAGAAACCTATATGCGAGTTAGAACTGGACATGGAACAACAGATTGGTTCCAAATAGGAAAAGGAGTATGTCAAGGTATATTGTCACCTTGCTTATTTAACGTATATGCAGAGTACATTATGAGAAACGCTGGGCTAGAGGAAGCACAAGCTGGAATCAAGATTGCTGGGAGAAATACAATAACCTTAGATGTGCAGATAACACCGGCCTTATGGCAGAAAGTGAATAAGCACTAGCAGGTAGGTCTGGTTCAGTCTCCTGTGGGATCACTGCTTCTTTCCCCTGTGTTCTAATGCACACAAGATTTTGTATATGCCATCCAAGAGTGGAGTCTCTGTTTCCTCTAGTCTGATGTAAGTCCTGCAGCCAAATCCCACTGACCTTTAAAGTCACATTCCCTGGGGATTCTTAGTCACTTTGCAGGATCCCAACACCAGGAAACCTGAACCTTTGCAACAGTGCGAAAACTTCTTTGGTATCATTGTTCTCAAGTTTGTGGGTTGCTCATCTGGTTGGTATGGGATTAGATTTTATGATGATTGTGCCCCTCCTGCTGTTTCACTGTGGCTTCTACTTTGTCTTTGCACATAGGGTACCTTTTTTTGGTGGGTTCCAGCATCCTCTGGTTGTTGGTTCTTCAACAGCTAGTTATAATTTCAGTGCTTTCACAACAGGAGATGAGTGCATGTCCTCTATTCTGCTATCTTGTCCCAATCTGTGGTGTAATTAATTGACTCTATTTTAATTTTCCAAAAGAAGCCTGCTTTTGAAAATAAACTGTGTAGTCACCCTGGATACTGGATATATCAATATCATGAAATATTAGATGATTACTTAAATGATATAAACATTGCATAACATTTGTTAATCTGGAATGGAAAAGTATAATGCTCAGAAAAAAATCGACTTATAAACAGACATATACACCTTTAAATATCATTTGTGTAAATTTTTTTACATCCTTAGATTTTATGCATTCATCATTGGTGTATGTTTCATTCACATTGTTCTGGTAGTTTGAATTATATAGCTAAGTAATTTGGTTATTCAAATACATACACTATGCCAAACACTTTGTGTGGATCACAATAAACTGTGGAAAATTCTGAAAGAGATGGGAATACTAGACCACTTGACCTGCCTCTTGAGAAACCTATATGCGAGTTAGAACTGGACATGGAACAACAGATTGGTTCCAAATAGGAAAAGGAGTATGTCAAGGTATATTGTCACCTTGCTTATTTAACGTATATGCAGAGTACATTATGAGAAACGCTGGGCTAGAGGAAGCACAAGCTGGAATCAAGATTGCTGGGAGAAATACAATAACCTTAGATGTGCAGATAACACCGGCCTTATGGCAGAAAGTGAATAGGAACTAAAAAGCCTCTTGATGAAAGTGAAAGAGGAGAGTGAACAAGTTGGCTTCAAGCTCAACATTCAGAAAACGAAGATCATGGCATCTGGTCCCATCACTTCATGGGAAATAGACGGGGAAACAGTGTCAGACTTTATTTTTTGGGGCTCCAAAATCACGGCATGTGGTGACTATAGCCATGAAATTAAAAGATGCTTACTCCTTGGAATGAAAGTTATGACCAACCTAGATAGCATATTGAAAAGCAGAGACATTATTTTGCCAACAAAGGTCCATCTAGTCAAGGCTATGGTTTTTCCAGTGGTCATGTATGGATGTGAGAGTTGGACTGTGAAGAAAGCTGAGTGCTGAAGAATTGATGCATTTGAACTGTGGTGTTGGAGAAGACTCCTGAGAGTCCCTTGGACTACAAGGAGATCCAACCAGTCCATTCTAAAGGAGATCAGCCCTGGGTATTCTTTGGAAGGATTGATGTTAAAGCAGAAACTCGAGTACTTTGGCCAAACTCGAGTACTTTGGCCACCTCATGCAAAGAGTTGACTCATGGAAAAGCCTCTGATGCTGGGAGGGATTGGGGGCAGGAGGAGAAGGGGATGACAGAGGATGAGGTGGCTGGATGGCATCACTGACTCGATGGAGGTGAGTCTGAGTGAACTCTGGGAGTTGGTGGTGGACAGGGAGCCCTGGCGTGCTGAGATTCATGGAATTGCAGAGGGTTGGACACGACTGAGTGACTGAACTTAACTGAACTGAACTGATACATATACTCTTTTTAAAGAATCTTTTTACATGTAGATTATCACAGAATATTGAGTGGAGTTTACAGTGCTATACAGTATGTCCTCATTTATTTTATATCTTATATATAGTAGTGTGTGTGTTCACTCCAAGCTTCTGATTTATCCCTCCCAACTATATTTTCCCTTTGGTAACTATTCTTTTGTTTCCTGTAAGTCTGTTTCTATTTTGTACATTACTTCATTTGTTCCTTTTCTTTTTGAAAATTAGATTCTACATGAGAGTGATATAATATGTTTCTCTAACTTATTTCACCTAGTTTGGAGAAGGAAATGGCAAACCACTCCAGTATTCTTGCTTGGAGAATCTCATGGACTGAGGAGCCTGGTGGGCTGCAGTCCATGGGGTCACAAAGAGTCAGACACGACTGAGTGACTTTACATTACATGATAATTTTTAGGTTCATACATGTTTCTGTAGATGGCATTATTTCATTCTTTTTTTGTAGCAGAGTAATATTCCATTGTTCAAACTACCACACAATTGCACTCATCTCATACACTAGCAAAATAATGCTGAAAATTCTCTAAGACAGGCTTCAACTGTATGTGAACTAAGAACTTCCAGATGTTCAAGCTGGATTTAGAAAAGGCAAGGAACCAGAGATCAAATAGCCAACATATGTTGGATCATAGAAACAGCAAGAGAATTGCAAAAAAACAGCTACTTCTGCTTTATTGACTATGCCAAAGCCTTTGACTGTGTAGATCACAACAAACTGGAGAATTCTTTGAGATGGGAATACCAAATCACCTTCCCTGCCTCCTGAATATCTGTATGCAGGTCAGGAAGCAACAGTTAAAACTGGACATGGAACAGCAGACTGGTTCCAAACCAGGAAAGGAGGTATATTGTGATCTTCAAGGCTGTATATTGTGACGCTGCTTAATTAACTTATATGCAGAGCTCATTACACAAAATGCCAGGCTGGATGAAACTCAAGCTGGGATCAAGATTGCTGGGAGAAATATAAATGAACTCAGATATGCAGCTGATACCACTCTTATGGCAGAAAGTGGAGAGGAACAAAAAGGCCTCTTGATGAAAGTGCAAGAGGAGAGTGAACAAGTTGGCTTAAAACTCGACATTCAGGAAACTAAGATCATGGCATCTGGTCCCATCACTTCATGGGGAAAAGATGGGGAAACAGTGGAAATAATAACAGACTTTATTTTTAGGGGCTTCAAAATCACTGCAGATGGTGATTGCAGGCATGAAATTAAAAGACTCTTACTCCTTGGGAGAAAAGTTATGATGAGCTTAGACAGCATATTAAAGAGCAGAGGGATTACTTTACCAACAAAGGTCTGTCTAGTCAAAGCTATATTTTTCCAGTAATCTTGTATGGATGAGAGAGTTGTACTCTAAAGAGAGCTGAGCACCAAAGAATTGATGCTTTTGAACTGTGGTGTTGGAGAAGACTCTTGAGAGTCCCTTGGATAGTAAGGAGATCCAGCCTGTCCATCTTAAAGGAAATCTGTCCTGAATATCATTGGAAAGACTGATGCTGAAGCTGAAACTCCGATATTTTGGCCACCTGATGGGAAGAACTGACTCATTGGAAAAGACTCTGATGCTGGGAAAGATTGAAGGCAGGAGAAGAATTGGATGACAGAGGATGAGATGGTTGGATTGCATCACTGACTCGATGGACATGAGTTTGAGCAAGCTCTGGGAGTTGGTGATGGAGAGGGAAGCTTGGAGTTCTGCAGTCTGTGGGGTAGCAAAGAGTTGGACATGACTGAGTGACTGAACTGAACTGAATATTCCGTTTTATATATGTAGCACAACTCTTTATCCATTCACCTGTTAATGGACAATAGACTGCTTCTATGTCTTCATTATTGTAAACAGTGCTTCAATGAACATTGGGGTACATGTATTTTTTGAAGTATGGTTTTCTGTGGGTATATGCCAAGAGTGAGGTTGCTGTATCATAAGGTAACTCTATTTTTAGATTTTTAAGGAACCTCCATTATGTACTCCAGATTAATATGTTGTCAGTCTCACAATTTGCAAATATTTTCTTCCATTCTGTGGGTTTTCTTTTCAGTTTGTTTATGGTTTCCATTGCTGTACAGAAGCTTTTAAGTTGAAGCAGGGCAAAGACTAATAGAGTTTTGCCAAGAAAATGCACTGGTCATAGCAAACACCCTCTTCCAACAACACAAGAGAAGACTCTACACATGGACATCACCAGATGGTCAACACCGAAATCGGATTGATTATATTCTTTGCAGCCAAAGATGGAGAAGCTCTATACAGTCAACAAAAAAAAAAGACCAGGAGCTGACTATGGCTCAGATCATGAACTACTTATTGCCAAATTCAGACTTAAATTGAAGAAAAGAGGGAAAACTGCTAGACCATTCAGGTATGACCTAAGTCAAATCCCTTATGATTATACAGTGGAAGTGAGAAATAGATTTAAGGGCCTAGATCTGATAGATAAAGTGCCTGATGAACTATGGACAGAGGTTCGTCACATTGTACAGGAGATGGGGATCAAGATGATCCCCATGGAAAAGAAATGCAAAAAAGCAAAATGGCTGTCTGGGGAGGCCTTACAAATAGCTGTGAAAAGAAGAGAGGCGAAAAGCAAAGGAGAAAAGAAAACATATAAGCATCTGAATGCAGAGTTCCAGAGAATAGCAAGAAGAGATAAGAAAGCCTTCTTCAGTGATCAATGCAAAGAAATAGAGGAAAATAACAGAATGGGAAAGACTAGAGATCTCTTCAAGAAAATGAAAGATACCAAGGGAACATTTCATGCAAAGATGGGCTCAATAAAAGACAGAAATGGTCTGGACCTAGCAGAAGCAGAAGATATTAAGAAGAGGTGGCAAGAATACATGGAAGAACTGTACAAAAAAGATCTTCATGACCCAGATAATCATGATGGTGTGATCACTAATCTAGAGCCAGACATCCTGGAATGTGAAGTCAAGTGGGCCTTAGAAAGCATCACTACGAATAAAGCTAGTGGAGGTGATGGAATTCCAGTTGAGCT
>SJXQ01000395.1:0-29679 GCA_006408695.1 Aepyceros melampus
TTATTTTTTTGGTCTCTAAAATCAGTGCAGATGGGGACTGCAGTCATGAAATTAAAAGATGCTTCCCCTTTGGAAGAAAAGTTATGACCAACCTAGACAGCCTTATAAAAAGCAGAGACATTACTTTGCCAACAAAGGTCTGTCTAGTCAAAGCTATGGTTTTTCCAGTAGTCACGTATGGATGTGAGAGTTGGACTGTAAAGAAAGCTGAGAACCAAAGAATTGATGCTTTTTAACTGTGGTATTGGAGATGACTCTTGAGAATCCCTTGGACAGCATGGAGATCCAATGGGATCTCCATTGGATGGATCCAGTCCATCCTAAAGGAAATCAGTCTGAATATTCATTGGTAAGACTGATGCTGAAGCTGAAGCTCCATTACTTTGGCCATCTGATGTGAAGAAGTGACTCAGTTAGAAAGACCCTGATGCTGAGAAAAATTGAAGGCAGGAGAGAAGGGGACAGAGGATGAGATGGTTGGATGGCATCACCCACTCAATGGACATGAGTTTGAGTAAACTCTGGGAGTTGGTAATGGACAGGGAAGTCCAGTGTGCTGCAGTCCATTGAGTCACAAAGAGTCGAACACGACTGAGTGACTGAACTGAACTGAAGTAGTCACTCTTTTGTTCTTACTTGGGACCAATAACATTTACACACTTTTACTGAGTTTTTAAAAACCCTTTACACTATTATAAATTTGTAGGATCTAATTCTCATACTATTTTCTAATTTTATCATTTTAATGATATTACATTTATCAAGATAAATCATTGTCCTTGACTGCTGTTGTATTTCAGGTTAATTATTCTTAATTTTCAGAATCTTCTACCTTCTTTTTCTGTTTTCTATGAAATAATTTTATCTGCCGTCTTCACTGATTCTTGCTGGTGGTGTATTGAAAATCTGTTTTTGATCTGTCTCCTCAAATTATCATCATTAACTAATCTCTTGTTTAACATGCCTTCTTCACGTATTTTTTTGCCACAGATATAATTTATGTGAGTACACTTTGACTTAGAGAGATTGATTTGCACACAATTTAGCAGTTCCTCTAGCTTCTCTTCCTCTACCTTCTCTATTATAGAACCTCAAAAAGTGGTATTTTGCCCAAAGTAAAAAAAATTTAAAAGTAGTATTTTGACTGGGTGTTTTACATCTTACTACTTTTACATTGATTCTCCATTAAGCATTTCTAAAGTGTGAAAGAATGAGTCCAAAGTCATCCTTAGCCTCAAATTTCAAAATTTATCTCTTATTGGCAGTCTTAAAAAAAAAAATCTGTCCTTTTACTTCAAGTACCTGAGCATCCTTCTTTTAGGTTGTTCCTGAATGAGAAGGACTGGGGAGGGGGATAGCTGCCATTCACTGAGAGTCTACTTCATGCTAAGTTTTTTTGCTTGTATGATTTTTGCATCCATGCAGAGGTCATCCCTTTCTCCACCAGCACTATTCCTCCTCCAAAACCTTCAGTATTCCTTTAAATCCTGCCCATGTTCCCGTCCTCTTCCATTTTCTGAAGCACCCTTTTCTTTCTGCAGATGGACTCTTCTTGATCTAGTTCTAGCTTGTTTTCTCCTGTATTATTTGTTTCTAGGTGTGGATTTTGATCTGCATGTATACCAGTCATTGAGGAATCTTTATCTGTCCGTCAGTTCTGCTTTTTACCTGTTCAGAATTAATTTTGTTTTTCAATTATAGTACATTTCCCTTTTGTGAGAATTATTTATCATTTTTTATTTTCAAATGAAGTTGGCATATGTTTACTTGATTGAATAATAATAGCCAATGATTAATAAAATGTTGATTTTACTAATGTGTCAGGTGGTGGTCTAAGTATTTTTTGTGTAACTCTGGAGAGTTATCATGAGCTTAGTTACTAAAACTTATTTTGATGAAGTCTTCCCAAGTTTTGCGTCTATGTTTTTGGAAAACGCTTTGCTATTTTTTCTTTATGAGTGTAACCTATAAAGGGTGAAAACCTATGTAGGCTTTCTTTAATTTTATTCCACCAAATTCTTAAAAGTCTTTACTTGACAGCTTTATTACTGTGGTTTGGCTTACACTGATGACAAAAGGCTGATTGAATTTTAAACCATCAAAAAGAAACACTTTGAAATGAAAGGTGATTTTTAGGGACAGGGAAAAAAATTTTGAATAATCAGAATAATATTCTAAACTCTATTTCTTATACATAATAAAGAATATTTTCATCCTTGTATTATGGCTGTTGTTCAAATATAAAATAATGAAAGAAGCAGAGATATTTCATAAAACTAGGAACAAGATAGATATAAGATTGCTTATCAACAGTATTATTTTGCAGGCAAAAAGTTTCAGAACCCCAACAATAAGGAGCATCACACCTTTATCTGGAACTCCAGGTCTGTTATATAACAACCAAAATATCTTGTTTGGTTTATAGTAATTAATTTTTAGTATATAAAATACATGATACCTAAAAATTTATAAATAGTATTTTATGATTATAAAATAAGATTGTTTAATGCTCTTTAATAGCTGCATCTGAATCTATTATATTAAATTTTCCCTATATTGAATGTTAGTTGGCTTCCAGTGTTTTTTATAATAACTATAGTTGTATCAGCTTGTAATTCCAACAGTAATATGTGAGAAATGTCCTTCTTTTTAAACCTTGACAATTCTAGGTACTGTTTTTTCAAGAATTTATGTGAAAAATCTACTTCTACACCAGCCCCTAGGGGGCTGACCCTGGCTTCACCTCCTCCAAACTCAGTGGACATTGGGTACTGGGAGGCAGAAGGGCTTTTCTCTTTTCCCTTTTTTTATAAAAAGGATTTATGTGAAAAGTATTGTAGGTTTTTTCCCCAAATTTTTCCACTACTTTGATGTATGTAGTTAATTTTGTATTTATTAAAGATTTTTATTTCTTCTTTTCATGAATTACCAATTCATCTCTTTGATAATTTAAGGCTAGTCATTTATTTCCATATTAAGTTACAAGAATTATTTGTATTTTAAGACTGTATGTCATATGTATGTGATATTCATGGGAAATATTTTTAGTTTATTATTTGTTTTTTAAATATATTAATGATGTTTCTGTCATCACTTAATTTTTATTATTAAATCTATAGATCTTAACCTTTGTTATTTCTCGTTTCATTTTATGCTCCCTTCATTTTATAATCAGGATTCCACTATCCTGACTATATAAATACTACATAAATTTACTACATAAATTTTTGCTTATTTTTTAAGAGTTTTTGTGGTTTTATTATTTATATTTAATTTTTATTTCACCTAGAATTTACTTCATTTTTTGGTATAAAGTGAAGGAGGAAATGGCAACCCACTCCAGTGTTCTTGCCTGGAGAATCCCAGGGATGGAGGAGCCTGGTGGGCTGCCATCTGTGGGGTTGCACAGAGTCGGACATGACTGAAGCGACTTAGCAGTAGCAGCAGCAACAGGGTCTTATTTACATTTTCTCAAATAAATCACCCATGACCCAAGCAACATTTGTTGAATAATTCATCTATCTTCCACGAAACACCTCTTAAGCTATAAATACTTTTAGATACCTCTTTAATATGACATATTTATTTATGGTTTATTTTCTATTAGAACTTTCAGAGCAGTTCTAAATGATATAGTGAACACAAGTATAAGTGTCTGAATGCTGGTTTTATTGGGAAAATCTGTAAAGTTTTAATGTTAAATGTATAGGTATATAGATAGATGATCTTGCACTGAGTTTGTTCTCTGTTTGCTTTTAGGTACACTAATAACAGTTCGAGGCAGAATCTTCAGTGATGTCTATGGAAGTAATACGGCACTAAGCTCAAATGGGAAAAACGTGAGGATTTTGAGGTAAGTTTTTGATGTGGCAACAAAAATATTCTTATAACTCATAGATGAGATGTGATAGCCCATGAATAATGGGTCCAATGATATTAAAAAACACTGCAATGTGATGAGATTCCCAGTATTTTCCAGCGATATTATGCAAGGAAAAAATAGACTCTTGTATAGTTCACTGACATGGAAACAGTGGCCATCATTGTTAATCAGCTATATTCCAATACAAAATAAAAAGTTAAAAAAAGGAGAAACCATGGCCAATATACTTTTCTCTTTTGGTCTGACAAAACTGCTTATTTTTCTGTGATGGACTTTATTAATAGGAGGTACATGGAAGAAGTCTAATAGTAATTGAGCTGAAATCGCAGAATTTCATTACTGGAGAACTTTATTACTTAATCGAGCTGCCTCATTTTACACATATTAAAGAAAAAAAAAAAAACACCTCTGAAGCCTGGAGGTCCATGGCTTAGTAAAGGTCAGGAGGAGAACCCAAGTTTCCCAACAGGCATTTTGGCACTTTTTCTACTGCACATGGTGTATGGGAGAGAGCTGAAACTGAAAAAAGTTAATAATGTATTAACAGGCTGGGATTTAAATCCTAATTCCTCCATGTTCTAACTGTGTACCAGATGGTAACATTGCTGATTACCAGAAGTATTGTCCACACTTTGGGCAGGAAATAGCAATGTCACTGAGTTATATAACTTCCTGCAGCATTGGTGGGGTTATCTCTGTCCTGCCTTAAAAGACCAGAAGTCATGCTTATTTCCTCTGTATTTGAAATTTACTTCTCTTTAATACAAAGGAATGGATAGAAATTATTTCTTGAAATCACAGAATCACAGTCAGACAAGACCTCAGAGGTCAGGCTACCCAGCCTCTATATTCTGGTAACCCTGAGATACTATATATAAATACAGAAAAAAATTCACATAGAATCAAATCATAGTTTCCAAGATATTTCATGCTTATTGAATACATGTATAAAATGGATAAATGAGTAAATTAATACTCAGCACACATATATATGTACATATAATTTTATAAAACATGCAATTTGAAAGGTTTTGCTAAATGAAATAAATACGATTTATCTGGCATTCTATGGGGCAAAGCTCTCAATTAAATCACATTTGCATAAATCTATTATTCTAGAAATATTTTTATTGATTCCTTATATAAAATAAAAGGACTACTAAAATAAACAAATTATTTAACACTTTATATGGACCATTTAGTGTAAGTATTTTGTCTATTTCTGTATGGTTGAGTATTATGAATGTTTTATATCTCAATTCTAAAAGCAGATTTTTCTAAGTCATCCTTTCCCTAATGATGCCAGGAAATAGAAAGTTTAACTTTCAAGTGATTCCTTTTTTTTCCTGCTCTGTAGTTGAAATTTACTTCTCTTTAATACAAAAGAATGGATAGAAGTTATTTCATGAAACCACAGAATCACAGTCAGAAGAGACCGCAGAACAGGCTGCCCAGCCCCTATACGCTGGTAACCCCGAGATACTATTAATATATATAAATGTAGGGGAAAAATCACATATTGATCTATAGGCAAAGGTTTTAGAACTGCTTTTATCTCATTTCTATCACATTCATTGTGACACTGGAGCCCTCAAGGCACTCTGCTGCTGCTGCTGCCGCTAAGTCGCTTCAGTCGCATCCGACACTACTGTGCCTCAATTTTGTAAGTGGGAGCAGTGATGGGCTGAGTCTTGACAGAAAGTCAGGAGACCAAGCACCCAAGTTGCTTCTGCTTCTCACAAGCTTTGTCAATTTGGCCAAATCTCCACATTCAGACCAGGTACAAATGATAGAGGACATGCAAATGATTCAAGGACCTAGTGCCTACCAAAGGAGTTTTTGGTCTAAAAGACAGAGTGAGGGAAAAAAAATTAAATGTATGTATTTAAGGGCAAATAGGGTAATATTACCATAGAGAGGCAAACCTACACCACTGTAGGAATTATGGGTATGGTTAAGAATGTACTGGAGAAGGCAATGGCACCACACTCCACTACTCTTGCCTGGAAAATCCCATGGGCGGAGGAGCCTGGTAGGCTGCAGTCCATGGGGTCACTAAGAGTCAGACACGACTGAGCGACTTCTCTTTCACTTTTCACTTTCATGCATTGGAGAAGGAAATGGCAACGCACTCCAGTGTTCTTGCCTGGAGAATCCCAGGGACGGGGGAGCCTAGTAGGCTGCTGTCTATGGGGTTGCACAGAGTCGGACACAACTGAAGTGACTTAGCAACCTAGCAGAGAATGTACACTGGAGCAGAGCTTTCTAGGTTTGAATTCCTGCTCTACCCCTTCCTGGCTGCAGGCTTGGGTAAGCTACTTATCCTCCCTGGCTGTCTCTTCATCTATAAAATGGAAGGATACTAGTTACTAACGTGTAAATACTAACGCATAAGTTGCCAGGACTTAATGTAGTAACACTGTAAATGCTGGCTGCTAAGTTTGTTATTTATTTGCAGTGAAACAAGAGGTTAGAAAGAGAATATGAACTTATACATTTCTGTAATAGATATAGTAATTCAGTTTACTTTCTTTATAACCTAATGTAATGATCAAATGAAAGAATTTGTTATGAAAAGTATGTTAAAAAGTTCGAAGTTCTCTGCTAGCAGATAAGTTATTTTTTATAATTCAGGCTTGTATCTGGCCTTATTTTGTATCTGGATTTGCTGTCCCAGAAGCTGGGGATTTAGTCTGGTGTTCAAAGAATGTGATAGCTGTCAGTTACCTACAAGCCTCCAGTATCACTGGGTTCTATCAGCCTTAAAGTAATAGGTCAGTCTAGTCAGCCGGGGAAAGAAATGTGAAGGCAGATCCTCTCGGCTTCTAATCCTTCTCAGCTTCTTATTCCCATTTCATTGGCACTGATCCTATTAGACATTCTTTTCATCCCACTTATTTTGTGAGACGTGAGCCTTGTTTAACTCATATGAAACTTAACTACAAAATTATATTTTGTATTGGAATTAATTGAACTTCAGATGGAAGAGTCCTCGTTATCTACATTTACTACCCTTATAGCATTAATCACTTTGAAGTGAAGTCGCTCAGTCGTGTCCAACTCTTTGGAATCCCATACACTGTAGCCTATCAGGCTCCTCTGTCCATGGGATTCTCCAGGCAAGAGTGCTGGAGTGGGTTGCCATTTCCTTCTCCAGGGGATCTTCCCGACCCAGGAATCGAACCCAGGTCTCCCGCATTGCAGACAGATGCTTTACCGTCTGAGCCACTTGTTCTGATTATCATGTTTATTGCCATTCTTCCCCAGTTAGTTTGTCAGTCCTACAATAGCAGAGATCTTGGCTCACTGCTGGGCTCCAGCATCAAGAGCAAAAACTGTAACGTAATAAGTGGTCAGTAGATGTTTGTTGAATGAATGATGGATACTATTAAGTGATTGGGAGAAAAAAAAAATAAGGTGGCAGTAAGCTTGGTGGGAGGAGAGCATTTTGAAACAATATATTAAACACAACTTGATCTTTTCCAATAAAATATTTATACAGAGTTTATATTGGAGGAATGCCCTGTGAGCTTCTCATATCACAGTCTGATAATTTGTAAGTAATTCAAATAATTTTCTTTAGAAAAATATATAGTAGATATAAACATACTAGATTTAAATAGTAATTTCTAGCAATATTGCATATCTGAATGCTTTATAACAGTATAAATTGTAATATTTGATATAGTAATTTATCAGTCATTGATATAGTTAGATGTAACCGATCTCCACTGTTTCCAGTCTATTATGATATGAACTGTTGTTTAAATTATTTTGAGAAAAGTGTTTTGAGAAATACCTTTATCAAATAATTGTTTCACTTGGTAGTGTTTTAAATTCTTTAAAAGGAATATCAATGGGGATGACCAAATTAATGGTGAAATATTTAATTTTTAAATAACTTCAACAAAGACTGGGAAATATTTATTCAAATAGCTTCAGCTAAGACTGGGAAATATTTATTCAAATAACTTCAGCTAAGATTGGGAAATATTTTCATTTTACAAAAATCTTTGTTGTAGCAACATTTTCTGTCCTGATACATATTCTGAAATTCATAAGATTTTTTGAGGGAAACACAATATTTTAAAATTTCAATGTCAATGTAAACTTTGAAATTAAAATGCGTATTTTATTAGGTATGGTCTAAAACTAGATCACCCAAATGGAGACATGGGTTCTATGGTTTGTAAGATGAGTGGAACTTACATTGGTAAGTGTTGACCGTCATTTATCATAGTTCTCAGATATGCATGACTGTATTTCCTTGTTTGGTATTCTCTTAGACCGCTCCTCATCCGTAGCCTCATCCCTTTTTTTAGTATTGGCACTTCCTGTTTACCTTGGCTTTTTTCAGCATCACGTAAGCATGTATGAAAAACCTTTTTCTAAGATTTACACTGAAGTGTCTTCAAGTGTCTTTTTTTCCATTTCTTCTGTCATTTAAATGTTTCCATTACTAATTTCGCTGTTTACCTGTAGCTTTAATTTTACTCTGATTTTTACTCCTTTCTCTATGTTCCTCAGAATCATAAACATTTTAGTTAATGAGCTTTATTCCTTCTGCCGTGGGCTTCTCTGGTGGCTCAGATGGTAAAGAATCCACCTGAAATTCAGGAGATCCAGGTTCAGTCCCTGGGTTGGGAAGATCCCCTGGAGAAGGGCAAGGCAACCCACTCCAGTATTCTTGCCTGGAGAGTTCCATGGACAGAGGAACCTAGAGGGCTACAGTCTGTGTGGACAGGCTGAACGACTAACACACACGCGCGCACATATATACACACACATGCACACACATATACACATTCCTTCTGTTCACAGCCTTTGCAAGTTTCCGGTCCTGAAAGTTTCAAATAAAATGTCATGTCTTTGAAAAAGCCTGATCCCCAGCTTTACATTCTCAAAGTTCGTTCTCCTTTTCCTTGATAGCTTTATCACAGTTTTTAGTTCTCTGTGTCATTGCTTTTGACTGACTATATTATCTGTTTGACAGTGTGCTCACCCTGTACCTCTCAACCCATCACTGATTACGGGCAATATGATTACGTATATGTTCTTTTATTCTTCATTCATTATTATACTTTGTGAGGTTTTCCTGGTTACAACCTTGAGACATCTTATTTGTATATCTTAAAGTAGTAGATGTTTCTTTAAGATATTTCATTTTCATTTCTTTGAGGATTAGTAGATGGTTGCATAATTACAGTGTTAATTTTCTTTGCTTTTAAATCAGCTTTATAATATACAGTTATTATTCTCCTGTGATTGAGAATTTAATTGATTGTGTATTTTAATTAATTCCAGGTCATCACAATGTCAGCTTCATCTTGGATAGTGATTATGGAAGGTAGATGATTTTGTAAATAATAATTTTCATAATTGATTCAACTGGGAAAATAAAATAAAAGTGTATATTTACTTTGTGCTATATATCCCTAGATTAAAAACTTAATTACTTTCAAAAAATTAATCTCTTTACCCAAATTAACATTTAAGGAGTCTGTAACTCCTGTTCACTAGTAATTTGTGTCTCAGACATGGCCTTTCAGTTGCTGGGAAATCTAGCATTACTTAAAACAATGAATAAAAAAATATCTTTGTGATATGAAAAAGTGTTATTTTATGTTTTGTAGTCCTTCTTGTTTATAAAATTGTTTTGATAAATAATTAAATTTTTTTGAATGTAAGAATATATAGAGCTTCATGGTTAATATTACCTGATAATGATTTTCTCTTAAAGTATCAAGACAAATAGAATTGTGAAAGAGGTGGCTACAGTTTTTAATCGTTCATTCTAATACCAATATTAATAACTTACATTTATGATTTCTAGTAAAACTAGAACTTATTTCTGGATATCCTAATTTCAGTCAGAAAGACCATCACATACCTATAGAAATATGAGAATATGCAAATCTCAACACATGTTGCAGGTCTCATAGATATAATAAAGAACCTTTAGTGGCAGGCATGGCATTAAGCACTTTACATATATTATCTAGCTTAATACTCCTGGAGAACCTATAAATTGGATGTTTTCATCTATCCTATATTGCACACTGGGAAAGCAAGACTTAGGAACATTAAATGATTTGCCTAGGAATATTCAGCTGGTAGGAAACAGAGCTAGAATGTGAACCCATGCAGTCTGACCCAGGGGCCTAAGCCTTTCGTCCCGGTGTTTTGCCATGACCGATGGAGGGTCTCAGTCACAGAACCACATCTCATTACTGTTTAACTCCCTGACCCAGGATTCTCTACTGTGGGGGGATTACCCCACTCCTGGAGCGTTCACAAGGGTGTGTGTGGGGCATTTGTTGGCCCTCCCAGTCACTGGAGCATGCTGCTGGCCTTTTATGGGCAGGACCATGATGTGCCAAACCTAAATTGTTCTTCCCAAAATGTCATAGCATCTCCCGTTTGTAAAGTGAACTGGTTGATTGAAATGAAATGTCACATCATTTAGCCATCCAATACTAATGTAGTAGACCAATGATGAAAAATTGTTGATATTTTTTGTCTCTGAAGAGAGACTCAGTGATTAGAAGTTTGGAAAGAGTGGCAATATTATAATCAAATATTCCTGTTCATTGTTATTCCTGTTCATTGTTTACAGGCTATAAGAAAAGGATGAGATTTGGTCCCTGCATGTATAGAAATGCAGTTGGGTTGGTGAAACTAAATCCATTATCACTGTATTTACAGATGAGCTAGTTCTAGCCACTTAAAGTCAGTAGATTTATTGCCAAGTTATAAACATTTTTTAAAAAAATTAGTTATTTTAAAAATATTTATAATAATAATAACCATAATACTTAAATTTGAGACTTACTGTGTACCTACCCTATTTTAAGCCATTAATGAATATCAAAACAACCTTATGGAATGTGTACTATTAGTACCATTTCTCAGCTGAAGAAATTGAGGCACACTTTTTAAAAAATTGTGGGATCCCAAAGCTCAGGGACTGTATTTTTTCTTTTTTAAAAGTTTTTATTATTATTACTTTTTGACCATGACTCGTGGCTTGTGGAATCTTAGTTCCCCAAACAGGGATTGAACCCAGGCTCCGGCAGTGAAAGCGTCAAGTCCTAACCACTGAATCATCATCAGGGATTTACTAAAGTGCCAAGTCCTAACCATCAGACACTTTATTATAGAATAATATATACTGCACTAAAATCTTGAAGAATTTTATAATTCAAGATAAAGCCAGAGTGGGTGATATGTAAACAGTGCTAAGATTTACCTTTATGATTTACATGGGACAGTAACTTACTCCCATGACTTAACTGTGATTTTCTGGAAGGACATGGCCTACTTAAATATAACTTGATAAGATCAGACAATAGGATTTTATTGAAATATTAGCAATATGCGTTAGAAGCAATGATATCGAGTTTTAATTGATTTTGTGAACTATATATGGTTCCTTTATGCTCTCAATGTCATTCTTCCTAAGGTGAGAAAAGTGAATTCTTAGTTCCAAGTCTGAATGAGAGGTGCTAATTGCCAAATTCATCATATGTCTCTCAGAGAAATAATTATCCAAAAATAGAAACGTTGAGTGATTGAGCTTGATTGTGATTGATAGGTATAAGTCAATATGCAGCATTAACATACCCCCAAAATTAGAAAATCTGTACATATATAGGCAAAAATATTGCATAAAATTGTTAATTCTGTGATCTTGGCTTATAATCATTGTTTCCTTTTTTAAGCCAATGGATTTCCTTTTGTATTAGTGTCTCAGAGTTTAAGAAATTGTATTTCTATATAAAACAGTCTTAAGAATTTAAGGTGATTGTTAAAACATGATATTTACTACCTAAAAATCTAGTTTTAAGATTACATGGCATTTTTAAAATGTCATTTTATAATTAATAAAATCCACATTTTACAAATTTCTGGAGCATTCCTGAATATCAGATGAACCAATTGAAGATTGTGTGACATCTATTTTGTATTACTTTTAAAAAGAAAATTTGTTGATGTATACTTGATTTACAATGTTGTATGCATTCTGTATTTCTTTTAACTGGCAACCTTCCCTCTTCTATTACCTCAAGTTCAAACAACAGCTGTTCCAAGCTGATAAGGTTTAGATGAGACTCTCTTAATTGAGAAATGCCTAGTTATTATCAATGAATTAGTGAAAATCACCTCAGTGTCATACTAAATAAATTACATTCAAATTTTATTTCAGGAGGCCATTTCCCCACCAGCTTAAAAAGCAGAGTTAATTTTTCAGAGACAGGATCTGACCACAGACATTGTTGGAACTGGCTTCATTTTAGATCTTTAAGAAATCAACTGAAAGGCTTATAATATAAACATTTAAAATCCAGTGTGAACTTCTTAAATAACTAATTTAGCATAGCATATTTTCAGGGACTCTGCAGATTTCAGGGACTCTGTGCAGATGCACAGTATAATGCCTGTGTTAAGATTCATAGAGTTGTCTTGGTCTCCACCAAAAGGTTTCCATTATCCTTATAGATTCCAGTTCATTGTGCTGTAATTATGATGAATGAGTTTGGAGTCTTAGATAACATTAGAATATCTTAACTTTTCTAATTATGAATTTAATGGAGGTAATTAAGAGAAAGGATTCAGCTTTAGGATCATATTCTTTCCATTCCTAGCCCTTTAGGCTATGGAAGTCCAAGTATGTATCTATCAAAAACATGAATAGGCTCTGTATTTATTAAGGGTGACTTAACTGCTGGAATGTTGTGAACTTCACTCATCCTTTGTATCTCATGTCAGTCAGTGGCTGGAGAGGAGAACCGTGTAGTACCCAGGGCTCTGGACTCAAACTGCCTGGTTCAAATCCATTTCTGCTGCTGTCTTTGTGATCTTGACTAAAATAACAGTCAACTAATTTTTTTTTTTTTTTTTTTTTTTTGGCCATGCTGCATGGCATGTGGGATTTTGGTTCCCTGGTCAGGGATCGAACCCATGCCCCCTGCATTGGAAGGGCAGAGTCTTAACCACTGGATCGCCAGGGAAATCACTGATCTTGACTAAGAAAAAATTTCTCTGAGTATTACCTACCTCATGGGATTGATATAAGAATTAAATAGCATAGTAATTAGAAGCTTAAAAAATTAAAAATTTTAGCATACCTGAGAAGAGTTCAATGATGTTAGTTACTCTATCACTAAATGGGTTATAAGAGCACAGAGAGCCCCAGGTGGTCATCCATAGGGCCCAACTTTTACGAAGGGCAGTCCTCCTGTGTGTTTATTTTTTTATGTTAATACAAATTCTTACTTTATTGAACTTTATTTATTTGCATATAATAAAAAATGAATATTTTAAATGTGCAGTTCAGTGAATGCTGGCAAATGTGTTTGCTATATTTGTGGATTTAATAAACCAGGCTATAGAACATCTTTATTTTCCTCAAAAGTTCTTTCTTGGCCCTTTGTAAATTTTGATATGATTTCTATCACTGAAGTAAAAGAAAATTTCCTAAAATAAAGGTCATTTTTAAAGCAAAAATTTTTACTTTTTTTTAAAACAGGAGTTTACCAGAAAAAAAGGCATATTTTGTTTCTTCTCTCAATAAAATTTCAATGTTTCAAACATATGCAGGTATGTGACCTTTCTGGGTGAGGGGAAGGCAGGGGAAGAGAAGTGCATATACTTTATTTCATCAAATAAAATACAACAATGATTGTAAAGTGTGCTGTATTATTTTATGTAGTTCTAAGAATGAAAAAACACCCAAGATAAGGAGTGCATTAGGAAGCCCTGACATTAAGCCAGGATCTACAAAAAGCCAGGATCTGTAGCCAAAAACTACATTTCTGGTGTCAGGTTGATTGAGAAATAAACTTATCTCACTAAAGAGACAGCAGGGAAACTTATTCATCTCAACTTGGGATGTTGATCAAGGAAGGAAAACAAATCTCTGCTGTCAATTTAAACTCACAAACCAGCACTCTCAGAGATTTATGCTTTCAGTGTGGTCCAAAAAATTCCTCAAGGAGATCATAATTTATCTCAATTTAAAGAGACCTCAGTGCCAGGCCTGGGGTGATTCAGACGTGAAAGATGTTCAAAAATGAAAAAAATGTGTGTCTTGAAATCAATAAAATATGATCTATCCTGGTTTTTTCTGGAAACTTACTGTGAAACTTAACATGAAAGTGTTAGTCATGTCTGACTCTTTGCGCCCCTGTGGACTATAGCCTGCCAGGCTCCTCTGTCTATGGGATTCTCCAGGCAAGAATACCAGAGTGGGTTGCTATTCCCTTCTCCAAAGGGTCTTCCCGACCCAGGGATGGAACCCAGGTCTCTTGCATTGCAGGCATATTCTTTACCATCTAGGCTACAGAAGTCTATTTTATTTAATGTTAAACTCCTATGGAAAAATACATAGAACTTTGATAGAATGAACTAATAAGAAAATTTTAAAGAAGAATGTACCAAGTATCATTACTGGTCTATTTTACCAGTATACCTAAGACTCTTATATACAAAGCTGCAAGCATACCAGTCATAGTTAATGTATTAGTATGTGAGAACAATATGAGATGTTGGTCCATAAATATAAGAAAGATTTCATTTTTAAAGAGCATAGAAAAGGGGCTGTTCTCTTGCTTTCTTGTTTTCATTTGTAAGCAAACATCTATGCTTAGCCCAGGTTTTCCTTGTTCTCTGGATCCTTCCATTACCAGTGTCTGTTTGGTACGTGTTACCACTAACCCTTGGTCCCCGGGAGACGCAGGTCTGTGTGAAAGCCTTGTTTATTGTCCTCTGCAAGACTGCATCAGAGACAAAAGAACGCAGCACCTGCTTCGTTCCTTTGGTAATCCAGTGCCTTCGCTGTGTTATTTGCTATGGCTAGGTAATTTGGAAAATTTGTAAAGACAAACGTTTATGTTTATGTGGAATATTCATGACATTTTATTTCTTGTCCTTCCTCTCCTCATCCCAGAGATCACTAGGATTTCACCTTCACAAGGAAGCACTCAAGGCGGCACCTTGCTAACAATCAGTGGACGGTTCTTTGATCAGACAGATTTCCCAGTCCGAGTTTTAGTTGGAGGTATTTTTCATGATTTTTTAATAAAAGAACGCATACTTCCTTTAATTATTTCTGTGAAAAATAGTAGTTGTGCTCAATTAATGTCTTAATTTAAGAACTGGCATTTCCAGATGGGCATTTGGTCCTGGAGCTTGATGCTTTTCCCACTGCAATTTTCCAGTGAGGACTGCTCCTTGCAGCCTTATGTGACCAGGATTTGGGCTCTGAGGTCAGCACCGAAGGGCATTGCACAGCAGCATCATGGCTGCCATCAACAAATTGCTCTCCACGCTAAAGACACACATAACCTCTATTTAATAGACTTTCAAATGACCTCTCTGAACTGTTACTATTTCTTAATGGGTTAGATAATTACAGGGAAATTTAAAGTGGCATTTCAGGAGACTCCTCATCCCTTTGTCATATACTCTGTCTTGTCTGGACATCAGTAATTACAGATTGTATTGGCCTTAGAAAGAGCATTAATTGATTCACAAAATGTACATTGGGCTTGATTCCCTGGATGTGCATCACTTTCATATGCCTGGTCCAGATCTGCTCAAAGGTAGGGAGCTAGGCAGCTCAAATGGGAAGTTGGGAATGAATGTTTAATGGGGATCTTCTCACTGAGTTAAAATGACCTTAGCTACCTTGATGGACAAGGAACAGGACATCTGTCCAAGTACCTGGCATGTAATTTTTCTGATCAAGCCTTCTGCTCAGGTGATTTCTGCTTTTAAGGAATCTGCTGATGAGCTAGCCAAAAGGTGATTTCAAGAAAAGAAATTCACGGAAAGCAACCTTGTGTAGCATTCATAGGACATCTTTCCTATCCCATGAATTCTTCCTGGCCGCCTGCATGGCCAAAAGATTTTAACATTTCATATAATGTATTATTCTGTTTTACTACCTTTTAAAATGTTAAAAACAGGAACATAAGCAATTTTGAATTTGTATGTTTTACATCTGACATTATGATACAGCTGATATACAAAGATTACATGTTGTTTTTTTTTATATAGTATTTCTTTGCCATTAAAGTGCAGCCAGATTTGAGATTCTGAATCCTCAGTAATTTCTTGAAAATGATTGGTTTTTGTATCTTTCCTTTGCTCCAACAAAAATGAGTTAAGTTGGTTTAAAACATTGTTAAAATGTACTGTTTTATAGTTCAGTGATCTTGCATCCACAAAGCATTCAAATAGTGAAAGGCTGTATTGAAGTGTACATTTTCCAGGCCACCAAACAAAACTTGGCAAAGATGCTTTCCTCCATTTCCCTTACTTCTGTATGCATGGATTATTTCCATGTCAGTAAATAGTAAATGAGGGTTGACCTTTCATGAAGCACTGTGAAGAGCACTTGGGAGTCTAAAATGTAAACTCTTATTCAAGTCTAATTGTGCTTATGTATTACGATAATCATTCTTATTTAAAACCTTGTCTATTTAGGTTTCCATCTGTCTGTGAAATAAATTATTATAAATTTATTTTAAAATTATCTTTTTTGTTTTTATTTTAAAAACATGAACAAAACCACTATTATCCTAAGAAGACTGGAATCGTCTACTTTTGTAAATTTTAAACATCACTGATTTATTCAGAAACTTTTCTCCAGGGAACAAAACATATAAGGATTCACTTTGAACCCAGATAAAATAGTTTACAGTGACATCATTTTATCAAACCTTTAACTTTGTTTCTCAGAAATTATAAAATATTCTAACTCAGATTTGTGAGATTTTGCCGGCAAAATGTTGCCTTGTGGAAGTACAACTAATGTACAACTCAAGTACAGTTAATGAGTGATAAGCTTTGATGGAGAACATGTAAAGGAAATGAAGACCTTTCAGCTTTGCCTCGTGCTTGCGCATCTTGGTTCTATTGAAAAAGCACTCCAAGTTAGGCTGGTGTGATTTGCATTCTGAAGCTCTATAGTAATGGCTCTGCCCTTACTTCTCTGCAGGTGAAGCCTGTCATATTTTGAATGTCACAGAAAATAGCATATGTTGCAAGACACCACCTAAACCTGATATTCTCAGAACTATATATCCAGGTAAGTCACCATTGGACAGAAAGACCATTTCTATATTTGCATAAGAGGAATATTACTGACAGATATCTGTAGCATCTTAGTCTGTTCAGGCTACTATAATAAAACATCATAGACTGAGTAGCTTATAAACACCATTGATTTCTCAAGATTCTGGAGGCTAGGAATCCAAGATCATGGCACTGGCAGATTAGGTATCTGATGAGAACCTGTTCCTCATAGAGGAGGCGTTTGCAGTGCTAGGGTGCTCTGTCGGGTCTCTCATAAGGGCACTAATCCCATTCATGAGGGCTCTACTCCCATGGCCTGAACAACCCCCACAGGCCACACTTCCTAATACCATCACATTGGGCATAAGGTTTCATTAGGTTTCAACATTTTAGTTTTGAGGGGACCCAAACATTCAGCCCATAACATAGTAACAAAAAATACTATTTGAGCTTTTTACAATTTGTAGTGAGAACGATAAAAAATTTCTTCCTAGTTTTTCTTTTCTTTTTATTTCTGGATTAGGAAATATTTCTATTAAATTAGCTGAATCAAGGCTATACCAGTGGAGGTAAACCTGGCCTAAATTTCTCAGACACCCTGTAAAGGTACTTTTATTGCAAATCAAATGACTGTTACTAAATGTTGGTACAGGCCAATGGAAACATTTTAAATGCTTTTTTCCCAGTTAAATAAATCAGTTCAGTTCAGTCACTCAGTCGTGTCTGACTCTTTGCGACCCCATGGACCACAGCACCACACTTCCCTGTCCATCACCAACTCCCAGAGCTTGCTCAAACTTATGTCCTTCAAGTTGGTGATGCCATCCAACCATCTCATGCTCTGTTGTCCCCTTCTCCTCCTGCTTCAATCTTTCCCAGCATCAGAGTCTTTTCCAAGGAGTCAGTTCTTCACAACAGGGGAGAAAAGTATTGGAGTTTCCTGAATATTCCAATGAATATTCAGGACTGATTTCCTTTAGAATGGACTGTTTGGACCTCCTTGCAGTCCAAGAGACTCTCAAGAGTCTTCTCCAACACCACAGTTCAAAAGCATCAATTCTTTGGTGCTCAGCTTTCTTTATAGTCCAACTCTCACATCTACACATGACTACTAGAAAAACCATAGCTTTGACTAGACAGACCTTTGTTGGCAAAGTAATGTCTTTGCTTTTTAGTATGCTGTCTAGGTTGGTCATAGCTTTTCTTCCAAGGAGCAAGCGTCTTTTAATTTCATGGCTGCAGTCATGATCTGCAGTGATTTTGGAGACCAAAAAATAGTCTGTCACTGTTTCCATTGTTTCCCCACCTATTTACCATGAAGTGATGGGACCAGATGCCATGATCTTCGTTTTCTGAATGTTGAGCTCTAAGCCAACTTTTTCACTCTCGTCTCACTTTCATCAAGAGGCTCTTTAGTTCATCTTAAATGGCAGAGGTTAAATCCTTATCTAGAATGGTTTAGGTGTGATCACAGGGAATGGGGAAAAATGGAGCTCAAAAGGATTTAACCATTATAATTAGGAAAAAATAACACTGGCAAGTGTGGTTGTTCAGTCACTAAGTTGTGTCTGACTCTTTGTGACCCCATGAACTGCAGCAGGCCAGACTTTAGTGTTCTTCACTATCTCCCTGAGTTTGCTCAAACTCATGTCCATTGAGTCAATGATGCCATCCAACTACCTCATCCTCTGTCGCCCCCTTCTCCTCTTGCCCTCAATCTGGCAAGTGTAAATTTACTTTAAATGAGAATGTTCTCTCTCTGGTTCTGTCCAAGAAGGAAATTAAATCCTAGAGAACAAAGTAATGTTAAAAAGAAGAAAAGTATTAACAGAAACCTAAGGGCAACAGTGTGTGTTCGTTGAGCCATTAAATGAGTAACTTTTATAGAGATAATAATCAGGGTGAATGTTTTGTAATCAAATAGTCTGAATTTTGAAATTTTGAGTCTTGACTACATAAAGCAACATCAGTCTTATCAAAAGTAATAATTATATTATTACTATCTTATGTAAGGCATTCACTGAGTACCAGGTACTTTGCATGTGTGTGTGTGTGTGTGTATAATGTCTAATCCCCGTAGCAGCCACACAAGTCATAATATTAGACTCATTTTACATAATGTAGAATCAGAGGTTTAGATGTATGAAATAATAAATAAATTGCAGACTGTCTTAATAGCACTGTATCCTCTGGGTACAGATACAGGTAGAGATATATGTAATTGTTTTGTTTATACATATACTCTAAAACTGTGAATAAAAATAGAATATCTATAAGCACTACCCAAGTAAAAGTTATTGAGATACTGCATCAAAATTCTGATGAAAGCCTTCTTTATTATGTTCAGGAGGGAGAGGCCTAAAGCTTGAGGTGTGGAATAATAGCCGGCCAGTACGTCTTGAAGAGATACTCGAATACAGTGAAAAAACTCCAGGGTACATGGGTGCCATTTGGGTGGATTCAGCTTCCTATGTTTGGCCCATGGAACAAGACACATTTGTTGCACGTTTCAGTGGATTTTTGGTGGCTCCAGAATCTGATGTTTATAGATTCTACATCAAAGGTGATGACCGTTATGCTATTTATTTCAGCCAGACTGGACTTCCAGAAGATAAGGTAGGGAAACCACAGCATATCACGTGGTATTATAGAAACAATATGGTAACCTTTATATGTGTCCCATTTATTTGACACTAAAACCAAGGAACATACTAAAGAATCTATGTGGTGGGTACTTGACTATTTTAACACATGTGATATGAGCCATAAAGTCATTATGGAAAAACTGTTATCTAAAAGAAAATGTTTTTCCCATACCTAAATTTTCCTCTACATCAAAGGTGATGACCGTTATGCTATTTATTTCAGCCAGACTGGACTTCCAGAAGATAAGGTAGGGAAACCACAGCATATCACGTGGTATTATAGAAACAATATGGTAACCTTTATATGTGTCCCATTTATTTGACACTAAAACCAATGAACATACTAAAGAATCTATGTGGTGGGTATTGACTATTTTAACACATGTGATACGAGCCATAAAGTCATCATGGAAAAACTGTTATCTAAAAGAAAATGTTTTTCCCATACCTAAATTTTCCCTCACTAAAAAAAAATACATTTCTTTTAAAATTAAAGATTATTTTTATTATGACAAGATTATAATCACCCATAGGAAATTTGGAGAAGAGTACACGTATTTCACTGTTCTACTAGATCTGTTTCACTATTACTTGATCATGAGATTCAAATCTTTTATGTCCTTTTGTCTATATTTTATTTTTTACATAAATAGGATCCTGTGACCAAATTTATAATCACTTTTCTCATGTATTAGTCTTTTCACATATTATTAAATAGCTTTTATGATGCAATGTTTGATGACTAATTAGTATATTATTGCATGAGTTACTAAAGTTAGTTAAGTAACTTTCCACGTACTGATACATTTTTAACTTCTGATATTTTATGATCACAAATAGTACTCTGTTGAACGTTTGTGTCCATTACATTATTACATGTTTTATGTTATTTCTTTAGGAAGTGAAAGTCACTCAGTCATGTCTGACTCTTTACAACCTCATGGTTTGCGACCCCATGGACTGTCCATGGAATTCTCCAGGCTAGAATACTGGAGTGCATAGCCTTTCCCTTCTCCAGGGGATCTTCCCAACCCAGAGATCAAACCCAGGTCTCCCACACTGCAGATGGATTCTTTACCAGCTGAGCTACAAGGGTAGCCCAAGAATACTGGAGTGGGTAGCCTATCCCTTCTGCAATGGATCTTCCCGGCCCAGGAATCGAACCAGGGCCTCCTGCATTGCAGGCAGATTCTTTACCAATTGAGCTATGAGGGAAGGACCGTTTCACAAATGTGAAACTGATAGAGCAAATTAAAATTACTCATTACATATATGGCAAGGTTGTCTCCTAGACTAGATGAACAGGTTTAAATGCCTGCCTGTAACACATGAATTCCAATTTTGCAGTAGTTTTTCCATATGTTTCTTTTAAAGACAATGTAGTCATTCTGTTGGGAAGCCTAATGTCCTCTCTTTGTAGAGTGTAGACCCATTTAGTGATCTTTGGCATCTTTCATATCTCTTTTTAATGATCTCATTTGGATTAAGTCCCTCAAAGTTTTCTGCAGAAAAAAAGAATATTTTACTTAACAATAAACAACCCTCCTCCCAGTATGGGTCTTTAAATTTTCCATTTGCAATTCTAATTGTGGAAAAGCTATGATCCATGTATGTTCATGGAATAGTGTGGTTGATGTTCATTAACGTTGGCAGGAGTGAAGTGAGCTTTGATCATTTTTTTAAATTCTTTTCATCATGAATAATATATTAGAAGAAAAATATGAAATATTTTCATGTTTTTCTGTTCATAAAAGGTCTGAGACTGAGAGGAATAATAAATGATAAATAAATGCTGAAAAGTCTTGTTAATAAGCTCTTCTCTCTCTCTCTTCCCCTCTCTCCTTCTCTGTCTTTTTGGGATAAGGTGAGGATTGCCTATCATTCTTCCAATGCCAACAATTATTTTTCCAGCCCAACACAGAGATCAGATGATATTCATCTTCAGAAAGGAAAAGAGTAAGATGTTTTTCTTTTCTTTAAACTATTGTGTGATATTTTAAAACCATAAGTTTATATATATATATATTTTAAATTTGTTTCATTGGTGGAAGTGATGTTAATTTGTTGGTTCAATTTGTAACTGGCTGTTCTCCATAATTTTGTTACATTTTGTTCCTATATTTTCAAGAATACTGGCATTCAGCTAACTAGGGAAATTTGAAATTAAATTATTCCTGTTACAGAAATTATAATTTTATGAAATTTTCTTAATCCTGCTTCAGTTTCTTACTGGGACCTTTCAGTCGATCCAGCCATCAAGTTCTCTGCTCCTATTTTCTCTGTTGCTGGAGAAAAACCACAAAACCACATTGATTGGTGCCACAGTTAATATGTATTTAATAGTCTTATGATTTATTTCAGACCCTGGGCCAAGTCCTGGAAATTTAATACTAAAGATATTAAAACATACCCCTGCCCTTATGTGGTACATTTTTTAGTGCTGAAAGGTCCAATATCAGAGAGAAAATGAGAATATTATTCAAATAGCTAATAAAGGATTCCTAGAAAACAGGGAGGTAAAAAACGTGATATATGCAAAATAGCTGTTACATGGAGAACATCAAGAGGTTCATGTAAATTACCTTCCTTTTACCATTTGTATTTGTTAGGTTTTGCTGCATAAGAAACCATTCCCCCAGATTTGGTAGCCTGAAGCAACCCAATTTTATGATTATCTAGGTAGTTCTTTTGATTCTGGCTATGTTAGGTGGTGATTAATGGTCCAGGATCGCCTCGTTCGCATATCTGGAGTCTCGGCTGGCCTGGCAGGAACTGAAGTATCTAGGATATCTCAAGCCACAAGGTCTTTCATGACAGGCTGTTGCAGTGTCCTGGCAGTCAAGAGGGTAATTCCTAATGCACAGGGGCTTTTTAAACTCTGCTTATGTCACATTTGCTAATATCTCAGTGACTAAAGCAAAAAGCCCAACTTAGGTTCAGTGGGTGAAGAGACAGACTTCACTCCTTTTATTTTTTAATTTATTTCTGGCTGCACTGGGTCCTTATTGCTGCACTCAGGCTTTCTCTAGTTGCAGCAGAGAGGGGCTCTCTTCGTCACGGTGCGTGGGCTTCTCGCTCGTTGTGGTGGCTTCTCTTGTTGCAGAGCATGGCCTCTAGACACACAAGCTTCAGTAGTTGAAGCTCTCAGGCTCTATAGAGTGCAGCATTGGTACTGTGGCACGTGGACTTAGTTGCTCTGAGGTATGTGGGATGTTCCGGAACAGGGATCAAACCTGTGTCCTCTGCTTTGGCAGGTGAATTCTAAACCACTGGACCAACAGGGACGTCCTGGGCTTCGCTTCCTGGTGGGAGGAGTTTTGTTTTTCATTATACCACATTACCCTTCCAGATATTTGGCTTCTCTTGTTGCAGAGCATGGCCTCTAGACACACAGGCTTCAGTAGTTGAAGCTCTCAGGCTCTATAGAGTGCAGCATTGGTACTGTGGCACATGGACTTAGTTGCTCTGAGGTATGTGGGATGTTCCGGAACAGGGATCAAACCTGTGTCCTCTGCTTTGGCAGGTGGATTCTAAACCACTGGACCAACAGGGACGTCCTGGGCTTCGCTTCCTGGTGGGAGGAGTTTTGTTTTTCATTCTACCACATTACCCTTCCAGATATTGATTAGATTATGTTCATAGGCAGCATCATGGAGTTGGTCAGAGAGGGTTGGGATCAATGGTACCTGAGAGAAACTACACTTAATATTCTCATGGCCAGACTTAGGAATAATAAGCATTCCATTCTTTTTCTCTTCCCCCTTCTATTATCACTGCTTTATATACTTAAGCCTTTTCTTTTTTAACCAAGATTGTCAGGCCAATTCAGAGTAAATGGAGTACCTTGCTAATTTCTATTGCTATTCAGTGTCAATACACCTTCAGGCTTTGCTTTGACCTTGGAAAATGAGTTCAATTTACCTGCTTGACAAGAGCACAGAGCTTGCATGAAAGTGGCTTGTAATACACCTGCCGCCTGATGATCTGTGCATCTGGAAACTAGCTTGGAATTTACACATTGGCAGGAATAATGATGCCTGTGAGTTCTGAAATTGAGGCCACATGGCTGGTTTGTAGCACAGTGGTCCCTGGGACCTTTTTGAAGATAACTTGTCTTGCCAGTTCATTTTACTCAAATAATACAGCCTATCTCTGTGTGCATATCTCTTAGGTCACCCCCCTTTCTATTTGAATCCTACCTCAGTTACTAACTTTTAAATAATTTTTCAGTCTTTAAAATTCTTAGTTTCTGTAATTCATATGAACAAACAGAATAATATATGTATTTATAGGATTTTGTGACACTTAAATAGAGTAATGTCTGTGAAGTGCTAGCATGTAGAAAGTGCCTTAAAATACATTTAAGCTGCCAATAAGGATATAGAATTTAATGGTTCTTCTCCAAGTCCAGGCTTTCCCTGTGGCTCAGCTGGTAAAGAATCCACCCACAATACAGGAGACCTGAGTTCAACCCCTGGGTTGGAAAGATCCCCTGGAGAAGGAAAAGGCTACCCAATCCAGTATTCTGGCCTGGAGAATTCCATGGACTATATAGTCCATGAGGTTGCAAAGTGTAGGACACGACTAAGCAACTTTCACTTCACTTCAATTTTCCAAGTCCTGCTCCATATTAGTATTGCCTACCTTAATTTGGCAGAGATGGCAAACAGGTTCTCAGGGCAGCTGAAAGCCTGACATAATCTCCAGTATCAGTCCTGTGGAGGAAATGACCCAGAGCCCCATCTCCTTGCCAGATGGGAGATAAAAAATGCACTTCATTCAGTCTTTCATGAACTGTGGACACTTCATCTCCATATACAAGAGTATCTGCTGAATGATGTGAGGCCATTCAAAGGAACTCCTAGCTGGCCTCATCAAAGATGGGAGCAGTGTGACACTGATAAAGACTTAGTAGGAAAGATCCCCTGGAGGAAAAAATGGCAACCCACTCCAGTGTTCTTGCCTGGGAAATCTTATGGACAGAGGAGCCTGGTGGGCTGTAGTCTGCTGCTGCTGCTGCTGCTGCTGCTAAGTTGCTTCAGTCGTGTCCAACTCTGTGCAGCCCCATAGACGGCAGCCCACCAGGCTCCCCCGTCCCTGGGATTCTCCAGGCAAGAACACTGGAGTGAGTTGCCACTTCCTTCTCCAATGCATGAAAATGAAAAGTGAAAGTGAAGTCGCTCAGTTGTGTCCGACTCTTCACGACCCCATGGTCTGTAGCCTACCAGGCTTTTCCATCCATGGGATTTTCCAGGCAAGAGTACTGGAGTGGGATGCCATCGCCTTCTCCGGGGCTGTAGTCTACAGGGTCCCAAAAAGCCGGACACAACTGAGCAACTGAGCACACACAGAGTAGTAGCTTTGCACTCACCTGTAACAACTGGTGGGTGAACAGCTAATTCTGAATAGCCAGTTGGATGATGGGCAAGGACCCTCAGGAATCAAGAATTCCAGATTTGAGGTGTGACTCTCATGCAGCTTATTGGAGGGCTGTCATCAGCCTAATCAGTAAAAGTTTCCTGAGACAGTGTTTTAACTTTCCCAAGTTACAAGTGGAGACAATATTTAAGGAACTTAGGGTAAGAATTTCATCCCTGACACATACAACCACTCATATACAAAATATATGGTATGTCTGAGTATACCTGACACTTTCCTATACACATTACAGTACTTTACTCTCTTTGTGTCCTCTGTGTTTTATGTCAGGAAGTTTTTATAACCTACAACGTAATTGTTTTCACCTTCTTGAGGATAGAAGGTAGTATCTCTTCTCAATAAATATTTATTGACAAAACCGAGTGAATTTGTCATTTTCTTTATCTCTAATGCAGATATCTTACACAACTCATTTTCTTTTAGCAAATTATTGTGAAATAATTTGATAGTTAAAATCAGGATGTGTGTATGTGTGTGTGCTAGTCATTTCGATTGTGTCCGACTCTTTGAGACCCTCTAAACTATAGCCCACCAGGCTCCTCTGTCCTTGGGATTCTTCAGGCAAGAATACTGGAGTGGGTTGTCATGCCCTCCTCCAGGGGATCTTCCCGATCCAGGGATCAAACCCTTGTCTCTTACATTTCCTGCGTTGGCAAGTAGGTTCTTTACCACTAGCGCCACCTGGGGACAATATAAATCATTTATCGGGCAGGTATTTTATATCGTGTAGAAATTTATTCATTGAAAGCAAAATTCATGGTTAAGTGCTCTGGAGAAAAAGTCCCAATCTTTAGTTATTCTATTTTCCAGATATTACATTGAAATCTTGCTGCAGGAGTACAGACTAAGCGCTTTTGTGGATGTTGGACTGTACCAGTATAAAAGTGTCTATACTGAACAACAAACAGAAGACGCCGTGAATGAAGAACAAGTCATCAAATCCCAGTCAGCAGTTGTCCAGGAAGTACAGGTTGGCCGTGATTAAAGATTCACCTTAGAGAAAGCAAATGTTCAAAGATAGAACTCTATTTGGTTATTAACTGTACTAGGTAAGATACTGTTTGAAGGGGAAGCACTCTTGGAAAATTATTAAATTGTGCCTTGGAATATCTGTAATTATAAAGAACCTGTTGTTTGATGACTTACACTTTAAAATAGTTTATTGTTTATAATAAACTATAGAGGCATGCAGTAGCTGATTTATGATGCTTTTTAAAATATATTTTTCCATGTAGTAAACAGATGCTGTTTTAAATTGGGGAATAGGTTATAACATTGGAAAACTGGGAAACAACTCATCAACTAATGAAGTGCAGAAGGTCATGGTAACCAGCCCATGTGTGGAAGCTAATTTATGTTCACTTTACCAGTATAGATTGATCTATAACATGGAAAAAACTGGTAAGTTGTGAAAAATAAGGGAGACTTTATTTCTCTTTATGTATAGACAAAAGTTTAAAAAGGTATTTGCTCTAGTCAAATTCTACTATCTGGAAAATACAGTTTTAATAGTATGCTAGGTAAAGAAGCAAAAAAAATATTATGAGGAAAACTTCTCAGACTGGGATAGAAAATGACATCAATAAAAACAACTTTCAGGTATAAACTGTCATTTTCTTCTATAAGGATCATGATAAATGCATATTTAAACACACAAAAACATACCTGCAACTCACAGGTATACGTTGATAGGAATTAAATGTATCGTTACAAACAGGTAATCATTTCTTTCAGTTTCTCAAATTAAGCGATAAACCTATGAGACACTAGTTTATCTGTTAATAAAGATATTGTATTTCTTATTTTATAATAAATCCAGAAAAATAATTTTTGCTACTTCTATCATTTCCATAAGTAAATACTGATGAATACTTACTATTTGCCACATGGGATGCTTATTACCATGGGAATATTGAAACAATAAAATATGAGTCCTGTCCTCAATAGATCACAATCCAATTAAGTAGTCAATAATATTGAATTTGAATCTTTCAGTACATAATTTCATTAATAACTTATGGTACAGGCTGTAGGTACTTTAAAAAATTCAAATATAAGGCATCACTGCTGGTTGTGGTAGAGCAGAGATTGCAACCCATTTTTTTCTGATTAAAGTTCCTAATCATTTGACTTTTTAATTTTATTTTATTTCATACAAAGTCTGGCTACCTGCTGATGCTTCTGAGTTCATACTGCAGTCAGCGTTAAATGACCTCTGGTCTATAAAACCTGACACAGTGCAAGTAATAAGAACACAAGATCCCCGAAGCTATGTTTACCTGATAACCTTTATATCAACTAGAGGTAAGCAAGTATTTCATTTGAAGTTCTATAATGTTTTTTCTGGGAAACAAATTTGTATCCTGTGCACCTCCACTGAAAAAGGTAAAAGCACCATAAAATGGGAGGAGAAAGGAAGTGGATTCATAGTGTTGATCAACTTCAGGAGAAACAAATTAAATGGTTAATTTTTTATACTGTAATTTAAATTTTAGTTGTATTTCAAAGAGTGTACAGCTCCAAATGCATGAGAAACGCACTACACTATAAGCTACAAATACACTATTAGTGATAGTCTACTTTATATTTAGCAAAAATTAGTGAAGATATTTAATTCTGGAAATGAAATTTAAGTAAATCAGTATTTCTCAGGAGACACTTAGTCTGGCCAGATCTTGCCCACTGAAAAGATTCTCTGGTCAAACCCACATAGGAAACACTGCATACCACACCTTCTCCTTGAAGATTTATAGAACCTATTAGAATATTAAAATCCCCAAGGAATCCTGCAGTGAGCAGTAAAAACAACAAAGCACTAAAAACAAAAACAAAAAAAGCAATGCACCGGTATTTAATATAGCATTTTCCAAAATTATTTGATCTCTTTACCCTTTTCAAGTAATAGCTATTAGCTTCCAATTACATTTTCAAGTCTTAAAGCCAAATTTAGCAACCAGTTTTTGTGTCTCAGTCAGTAAAAACGCTGCCTGCAATGGAGGAGACCCAGGTTTGATCCCTGGGTCGAGAAGATCCCCTGGAGAAGGAAATGGCAACCCACTCTAGTATTCTTGCCTGGAAAATTCCATGGATAGAGGAACCTGGAGAGCTACAGTCAATTATTTAATATAGCATTTTCCAAAATTATTTGATCTCTTTACCCTTTTCAAGTAATAGCTATTAGCTTCCAATTACATTTTCAAGTCTTAAAGCCAAATTTAGCAACCAGTTTTTGTGTCTCAGTCAGTAAAAACGCTGCCTGCAATGGAGGAGACCCAGGTTTGATCCCTGGGTCGAGAAAATCCCCTGGAGAAGGAAATGGCAAACCACTCTAGTATTCTTGCCTGGAAAATTCCATGGATAGAGGAGCCTGGAGAGCTACAGTCAATGGGGTTGCAAAGAGTTGGACACGACTGAGCAACTAACACTGTCTTTCATTCTTTGGGTATTTGGGATTTCTGGCCCATGAAATAGATCCCTGAACAAATTGCTTTTTTTTTGAAGCAATCACTATTTTCTAATTCATATAAGTAAAATGTTACATCAATGTTTATGTCTCATTGTATGAAATTGTTAATTTCATTGCTGAGTAGAGAATTTTGTTTAACATGAAGTTCTAAAAATTTCCCATAGGTTATCTTGTCAAAATGCTATATAAATAAAGATATTGTTATCTTTGTTCTCTCAGAAATGTGTTTTTAGATCAAAGAGAAATTTTAAAGGTTCAGCAGAAACCTTAACTAATGTGGTAGTTAAATCATAACTGGACAAATTCTAGGACTTTACTCAACAGAGAAAGGCAATAGGATTCCATTGTTAAAGCATCTTCCTAGTGAAGAGAAACATCTGAGGACAAAGCCTGATTTCTCTCAAAGTGAGATGGTATAAACAAGCCTCACAGGCATGAGACTGTTTCCTGTGATTCATTTTTGTACTCTATTCATATCTGAGGAAAAGAGCAGTTCCCAGCCTAGCCCTTTACACTATGATGATGGTACTGGAACAAAAATAAAAGGATTTTTGGAATATTCTATTGAACATTGATTTTTATCTCTTGATTCCAATACCCAACTTCTGTTTATCTTACAAAGCATCCTTTTAAGCTACAAAAACAGAACCTTAATATATATAGGTTACCTTTATCTGCTATTTTGCTATTTCTACTATGGCTAAATGGACTAGAAAAGATCAGTTTTCATTCCAATCCCAAAAAAAGGCAGTGCCAAAGAATGCTCAAACTACCGCACAATTGCACTCATCTCACATGCTAGTAACATAATGCTCAAAATTCTCCAAGCCAGGCTTCAGCAATACGTGAACCATGAACTTCCAGATGTTCAAACTTGTTTTAGAAAAGGCAGAGGAACCAGAGATCAAATTGCCAACATCCGCTGAATCATCAAAAAAGCAAGAAAGTTCCAAAAAATCATCTATTTCTGCTTTATTGGCTATGCCAAAGCCTTTGACTGTGTGGATCACTGGAAAATTCTGAAAGAGATGGGAATACCAGACCACCTGACCTGCCTCTTGAGAAACCTGTATGCAGGTCAGGAAGCAACAGTTAGAACTGGACATGGAACAACAGACTGGTTCCAAATAGGAAAAGGAGTACGTCAAGGCTGTATATTGTCACCC
>SJXQ01000395.1:29686-128869 GCA_006408695.1 Aepyceros melampus
ACAGATGTGTATAAGAGACAGATACCAGACCACCTGACCTGCCTCTTGAGAAATCTGTATGCAGGTCAGGAAGCAACAGTTAGAACTGGACATGGAACAACAGACTGGTTCCAAATAGGAAAAGGAGTACGTCAAGGCTGTATATTGTCACCCTGCTTATTTAACTTCTATGCAGAGTACATCATGAGAAACGCTGGGCTGGAAGAAGCACAAGCTGGAAACAAGAGTGCCGGGAGAAATATCAATAACCTCACATATGCAGATGACACCACCCTTATGGCAGAAAGTGAAGAAGAGCTGAAGAGCTTCTTGATGAAAGTGAAAGAGAGTGAAAAAGTTGGCTTAAAGCTCAACATTCAGAAAACGAAGATCATGGTATCTGGTCCCATCACTTCATGGCAGATAGATGGGGAAACAGTGGCTGACTTTTTTTTTCTGGACTTCAAAATCACTGCAGATGGTGACTCCAGCCATGAAATTAAAAGATGCTTACTCCTTGGAAGAAAAATTATGACCAACCTACACAGCATATTAAAAAGCAGAAACATTACTTTGCCAACAAAGGTCTGTCTAGTCAAGGCTATGGTTTTTCCAGTGGTCATGTATGAATGTGAGAGTTGGACTATAAAGAAGACTGAGCACTGAAAAATTGATGCTTTTAAACTGTGGTGATAGAGAAGACTCTTGAGAGTCCCTTGGACTGCAAGGAGATCCAACCAGTCCATCGTAAAGGAGATCCATCCTGGGTGTTCATTGGAAGGACTGATGTTGAAGCTGAAACTCCAATACTTTGGCCACCTGATGTGGAGAGCTGACTCATTGGAAAAAACCCTGATGCTGGGAAAGATTGAGGGCAGGAGGAGAAGGGGGCAACAGAGCATGAGATGGTTGGATGACATCATCGACTTGATGGACATGGGTTTGGGTGGACACTGGGAGTTGGTGATGGACAGGGAGGCCTGGCGCGCTGTGGTTCATGAGGTCGCAAGGAGTTGGACACGACTTAGCGACTGAACTGAACTGACTGTGGCTAAGTCTCAGATTCGAGGATCTGCATCTTCTCCATTCATCCATTTTTGTGTGTGATAATGCAATTCCAAATAAAACCAGTTTTGTTAAATCTGAATTTCTTCATGGCTGTTTGTTCATTGGAAGGACTGATGTTGAAGCTGAAACTCCAATACTTTGGCCACCTGATGTGGAGAGCTGACTCATTGGAAAAAACCCTGATGCTGGGAAAGATTGAGGGCAGGAGGAGAAGGGGGCAACAGAGCATGAGATGGTTGGATGACATCATTGACTTGATGGACATGGGTTTGGGTGGACGCTGGGAGTTGGTGATGGACAGGGAGGCCTGGCGCGCTGTGGTTCATGAGGTCGCAAAGAGTTGGACACGACTTAGCGACTGAACTGAACTGACTGTGGCTAAGTCTCAGATTCGAGGATCTGCATCTTCTCCATCCATTTTTGTGTGTGATAATGCAATTCCAAATAAAACCAGTTTTGTTAAATCTGAATTTCTTTCATGGCTATATTGGTACTTAATTGATTGCCTCAAATTCTGTTTGGTACTTCATTGCAGGAGACTTTGATCTGCTCAGTTATGAAGCATTTGAGGGGAACAATGTCACACTGGCTATTACAGAACAAACCAAAGGAAAACCCAGTTTGGACACCTTCACACTCAGCTGGGATGGGATCACTTCTAGGCCTCTGACACCGCAGTCATCAGAAGCTGAAGTATGCTGTGTTCATTTTTCAAGCAGAAAACTACTTAAACATCAGCCTTCTACAAAAACATATTTTAAGGAGTGGTAATACATCTCCTACTTGGCATGGTGGGTTAGAGCCAGCTCACAGCGAGCAGAGAAGTGGGAGAAACCATAGTGACGGGGAATGAATGGGGAGTTCTTAGGTCTGTGCCAACAGGGTTCAGGTATCTGTATATGAGGCGTCTGCTCATAAGGAATGTTTGCTTGTGAGTTACTGCATTTCCACAACTGCCTGTACAAGGAGTGTGATTTAATATTTGATGACTAAAGATCATACTCTATTTCAACTCTTTAATTCTAAATATGTATGCTTTGCCAGAGAAATAACAGTGTGGAAATTATAGACCTCATGAATGTGTGCCAATTCCTGTATTATCCAGATTTTTTCTTAAATAATAAAAGATTGCAGAATCTGTATTTCTTCTTTTGAGAAACAGAATGCATTGGAGCATATATATATATATTTTCCAGTTAATTTCTCATTTGATTGGGAAAGCTATTTATTTGGAACTGTTTAATGAAGGGCTAATTCATTTAGTTTTACCTCATTGATGCTTTTAAAAAACTGCTAAACAAATATGCCTACAGTATGTAATAACTAAATAAGCTAAGATCAGCCAGTTGAATGTAACTATTGACATTCTAAAATAAAAATCTTTTTATTTTAATTAAAAAAAAAATTTTGGCCATGCCAAGCATCTTGTGGGATCTTAGTTCCCCGACCAGAGATCAAACTCAGGCCCTTGACAGTAAAAGTGCCAAGTCCTAACTGCTGGACCATCAGAGAATTCCCTAAAATAAAAATCTTAAAACAGTCATTATACTGAGATTATTATATATAAACTTAAAAATTATTTAGGAAATTATTCATAATTATGGCTAACATGGGAATTATCTTATGAAATTATTCCTTTAAAACTAATTAGAATTAGTAGTAAAATTACTAATGTTCTAACCCTTCATAAAGAAATTACTAAAGCTTTAATTATTATTTATTAATTATTGTTAATTTAGTTTCAGGCAGCAGTGGAAGAAATGGTTAGCAGTAAGTGTCCACCACAAATTGCAAATTTTGAAGAAGGATTTGTTGTGAAATACTTCAGAGATTATGAAACTGATTTTAACCTGGTATGGAATATTTAATTAACCTCAGAATGGACAAGATAAGAATTCATATAAATGTGTGGAATTTTGTCATTTTTTGGTTAGCATTAATTCCTTTAACATTTAAAGTCAAGTTACAAATATAATTTTGTTATATGTTTATTGATAAGGTTCTAGCATCTTTCTGCATTATAAAATGATTCATTTGTAAAAGCAGTATTTCTACCACATATGAATTTTCTTAATCAAGAGAAAGTAGGCAAGATGGGTAAATGTGAGATCTGTAGGGTTTTTTGTTTGCTTTCTTAGATTCAGAGTATATTCTTTTTCCTCATAGCTTCAGAGAATATAATTTGCAGTAGAGCATTATATAGTGAATTGCTTCCATTGCTTTTTGAGATCACTCTGGTCAGTTAGTATGAGGCCTAGTCAGTATTTATTTCTTGATAAAATACAAAGATTTTTCTTTGATTTACAGTAAAGAAAATTTAAAATATACTTATTTTCCTAATTCTTATTTTGAAGACTCAAGGAAGCCAGATAGTCACCATCCAAGTGAATACCTTAGGAATAAGAAATTTTAGGCAAGGTATTCAATTCAGATTAATACTCCAGAAATAAATGAGTCCTTTAAATATATATATATATAACATATCATGTCATGCTTTATGCAGCCAGATATATTAGTGAAAAGGGAACATCATTTAATGGGCTGTGTTTTCAACTTGATTTAATAAATATACATGTATTGAGGTTCTTCTGTCCTGAATGTGATACTTGCAGACAAGGAAACTGAACAAGTAATTTACATTATACTCCTTTCCTACTTCATCTACAGTCATCATCATAGCACACATTCTTGACTCACGTTACCTTGACTCTTTGAGTTTCCCAGCACCACTCTCTCACATCCCCACTTCTCTGCATATATTTTAACCCTCTCTCTGAAGCTCCTTAGCTTCCTTTTCCTTTTGAATAGCAATCCATTTGTCTCTTCTCCTGAGTCATCTTTTCTAATACTATTATGTGAATTAGACACCTCCCTTCAGGCTTAGTTTTATAATCATTAGTTCCTTTGTCCCAAACTAGTAGGCTCCTGTGTGTACAGATAGGATGCTTCGCTCCTGGAACCTTGAAGATTAAACAAAAAACAAGCAAAAGAACAAGCAAGCAAACACCTGGCACAGAATGAACACTAAAATCATTTGTGAAAGGAGTGAATAAATATCCTTAAGGAGTTCATAATATAAAGGGAAATATAGGACTTAGAAAATAGTCAAATACAGATACAGGGATTATATGATTATGGATCTAAGTGAATGATAAAAATAAGAACCTTAGACTTTCAAAGAAGAGAGAAAACATTTCAAGTTAAAGCAGTTTGGGAAACAGTGGGATCTGAGTTGTAACTTGAATGACTTAGGTGAAGATGCTGGGGAATAAACCAGAAAAATAAATCATGTTTTCACTTGAAATATTATTTTTGCTGTAGGAGCATATTAATAGAGGGCAGAAGACAGCTGAAACGGATGCTTACTGTGGTCGTTATTCCCTGAAAAACCCAGCTGTTCTTTTTGACTCAGCAGATGTTAAACAAAACAACTACCATATGGAGACATTTTATTATTTCCTTATAATCAGGTAAGCTCAACAAAATGATATGCTAATTGAATTTGTAAAATACCTTGGTAATAAAATTTCATGAAATTTTGAGACAAGGAAAATTGCTTGTCATGTGAAATCTCATCACACTGGCCTCGCACCATGCTTCACATTCTGGGTGCTTGCGATTTCCTCTTCTGCTGATTCTCAAATAAAGAAATTTGGAGTCACAGACATAAAGAACAAACTTGTGGACACTGGCAGAAGAAGAGGGTAGGCTGCTTTCAGAGAATAGCATTGGAACATATACATTACCATATGTAAAATAGATAGCCGGTGGGAGTTTGATGTATGATGCAGGGAGCCCAAAGCTGGTGCTCTGTGGCATCCTGGAGAGGATGGAGTGGGGAGGGAGCTGGGAGGAGCTTCAGGAGGGAGGGGTCACATGTATGCCTATGGCTGATTCATATTGATGTATGGCGGAGGCCACCACGATGTTTCAAAGTAATTATCCTCCAACTAAAATAAATACATTTTTAAAAAATATGTAGTGCCACACACATATATTCTGCTTTATCTTATAATTTTGGAAAAAAATATATGCACATTAATGTAAATAGTAAAATGATTGAAAGTATATAATCTCCTCAATATTCCTCATTATTTAAGAAGAAATAAAAATGGATAGCCATTATAGTGATTTTGGGTATCCACTCAGGAAAAAGTGGAAGAAAATCACAGAGGAAATGCTGGTTTTAGGACAGGTATTAACACACATCTAAGCCAAGAGAGGAGAAGGCAGTGGCCCCCCACTCCAGTCCTCTTGCCTGGAAAATCCCATGGATGGACGAGCCTGGTGGGCTGCAGTCCATGGGATTGCTAAGAGTCGGACACGACTGAGCGACTTCGCTTTCACTTTTCACTTTCATGCATTGGAGAAGGAAATGGCAACCCATTCCTGTGTTTTTACCTGGAGAATCCCAGGGACGGCGGAGCCTGGTGGGCTGCTGTCTGTGAGGTCGCACAGAGTCGGACACGACTGAGTGACTTAGCAGCAGCAAGTGAGGAGATCGTAGGTTTACTCTTTCTTTTTTAAAAAATTTTCCAGTTGTTGTAACACATGTTCTAAACTTCTAAATTCTAGATATAGCTGGCATTCTTAAGGAGTTATGGACAATTAAAATTAGTATTTAATGAGTTTTGTATAACAGAACTTCCCAGATGGCACTAGTGGTAAAGAATACACCTGCCGATACAGGAGACACAGGAGATATGGTTTGATCCCTGGGTTCGGAATACCTGGGAGGAGGGTGTGGCAGCCCACTCCACTGTTCCTGCCTGGAGAATCCCATGGACAGAGGAGCCTGGCAAGCTATAGTCCATAGGGCTGCAGAGCTGGACACGACTGAAGCCCCTTAGCATACATGATGGTAACATGTCCATCTGTAAATGCTCACCTGCATTCACATCCTAGTTAATCTACCTGAATGCTTCTGTCTTCTTTATGTGTGCAAAGGGCTTTTAAATTCACTGAAGTGTTCAGAGTTGACTTTCATCCTTATATAGCTCTATGACTAGAGAGAGTGAATTATTTCCTTTTCTTAAGGAAATAATATCTAAGAAAACAATAAAAGAATTAATCATTTATTATGAGGTCACATCACTCCACTTCCTCTTCTATAAAATCTTCCCAATTCTTCCGCATCTGATTGTCCAAAGTTAATCATTCCGTCCTCTATGTTCTGATATATTTTGTATTAAAAAAGCTCAGTAGACATTTATTGGATTGTATTGAATTAATTTGAATTTCTAGAAAAAACTTAATAGTAAGATACTTTTGCTAATTTTTAAATATTTTCTATGTAGTTATGTTTAGCATACAAAGGATTCCTGGCAAATTATATTGGTCTAAAATTTCAATACCAAGACACAAGCAAGATCACTAGAAGCACTGATACACAATTTACATTCAAGTTTGCATATGGAAACAAGTAAGTGACACTGTGAATTTGAAAACTTTATACTATAGTATAAAACTACAAATATAAATTCATTTCTTGTTTGTTTTTGAGAAATCTTGTGCACCATGGGTCTAACCATGATTTTTCTGCCTTCTACATAAGTTTCCTTACAGAAGTAGTTGTGCCAAAATAAATTTGTAGATTATGAAAATAAAAACTGCTTGTTTCATCATCCATGACCATTTAAAAGACAAAACAATGGAAAACTTTAGAATTGAAGTTATATATTATTAAATCTAATAGTGTTTCTAGTTACTGAAGGAAGGTAGAGACTGCTTTATCACAGTATTATCATTAGACTGATCACTGAAAAAAAAGTGAATGTGTGAATGGAGAAAATAAAATATTTTGATGGACCTACCAAAGGGAGCGGAGAAGGCAATGGCACCCCACTCCAGTACTCTTGCCTGGAAAATCCCATGGACGGAGGAGCCTGGTAGGCTGCAGTCCATGGGGTCGCTAAGAGTCAGACACGACTGAGCGACTTCACTTTCACTTTTTACTTTCATGCATTGGAGAAGGAAATGGCAACCCACTTCCAGTGTTCTTGTCTGGAGAATCCCAGGGACGGGGAAGCCTGGTGGGCTGCCCTCTATGGGGTCGCAGAGAGTCGGACACGACTGAAGTGACTTAGCAACAGCAGCAACCAAAGGGAGAAAAGAAAGCATTCGTCGCTCAGTCCTCAGTTGTGTCCAACATTTTGCAACCCCATAGACTGTAGCACACAGTCTTAACCGCTGGACCACCACGGAATTCCTGAAAAGGGGGTCTTGATGGAGGACTTTGCTGCTGGATGAAGAAACTGCTCCCCAGCCCTGCCATTTCAGGCTTCCTGCTTTCTTGATCATCCCAACACTGTTTTCAAAATGTACGGATCAGCTTTTATTCCATACCTTCAGAAATGTGTAAACTCCAAAAACACATATAAATATATTGGACTATAAGGGGAATTTTATTTGTTAAAGGTTTAAGAAAACTTTTTAGATGAATCTCCCATGAATGGGAAGGAAGGGGTGATGTAAGGAGAAAACCAGAGTTGCCTGTTGGTGCTCCCTGAATTCCATCAAGAGAAAATGAGATGCACCCACTGACCTGATGACAGGAGCAGTGACAGGGGATGGGACCAGACAGGCGGGAGCAGACAGAGCCAGTCAGAATTGTGGACTTGGATGCAGTATCTAATGATACTCTGCACTTCTCTGCCCCAGCCCAGCTTTTTGTTGTTGTTGTTGTTATATCTCATGTATTTAGTTTAAATCATATTTAACATTCACATTATTGTGCAATGTAAATATCTATGGTGAGCTCCTAAAATGTACCATTATTATGTTTCCTTTTTTCCTCCCTTCTTTCCTTCCTTCATCCCTTGTATGTATTTTTAAAATTAATTTATTTTTTATTGAAGGATAATTGCTTTACAGATTAATTTGAAAGTTTTTAAGTTTTGCCAGTGCTCGTAGCTTTCTCCTTGCAGAAGTGGGATGGCCTTTGTTAAGAAAAGAAGGGAAGTTATAGTCTTTGGTTTTCCAAAAAAATGTTATATTTCACGCATAGCCTTCTGGCATCATACCCTGAGCATATAGCCCTAACGACCTTCAGATCTTCTGCTCAGTTAGATGAAGTGGGGGCAACTGGGAACCAATTTTAGATACTGGTGTCAGAATCTCTAATCTTGAGGTAGGAAGCCATAGTTGAAATGTAGGTACCCAAGAGATGTTTGTCAAAGAGGAAATATTTAAGAAGAACCTTTCAAAGAATGGTTCGGAACACATGAAAATTCTATCGCTGAATACTCCTTAGATTGTTAGACTAAGCATTAACGGATACTTATCTGTGTTTTACCCCAGGAATAAAATCTAGAATCATGCTTTCATAGGATGTAAAGAAATAAAAAAATTTTTATACACAAAGACAGAAAGTTCATCAGATATAGAAGTTTGGTAAACTTGAAGTGGACTTCGAAGGGCAGAGAGCTGAGGGAGCTCTGTGTATGAAGTGGACTGTGTTGGCACAGAACTACAGGAAGCTGCTCTCTGAGAAAGTTGCAGGACACTCTTGAGTCTTGTTTTCTAAGAAAAGCTTAAGATGAGTCAAAACCAATTCCTCCCCGCCCTAACAAAAGAAAAGTAACCTTCCTGAAATAATGCTTTTAAAAATGTCCTTTTCCTGACAGTTCAGATTTCACCCTCAAATGACATTGCTTAAACAGAGTATGGCTCTTATCTTTGCACTTTTGGCATGTTTTATACATTTGATCCATCTTTATCTGGGGCTTCCCTGGTGGCTCAGATAATAAAGAATCTGCTGCAGTACAAGAGACCCGGCTTCAGTCCCTGGGTCTGGAAGATCCCCTGGAGAAGGGAATGGCAACTCACTCCAGTATTCTTGCCTGGAGAATTCCATGGACAGAGGAGTCTGGTGGGTTGCAGTCCATGGGGTCACAAAGATTCAGAAACAACTGGATGACTAACACTTTCTCTTTTTCACTTCATCCTTGTTTTCCACAGAAGATGAAGATAGGCAGAAAAAGAGAGAGGCAGAGACAGATAGAGAAAGACAGAGTATTGAAGAAGGTGTTGTTTCCCCTCCCATGCATAAAATATATCCTTGAGGCTATTACAGCTGTTTAATCCAATATATAAAATGGGACCAAAGTTAGCTCCTGGAATGAATGAAGTGACTGAGAACAATCCTGCAATTCCCTAGGGTAATTGTTGAATCTGAAGAGGCCGCAGTCACTCTCTGTTGGCCATCACACAGGAGGAAGCAATGCCAAGGGTCAAGGCAGCCCTCTCCATGTTAATAGGCAAGGAGCATGGAAAGCCTGTGCACAGAAAGAACATATCCCACTGTATCATACTCAGTTTGATTGAAATCAAGGGTAATCTGTGATGGATTATTGTTAAGCAAAAGTCCTTCTTAAAGGGACATCCCTCATGCCCAAATTGAACTATGGAATCACAATTTTAATTTTGATCACCACCACCTATATGCATTTCATTCTTCTTATTGCAGCGGGATTTTGGAAGATTTCACAGCTCTGAGTTCTTCCATGTTAGTCAAACTGTCACTGAGCACATCACTAAGTAGTTCTTCCTTTAGCCTGCAATGTATCTGCTGTGCATGAATGTGAAGGTGCATTACATTTGGTGAAATTAATGGGTTTCCTTTGTCTTAAATGCCACAAGATCTTTCAACAAGAATAGCATGCTTTAAAAAAAGGATGGTTCTCTGGTTAAAAACTATTAATGTTACCAATGAAAGCAAAATAAATTCTCCTGCTCCTAGCTGGTGTTTCTAGACCTGCTCTTATGTAGGTAAGACAGTCCATTTATAGATCAATTAGATGTGTTAGCATTAGTTTATTTTCAATGCATTGTTAGTATCAAAAAATGCCACTTTTTCCTCAAATATTGTCCCCAAAACCAGTGATGTGTGTAGCTGTAAATCCAGCTTCAAAATCCCAAAGATAAAATCTGATTTTCCCTTAGAAAATGAAATTATCTAGCCACAAAACGCAGAGAGTACTATTTACTTAAGTTTTGATATCATCTATAGTCTCCATTTCTCTTATAAAGAGTCTGGCTCAGTGGGCCATTTTTCCTAAGTAGTTTTTAGAACTTCAGAATCATATAATTAGTTATAGAAGTCTGCTTAGAATCCCAAAGTACTTTTTAAAATTAAGGAGCACTTTAACTTAATGTAATTCTGCATATAATTTTTTTAAATGATGCAGTCTGAGCTTTGATGCACTAGAAATGTACTCAATGATGAATTTGCAAACCATGGAGTTTCAAAATGAGAATAGAAGGTGCCCAAACAAACTAACCAGTTAATCAGTTTATCGGTAGCTGGCACAAAGATTGTTGTTAAATTGTATTTAGTTACTTGAATGGCAGTATTTATCTCTGTATTGCAAACTCCAGTTACTGAATTGCTTTTGTAATTTATGAGATTCCAATGCAATTAATATTTAATGGAACTCTGAGTCTAAATTTAGAAGGTACTGTGCAACCATTTGTATGGATTAATAACTTCTGCAATGTTTGTCCCTTAGTTATAGTGGACAATGCAACTCCACTGAGCTCTTTTGGAAGCATTATCAAGTTACAGCCTTGCCTCTTACTATTGGCTGAATTCTCTGTTCTATCCCTGATAAATATATTTTTTTACTAAAATGAGTTCTTCATTCTTGTGTCTTATTTCTATATGCTTTCCATCAAGGTGCATGCTCTCCTTAGTGGACTTACTTGTCACTGTAGAATGTTGCTTTACATTCCTATGCCTACTGCCAAGGCTACAAATAAAAGCTGTCTTTGCAACATTAAATCTTTCCCTGCCAGTGTAAGTTTCTGCCTGCTATCCCTTATTGTGACTGCTTTTCTGTGCCATTAAAGTATGCTTATAGTCTTCTTGTCGGAAAAGAAAGACTTTTCTTCCTTAAGATTTTAATGTGTTTTATAGTGTATTGGTTTACGTTAAACATTGTAACTGAACTGTACCTCTAATTACACAACCATATTTCAGCTGGACCTATACTTGTATAGACCTTCTGGATCTCATACAAACCAAATACACTGGGACAAGTTTTTCTCTTCAGAGGATTAGCTTGCAGAAAGCATAGAATCACAGTCTTTCTATGTGGATGTTGTATACATTGGACAGACATCTACGATGACAACATTGGATGGTACATAGTATCATTTCATATCTAAAACTGAAAACTTTTAAACCTATTTTGTACTAAAATCTTATCATAGATGTTATTTATATTCTGTATCTTAGATAGAAATGTTAAATTGTTTCATCTCAATAGTATGGTGGTTTAAATCATATTTTCAATGAATAGGGCCAGATGACTATTCTAAAGATGAAAGCATCCTTAATGCAAACTTTGTCAGTATAGCAGGAATTAGCTTATAGTTCTGAATTCTGTTTATAGATAAGCACACTGTGGAAGGGCTTCTCAGGTGACTCAGTTGGTAAAGAATCTGCCTGCAGTATGGGAGACCTGGGTTCGATCCTTGGGTAGGGAAGATCCCATGGAGGAGGGCATGGCAACCCACTCCAGTATTCTTGCCTGGAGAATCCCCATGGACAGAAACGCCTGGTGGGCTACAGTCTATGGGATCACAGAGTCAGACATGACTGAGCAACTAACCACCACCACACTGTGGAAAACATTCTAATTTTGCCTAGTTTGATTTTTGAGAAATGAATTACGAAGCTAGAGATATGTTCCTGAGAGGCAACTATTGCCATTGATATCTGTCTAGTAAGAATGAGTTGAAACTTTCCATGGTCTTTATTATGATAATTAGTAAAAATATAAATGAAAATCTTATTTTTGATAGTTTTAGTATTTCTTTCTAGTTATGTTAATAGACTCATTTATGTGAAATGTGCTAATAAGATAATAAAAATTAAACTTCAGTCTTCGAAAAAGTGAAAGTGAAGGTCGCTTAGCCGTGTCTGATTCTTTGCAACCCCATGGACTATACAGTCCATGGAATTCTTCAGGCTAGAATACTAGAGTGGGTAGCCTTTCCCTTCTCCAGGGGATCTTCCCAACTCGGGGATCAAACCCAGGTCTTCTGCATTGCAGACGGATTCTTTACCAGCTGAGCTGCAAGGAAAGCCCAGTTTCAAAAAAAAAAAAAAATCAGCCTAATTCCAAACAGTCACCATAATAAGTGACTTTTACCATATTTCAGAGGAGTTTTGGAATCCTTTTCTTTGGAACTATTTTAAAACTAAATGTTACTAGTAAGAATAGTAACATTTAGTTTTAAATATAACATTGCTTACAGTAATGTTACTATCACTATAAGAATCACTCCTTTTGAATCCACTATCACTGGACCTTTGTGATTGGTGGAGCACAGAAGACAGCTGATTTGTGCGGGGTTAAATGCTCAGGTCCTAGAGAGCACCATATTCAGGGACTTATGCCAGAACAAAACTAAGTGGACGGCAGAGGGCTGCATGGAGCCCAGAGCTTGGTGGCTTTTCAGTATTTTGTTTTAGACTCATATATCAAAAGACTTCAAAGCTTTATGTTCTAGAAGTGAAAGTTTGCCAAGCCTCACAAACTATTTACCTTAAGGTCTTTCTAAAAGTTGATTTCAAACAGTTTATTCCATGACATGGATACTACTTGGTGCTTTCTTTTTTAGCAGCAGGAGCTATGCAATTTTATCTCCCATTACTTTGTTTATTTGTATTCTTTAGAAATGTCAAAGAGAAGACTTCCAGCATTAGCAAATAAAGGAATATTTTTAAAGGACTTTCAGGTGAATCAGACCAAAAGTAATGGATCAAGTATAACCAACCAGTATTCTGTCACCATGACATCATATAATTGCAGTTATAATATACCCATGATGGCTGTGAGCTTTGGGCAGGTAAGCTTAGAATTTTATAAGTAACTATCTTCAACTTATGGAACATTAGCTTTGACCTAGTAAACATAAAACATTATTACAAATAGATGACACAGATTAGATATCTTTTAATAAGATAAGACAGTTACTATAAGGATTAAATGAAGATTTAGAGGCTTGAAATTGAGCATGAATTTTCATATTGACCATGAGAATTCACTTTAAACATTAAAAAATTTTTAAAGAAATGTATCTATGGGGGAAAAAGCAGGAGGAAATAACCTAAGAATCAGCTAATCAGATTTAAGTTTTAAATCAGCTAGCCAGAGTTTTCTCTGTTGATGTAGAAGAAAAAGCTGTGGGCTCTCCCAATAAAGATCTTTGAACAGAGATTATTGAAAGAAAATTTCTGCATCAGGTTGTTAAGTTGTTTCTGTTATAAACACTTTTTATTATTTGTGTAAAAATTGATACAAAGGGAAAGAGATGTTTTTCCATAATTCCAAAAGGATCTGAAGAGTTCTTTTATACTGTTTGAGTATGAGATCTGTGTTAAATGTTACAGTTATGAGAATTAATGTTACATTTAATTTTCACAACATGTACAATTAGTTATATAACTTCCCATAGCAAACCAAAACCAAGTATATGGCATTCAAAATTCAAGGTTAAATAATAATTAAATATTATAATTTGAGTCTCACAAATTAGAACTTTCTGTAAACTTTTATAATTTAAAAGACTAAAATACTGTAAGAGTTCCACAAAAATTGCTTTTACCCCTTCCAGACCCAAAGTTTTAGTATCTCTAAGATAAACATCTTGTTTTTCAGTCTTTGAGCTGTCTAGCAAAATGTGTCATATGTGTATGTGCACATACTTAAATGTCCACATGAATGAATGGTTTTAAAAACTAACTTTGAGATCATGTTAGACTCATGTGCAGTTGTAAGAATTAATACAGGAATATTCCCATACCTTTCACCCATTATCCCCCAAGGGTAGCATCTAAAAGCATAACATAATAGCACAACAGAAAAATTGACTCTGATACAGTTTACTGACCTTATTTGGATGTTATCAGTTCTACATGCTTTCATTTGTGTGTGGTGTGTATGCGTACCATCCTTACACACAGCTTTTTATTGCATGTATAGATTCAGCTGACCACCACAGAACAGTTCCATCCTGAGAATCCCTATGGACACACTTTCATATAGCCACACCACCTACCTCCCTTTGCCACTGTCTTATATCTGGCAACTACTAATTATCTCTGTAATTGTGGCATTTACAGTGTTACATAATGGAATTAGACTTTATATAATCATGCTAGCATTAAGTCTTTTGATATTGACTTTTTTCACTCTGAGTAATTCCCTCAAGATCTCTCCAAATTGTTGTATATATTAATAGTTTGTTCATTTTGATTGCTGAATAGTGTTTAATGGTATGGATGCACCATAAGTCTATTTAACCACTTAATTCTTGAAGGACATTTGAGTTGTTTCTAGGTTTTGGCTGCTTGAATAAAGTTACTATGAACATTCATCTGTGGGTTTCCATGTGACATAAGTTTTCATTTTCTGAGTTAATTGCCCAACAGTGTAATTATGGGGTCGTGTGACAAACACATGTACAGCTTCATAAGAAGCTACCATACTCTTTTCCAAAGTGGCTGCAGCATTTTACCTTCCCATCAGCAATGTATGAGTGATCCATTGTCTGCATGAATATGCCAGCATCTAGCATTATCACTATTTTTTGTTCCAGCCATTCTGATGTGGTATATACTATTAGTTCATTTTGGTCTTAATTTACATTCCCTGATGACTAATAATGTCAAACACCACATATGTCCTTCTGTGATATCTGTTCATGCCTTTTGCCCATTTTCTAATTGGACTATATCTTCCTATTGTTGAGCTTTTAAGGTCTTTCTGTATCCTAGATGTAAGGCCTTTGTCAGGTGTGTGCTTTGCAAATATTTTCTCCCAGTCTGTACCTTGCCTTTTCATGATCTTCATGAGGTCTTTCACAGAGCAACAATCTTAATTTGATGAATCTTGGTTTATCAAGTATTTTCTTCTATGAATAGTGCTTTTGGTTTCAAGTCTAAGAACTCTACTTTAAGCCCTAAGTCCTAAATATTCTTCTTTGCTTCCCCTGAAAGTTATATAGTTGTGCGTCTTACATTTAAGGCTATGATCCATTCTGAGTTAACTTTTGTATAAGATACGAAGTTCTAGGTCTAAGGTCACTTGTTTGCTTATCCCTGTGGTTGCACTAGCACCATTTATTGAAAAAACTATCCTTTCTCCATTTGATTACTTTTGTATCTTTATAAAAAATCAGTTGGGCATATTTGTGTGGGTATATTTCTGGATTCCACTCCAGTATCTTGGCCTGGAGAATTCCATGGACTGTATAGTCTGTGGGATCACAAAGAGTTGGACACGACTGAGTGACTTTCACTTTCACTTTTCTCTATTCTGTCCCCCTGTTCCGTGTGTCATTCCTTCCACCAATAAATACCACACCCTCTTGATCACTGTAGCTATGTACTGAGCCCTAACATTGGGTAGAGTGATTCTTCTTACTTCACTCTTACTGTGAAAAATTGTTTTAGCTTTTCTAGGGCCTGTGTCTTTCCATATAAATTCTGAAATAAGCTTGTTAATACCTACAAAAATCTTGCTGGTATTTTGATAAGAATTGCATTAAACCAATATATTCTTTTGGAAGGAATTGACGCCTTTACCATATTGAGTCTTCTAATCTATGAATGCACTTTATCTCTCCATATATTTGATCTTCTTTGCTTTTTTTCCCAACATATTTAACTTTTTGATTACATTTACCAGCATTTTGTAATTTCAGGTCAGATTCAGTACACGTTTTGTTACATTTATATGTAAGTGTTTCATTTTCTTTGAGGTCGTTGTCATGGATCTTATGTTAAGTTCAGTTTCTCCATGCTTGTTATTTTCACATAAAAATATGATTGGTTTTTGTGTTGCTCTTGTATCCTGCAACCTTGCCGAAGTCCATGACTTTTTACAAAGTAAAGGCACTCATGTAATCACTTCAAGATAAAGAAAATCATTAGACCCCCGAGAACCATTTTTGTGTCTTTTCCTTGTCATTGGATTATTTGCCCTCAGCCCTAGATAACTACTATTTTAACTTTACCAACATTAGTTAGTTTTGCTTTTTTAACTCATCATATCAATAATAACACACTGTGTACTCTTTTGTTTGATGTTATGAGATTCATGTTGTTGCATACAGCTAGCTGAAGTTTGTTCTTTTTCACTGTACAGTATTCCATGGTGTTAACAGACAACAATTATCTATTCTGTTGACGGGCTTTTGCACTATTTCCAGTTTGGGATTATTATAAATAAAGCTGCTCTGAACATTCTTGCACATGTCTTTTGGGACTTATATTTGCTCGTTTGTGTGGGCAATAGGACTTGTAACTTTAAATTCCACAAGATTAACAGGGATCAGCAGTCGGAGAATATCATCTTCACTATTAGAGTTACAATCTATGAATGTTTATCACACACGTTGCTTCTGTCACTTGGCACTCAACATTGGCACTTAACATTAGACAGGTATTTCCTGAGTCTGGATTAGGCACTGTATTGATCATATATTTCTTTATATCATTAGTTTTCAAGTTTCTATATGTTATTTCTCTAAAAAGGTTTTTAAGTTTTTTGATAGCCAAGACCATGTTTCATATTTCTTTGCTTCACCACCCAATGTGATTAGCATTGTACCTTGAACAGAATGCCTGCTCAATAAATATTTGTTCCTTGAGTGATGGTGGGCACTCTCTAAATTAATGAGGTATTACTGTGGTTCCAGCTGATTGCTGCGCAGATGACTGCGTTGACTTGAGCCTCATTAGCACAGCCACGTCGGTACGGCCTGTGTTGATTTATGTGACTCTCCTTAATGTTCTGAGGAGTTCTGAATACCTGAGGCTCATTTATGTCATGTCACAGGATTGTACCCTGGTGAAATAGAAATCGTGTTCACCATTGTTATATTTAACCATTTTATCAATATTTATTTTGGAAATTAGAGAATCACAAATGAGACAGAGAATGAGTCTGTTTATAGAGGAAATAACTGGCCCGGGGAGTCAAAGATTCGTATTCAAAGAATTCAAGCAGCGTCTCCACCTCTCAGGGGCAGCTTTGACATTCACGCGTATGGACATGTTCTCACAGGTACCTGAAAAAGTCCGTAACTTCCGTCTGTGTATCAGCTGAACTATACTGATCTAGATAACCATCATCAACATTTCAGTGTATTTCTTTTTAATAGTATTTCTTCATGTAATTTATAGAGTTGAAACTTCATTAATGTAAGACTAAATTATTGAGAACAAATGACATTTTCATGTTTTCTTCATCACCTCACCAGATACCCTGGGTTAAATTCCCTGAAGTCTGTTTCTCTTTTATGTCCATAGCTTTTTGGTTACCTGTGAAATTGTTTTTCTCATAAGTATTGAGCCAAAGATCAATGTCTGAGGTACATTACTCATGTAATTTTTGTTTCTAAGAAATATGTAAATTTGTTGCATAAGCAATATGGAAATTTCATTTTTTTCCATATTGGAGGAGAACAGTTGGTTTACAAGTGATAAACTACATCTCATGTAAAGGTAACCATGGGTCTTCCCCAGTGGCTCAGCGGTAAAGAATCTGCCTGTAGTGCAGGAGTCGTATGAGATGTGGGTTCGATCCCTGGGTGGGAAAGATTCCCTGGAGGAGGGCATGGCAACCCACTCCAGTGTTCTTGCCTGGAGAATCCCATGGACAGAGGGGCCTGGCGGGCTACAGTCCATGGGGTTGCAGAGAGTCAGGCACAACTGAAGCAGCTTAGCATGTACAAGAGTGATCACGGTTTTGTGAATTTTTGATTCCCACTGTTTGCCGTCCTTCTGCGAGTGCAGGTATCCCTGCTGCCGTGTCGGCTGCAGATTTGCAGTTGGCTCTCCAGAGTCTAGAAGAAGTGGGACAAGTCTCAGTGACCCGCGAGGGAGGCTGTGCTGGATACTCATGGCGTGTCAAGTGGAGAAGTACATGTGGAAAGCAGCCTCTCCTGCAGGTTCCCGCACATCACCTGGGTTTTGTTTTCTTCTATGTTTTCTTTGCTTATTTGCACCTTGCCTCATTCCAAAGAGACCAGGAGACTGTGTGTATTTTAAAAGTGCAAATGATAGACTAAACATTCAAGGAATTCCTTTCCATTCCTTTCCATAAAAGGAAATTGAGGGAAAGAAGATTATTCAAAATTAAGTTGACCAGGTATTCTCTTTTGTGGAGAACAGCTGTTGGTGCTTTTGCCTGACATCCTATGGGGGAAGTTCAGAATATATAGATTAGAAGACCCTTGACAGGGGCAGGAAGAGCACAGGCAGGGCCAGTCTCAGAACTAAATCTGCGTAAACTGTGAGGGAAGGCATTGTGTAAGGGGGAGGGTATATGGGGATATACTGTATGGGGGGCCAAGCATAATCTTGCTGTCTATAATTCTGTCTGTTCGCTAGAGCTGTATTCCGGGTCCTTGGATAGTTTTCTGGTTCCAAAGATGACCTTTTCAAGTTCATAACAGAGCCACACTTTTAAGTGCTCATCTAATGACTTTTGCTTAGAATGTGGTTGGGAATACGGGAGGCAAGTCACATTTAGAATATGTGAAGGTGAAGGGTCTGGAAGAGACTTTGGGCTCAGATGGTAAACATCAAAAGTGTGCTTTCTAGAGATGATGAGAGTGTGAGAGGTACTCTTATCCTCATGTACTATTGGTGAGACAGTAAAATTGGTAAGGCCATTTGGAGGATAATTTAGTTGCATCTGAATACATAAACCTTATAATTCAGCCATTTCAGATCTATAACTCCATTGCATCTGAATACATAAACCTTATAATTCAGCCATTTCAGATCTATAACTCCATTCTACTGAAATAATAATACAAATAGGAAATGAGATAGGCACGGAGTTAGTCAATGCAGCATTATTTATAATAGTAAAAAAGAAAAAATAACCCTAGAAACCTAAATCCCCATCAATAGAAAAATAGTTGTTAAAATGACACAAATAGCATGAATACCGTGCAGCCATGTATAGACCCACATATATTCACCTGGAAAGATGTCCTTGACAAAAAGGGGAAAAAATACAAAACTGCTTTGGGAAAATAACAGAGGAGACTCAAAGAAGTATATAAACATAGAATATAATATGCCATAGACTGTATGGATGTCATACAGGTGTGGGCCTTATTTTAAGAAAGCACATGTTCTGAAACTAGACATGTTTCCTGGAATTAGACATGTTCCTGAAATTAGAAAATCCTGTAACTGAGGCATCTCTAATGACTGAGGCCCCTTGGTACCTCTGCGGGTGTCTGCGCTCTCTCCCTTCGTTCTTCCCTGACCAGTCTCCTCTGCTTGTTCATCACTTCTGCTCCTGGTCACTTCAGCCCCCACAGACCCACCATGAAGACTCCCGTCTCTTTTCTGGCCTCTGTATGCATCAGAAGGCCACCATGTTAACAGTGCACCTTTGGAATGACCAAAGTATGCATAGTGACCCGATTTGCTTTCATTTTTGGCATAAAATATAATTTCATCAGTAGATGAAAAACCAGGGGTAGTCAGAGGCCACAGCTGCTAAAGGGGAAACATTGACTTTTGGGTGGAAAGAAGACCACATTTTTTCAATTATTTAAGAATCATTTATCAAAATGGTCATTTTCAGAAAAAGCATAGAATATTTTGACAAAGTCAATAAGTTCGTGTTTCTCAGACATATTTTATTCTAAATATTCAAGTTAATTTTAGTCATTTAATTCAAGTTGTGACTGCTGCAATATTTGGTAATGCTATGATGTTACCAGTTTTTTCTTTGGTAGATTTATGATCATTTTTGAAGAGGCTTCTTTTTCAAAAGTGTAACCAAATGGTTTTGAAATTTTTTAATCTTCTGGTATTTCACTTTTAACCATGCTTAAATTTAAAAAGAAAAACTGATGTGGTCATATTTATCATAACATTTCTAGTAAAATAGTCTTATCTAAAAATAGGTCAACAATTCCAACATTTTTGGAGAAAACGCTAACATGACAGTTACAAAGATAAAGGAAGGTGGCTTATTCAGACAGCGCGTACTGGGAGACCTACTTCGTACACCCAGCAAACAGCCACAGGTATTTTTAAAAGTTTCTTCATAATTTTAAACATATAACTATTTTGTAATAAATTTAAGACCCAGTAAAATTGAAGAGATGACATCTTTATTTTCATGTGACTATTTGTTAACAGAGGATCAATTCAATAATATTATTTCATGACTTTTGGGGAAATTATTAATATCTTCTTTATGATAAAAAAAAATCTGGAGAAGGAAAGGCAAACCACTTCAGTACTCTTGCCTAGAAAATCCCATGGACGGAGGAGCCTGGTGCAGGCTACTGTCCATGGGGTCGCAAAGAGTCGGACACGACCGAGCAACTTCACTTCACTTTCACTATGATAAAAATGGATTTTTAAGCTCTGCTGTTGGTATTTGAAAATCTATCCTTTCATTTAATCTTTGTCGTGTCTCTGTAAAGCGATTATTAACCTTACCACTTAATGAGAGGGAGTTAAAGAGTAAGGAGTTCAGAGGACTTTCTCAAGAGCAACCTTTGTTTTTATCCATAGCACTAATTACCCCCAGGGCATAATGTTCATTTACTTTTTTTGGTAAGTTTATAGCCTTATGCAATTCTCTGCCCTACCTCTGCTGGAATGTAAGTTGAGTGACAACAGGAATGTCATCTGTTTTGTTAAATGTACTCGTCCATTTACAGCTGTGCCTGATATAATGGACACATTTGTAGAATGAGTCAATGAAGTGTCAAAGCAGAAAAAGTATGAGTAGATAGACTAATTTTTGGAAACCAGCAAACTAGCAAAATTCTATTACTTTTCTAAATCTTACATATATTCTGTTTAACCATGCTACCTCTCTTATCTCTGTGTTTGTTTATTTGTAGGTTGAAGTCTATGTCAATGAAATTCCAGCTAAATGTTCAGGCAACTGTGGGTTTACATGGGAACCCACAACTACTCCTCAAATCTGGGCCATAAACCCTTCCCAAGGTAATCTCTTGCTTTTGAATTTGGAGTGTAGGGTAGAAGACAGTTAGCAAAAATGTAAACTCTGATAGTGGTTTTTAATTTCTAACTAAGGCAAGCAGACAGTTCTACATAGTGAAAAAAATGTATCAAATCAGAAAGCTATGGAATGATCATTAATTTTCTTTGGGAAAAATATCAGTGTTGACATTGGACTCACTAGTATTCTACTTTTCCCATTTCACCAAGTTAAAGTCAATATCTAAGATTTCTGATATTGAGGCAGTTTTGTTAAACTCTACTAGCTAGGTTTTAACTGGAATCTTTCATCATATGAGACCACTTCTCCTAGGAGATATAATACTAAAAGGTCAGTAACAGGACAGCTGCTGTTAAAGAAAACAATTAGGCCCTAGATTTGAGAATAAGAGAAAGAAAAATTATTGCCAAGAACTCAGTCTAGAGGGACGCATCATGAAACACTTTCATGGTATGTGATTGCTTTTAAAAAATATGATTACACTTTATGTCTGAACTCTCAAGGGTTGATGTAAACATAATGACTAAGGATTGTAAAGGATGGCTTTTTTTCAGACAGAAAGATAAGCTCAGATACTGTAATCACTTATTTAGTATTGATGGCTAGTAGGAAAACTCACCTGCTAATTATGTCAGCAAGCAAAAAAAAAAAACCCATTGAAATCTTTAAGATATCACATTATTATGTTGAAAGAATATATTCTTCAGACTTTTATCATAGTATTATAATTGTTATAATACTGTTCATAATACTTTTTAATGTAATTATTATACTAATACCTTTTTATAGTATTATATATAAATTCATGTTATCCCAAAGTTAGTATCACTACTGTAAAACCTTCAGAACTCTCAAGAATAAATATTTCATGAACTTTAATTTGGTTTTAGTCCTTTAATATTCTTATTTTTGAATCCATCCTTGTATTTTGTAATGGATTTCCACCTTTAAATTCCACTTTGGTATTCTTGTTTTTGAATATATCTTTTTATTTTGTAATGGACTTCCACTTTTAATTCTTGAAGATAATATTACTTACTCAGTTAATGTGAAGTACCTTTTGCCACATTTTAAATGTAAAAGTAATTTAAAAAGTAAGTATAAACAATGCTATTAAAAACACCCATTTTCTCCCCAATGAAAATTTAACAGCTGTTAACACTTGTCATATTTACTTCTAACCATCAGAAAGAAAATATGGGAACAGTTATAGTTGTCTCTAAGTACTATGCTCAGAGCAAGTGCCCTACCACCTTCCCCAGAGGCAAGCACAACAATTAATTTTGTCTGTATCTTCCATGCCATTTTAATTCCCCTTTGTGTATACACAGACATGGTAATTTTTCCAGTTTTTTAAGTTTATCCATGAGCTATTTCATTGTATATATCACTTCCACCTTACTTTTGTCATCCAGCATTTGTTTTGAGAAATATATGGTTTTATGCATATGTAATTAATCAGTTTAAAATACTTCATAGATAAACCAATTTATTTGTTCCTCTATTGATGGACGTTTAGACTGTTTACAAGTGTTTTTGTTTTTGCCCATGACTGTATTGAACTTTCGTTTGCAAATCTACCATAACATACATGCGAGAAGTTCTTTAGGATTTGCGTCCTACGTGTGGATTACTAGGTATGTGTGTATTCACTTCATCAGATGACCAAATTGCTCCCCTGACTGACTGTACCTCCAGCAGGTATGAGAGCATCATATTATCCACTCCCTTGCCAACAGTTAATAATATGAGTTTTCTAATTTTGGTCAATCTGACGAGTGTAAGAAGTTATCTCATCGTTGTTTTTGCGTTGTCTATTCCCTGATTAATAATGCACAGGAACATCTTCTATGTTTCTTGGACATTTAGATTATTTCTTCTGCAAATTGCTTGTTAACATCTTTTATCCATTTACCAGATTGTCTTTTTTCTATCAAGTTGCACTGTGTATTATATATTATGTTTGTCAGTTCTTTGCACATGTCTTTTCCTAGTGTATCACTTAGGATTTGTTTCGTATCTTGTTCCTGGAAACGTTTAATTTGTGTATGTTTTCCTTTATGGTTAACCATGGGTTTTTGTATCTTACCAAATCCATCTTACGTGAAAGTCTTTAAGATATTTGACTATGTTTTTTTCTAAAGTTTTGAAGTTTTGATTTTTCATTCTTAGCTATTTAAATCCATGTGAAATCTATGTTGTGTGTGATGTTATATAAGTAGGGTAACCATTTCATTAATCAATCAAATCTGGAAACCTTAAGAGTCAATGGAGAACATTCAGTATGAGATCCTGGGCCAGAGAGTATAAGCCTGAATAGCCCAGGCACTTTAGGATTGGTGTCATTCCAGCTTAAGTAATCATATCCTGTTTCAAATGGAAAGTGTCCACTACATTACTTGTATAGTTTATTCTTTTTTCATGAGTTTGTGATGGCAGTTCTGTCATAGTCTAAGTTACCATATGGAGATGTCTGTTTAATTTATTTGTCATAAGAATAATTTTCCTTTACTTACATCATTCCATACTTTGAGTCAGATAATTCTTTCCACTAATCTCTATCAACACACAAATTCCAAACATGAAACAATGTGCAGTAATAAAATGGGGGAAAAAAATACCATTGCTAAATAAATGTCTTTTTTCTCTGCTTGCTTAAAGGCTTATTATTTATATATTTTAGAAGGTAGGGTCATTTTCCTCTGAAATATCTGATTTCAAGCAACAGATTCTATGTTTTGTCATTTTAATATTGTCATTTATATTTATCATTTTCAGGGTCCTATAAAGAAAGCACAATTCTCACCATCTCAGGTTCAGGATTTTCTCCTAGTTCATCTGTCTCAGTCTCAGTTGGGCCAGCAGGTTGCTCTCTTCTTTCTCTAAGTGGTAGGTTCTTTTAAAATGATTATTTTTGAGTCTAACTGTTTTTCTATAAGAGAAAATAGAATCAAAGAGCAGTGTTACAATAATAATTTGCCTATAGAGTTCCTTCGTGATCATGAAATTGGGAAACTCCTCTAGATAAATACCTTATCTTTTTAATCTTTGGTTATAACCACAGACTAATTCTTGCACTGTTGTGTAGTACCTCTATCCGTAACAGATGATTTTTGTTCTTTTTCCCCTTATGAAGAGATTACACGAAATCTTTCCTTCTTTGCTGTGTCTCTGGAACACAAACATGCATAGATTGCTGCTCTGATATTCCGTGATCCCCTCTGCTCATGTTTTGAAAATGTCACATTAGTCATAGCAAGAGGCCATAACCGTCTTCCTGGACTTACAGTCCAGAAGAACCTCTACGCATTAATATAGAACTTAAATATCATTGATCTTTCTATTCATGGAAATGAGGAACATAACTATTTATTTACCTAAAAATTCTCTTTCATAATGCTATTTTCCTTAATTTTAGTAAGTTTAGATTATATAAGCAAATTCATCTTCTGTATCATTTAAGTCTTTCTCCTGTGTACCATGTGGCATGGGGATCTTAGTTCCCTGACCAGGTATCAAACCTGTGCCTCCTGCCTTAGAAGCACAGAGTCTTAACCACTGGACCACCAGGGAAATTCCTCATTTAAATTGTTTTAAATGTACATCTTCTATGGATTCTTGAGACTTAATATCCAATATTATTATATTGTATATAATAACAATGATGGTGATGACGTGCACTGTACGATAAATACACATATACTGTTCTAAATGAAGAATAGGTTTTTTCACCTTGTTTTTGATCACTTTTCTTGTTGAAACCTAGTATTTTACTCAGTTTGTGACATAACAATTTATTGGACCAAAATCTTTAAATTATTGATATAAATTACCTTATATATTAGGATTTTAAATTGTTATTATCATAACTTTTTGCCATAGTAGTACTCAGGAGCAAATTGTTTACTCTGCCCTCATTCTTATTTTACCTTACTCTTTTTCTGGGAGGGTCTGATTCATAGCATTAGGTAGATTGTAAAGGTTTTCCTCCCATTAATATATGAGTAGTTTTCCTCAGATATGTTTCTTTGGAATATAAAAATGAAGAACATTTTTATATTTGCAAACATAAAATTTCAGTAATTTTATACAACAAAAACATTTCTTGACCATTTTCTTCTTCTTTTATCACAAGAAAATGAGATCAAATGCCAGATTCTGAACGGAAGTGCTGGACGTTTCCCAGTTGCTGTGTCCCTCGCTGATGTTGGACTAGCACGGAATGTAGACGAGAAGGGATTCCACTTCATTTATCAGAGTCAGATCTCACACATTTGGCCTGCTTCTGGAAGCCTCGCAGGTAACAGTTAATTGTTTCAAACAAAGGAAAATTGCCTATATTTCCATCATTCATTTCAGGAACTATTTCTAGAACAGGGTGAAGGGAGAGGACTCCAAACCTTCCTCGTACAGAACAAAGGAAACACCCCATTCGGAAGACACAGTGATTGCCTGGATGACTAATTCTTTTGTTTCTTATGAAGCACAAGTCAGGGTGACTGTTCTAGTAGTGGGTCTTAGGTTATTGAATTAATATCATCAATTATTACATGTTTCTATAACAAGCTCATTAATTATGTCAAAATAAGATTTATTAGTTATTATTCTGCTTACCAACTGCTCCATTTGTAATCACAGTCTCAGTGGAGCGACTTGACCCAGAAAAAGTTCCAGGAATAAATCGGGGAAAGGGAGGCTGAAAATAACACATTTTTCCAGTCTTGCTTTATTTCTTTTGTATTTTGTTTGCTTGTTTGTTGGATCATGCTTAGTTTTGGATTTTGTCCTTTGGCCTTGATCTTTTGGGTGTGTTCTGTTTATATTTTAAGTTATTTTTGTTTTGTTGGGGTTTTTAATTTACTTAAAAGTAATTCACTCTCATTTCCCACTAGTTGAATAAATACAAATAGCATAATTTCAGTTTAGGATGAAGAAGACACTATGGAAAATAGCAGTTGCTGCTAGTAATGTCCAGAAGCAAATGTTAGTTGCAAATCTGTGTTATTTCATTCAGTCACTTAGCCCAGCCCCTTTACAGTTCCAGACTCTGGAGCTCAGGCTATGTGGTCCTTGATCTACTTGCCAACCTATCTCTTGGATGGTTAGACAGTTCTTTAATGATGAGTTAGATTACTGCCAAAGTGCCTTTTTGTTATTATTAATCTATTGTGTTTTTGTTGTTACTTGATTTTGTGTTTTTACTAATGAAGGTGGTACTCTTCTGACTGTATCTGGATTTGGCTTTCATGAATATTCAAAGGTATTAGTCGGAAATGAAACCTGCAATGTAATTGAAGGGGATTTGAATAAAATAACCTGCAGAACACCAAAAGTAAGGCATCCAGTTTTGGTCATTCTTTTCTAACTCTGAAATTGTGCGATTAAGGAGCATCTCAGTAGAGGGCGAAACAAATGCCTTATTTACCTGAGCGCAGAGGTTCATTATCCTCTTTAAAATTAGTTCTTCAACATTTTTCTGCCGAGATCCAAATACAAAATATTATCTCCACAATCTAGATACTTAACATCATTGAGGAAGAGAGACACACAAACTAATGTTAAATAGTGTGTTTAACTTGAAATAATAGAAGTAAACACACAAGTGAAGATAAAATACAGTGGGGAGAGGATGTCAGGAAGAGTTTCATGAGCAGGCTCATGTCTTGTCACAGGTGGAAGGATGATGAATGGGAGTTGACCAGGAAAATCCAAGGATGAAAAAATATACCAGTAATAAATAGTATAAAAAATTCAGGGAAGCAACTCTAGACGTTTTTGAGTTTTTTAAAGGAATATATAAATACATTAAATGTGTTAAAGTTTCAGTTTGTTGACAAAACAAACAAAATGTGAATTTTCCCATGGAATTTTACATTTTAGGGCCACTCATTGTTCCTCTATTTTTAAAAATAGTGTTTAAATTTAAACCAAAACTGTTTTACTTACTGTGTGCAGAAAGTGAAGTCGCTCAGTTGTGTCTGACTCTCTGTGACCCCATGGACACCAGGCTCCTCCGTCCATGGGATTTTCTAGGCAAGAGTACTGGAGTGAGTTGCCATTTCCTTCTTCAGGGAACTTCTTGACTCAGGAATTGAACCCAGGTCTCCCACATTGTGGACAGACACTTTATCGTCTGAGCCAACAGGGAAGTCCTGTGTGCAGAAGAATGATTAATTAAGTCACTAATATCTAAGGCTATAGGCAATTAAGTGTATATATTATTATGTAGTTGATATGTGAAGTGAAAGTTGCTCAATCATGTCCAACTCTTTGTGACCCCATAGACTGTAGCCTGCCAGGCTCCTTTGTCCATAGAATTCTCCAGGCCAGAATATTGGAGTGGGTAGCCATTCCCTTCTCCAGAAGATCTTCCAAACCCAGGGATCGAACCCAGGACTCCCAATTGCAAGCAGATTCTTTACCATCTGAGCCACCAGGGAAGCCCAAGAATACTGGAGTGGATAGCCTATCCCTTCTCCAGGGGATCTTCCTGACCTAAGAATCAAACGGGGATCTCTTGCATTGCATAAGTTGCTCAATCATGTCCAACTCTTTGTGACCCCATAGACTGTAGCCTGCCAGGCTCCTTTGTCCATAGAATTCTCCAGGCCAGAATATTGGAGTGGGTAGCCATTCCCTTCTCCAGAAGATCTTCCAAACCCAGGGATCGAACCCAGGACTCCCACATTGCAAGCAGATTCTTTACCATCTGAGCCACCAGGGAAGCCCAAGAATACTGGAGTGGATAGCCTATCCCTTCTCCAGGGGATCTTCCTGACCTAAGAATCAAACGGGGATCTCTTGCATTGCAGGTGGATTCTTTACCAGCTGAACTACTAGGGAAGCCCCAAATTTGAGCATGCATTGGACTGAATGATGGAGATAAGAATTTGGGGAATATATCAAATTAAAATTTCATTTAAATTATCTCATTCAATTAAATACTGAGTGGGCACTAAGTAAATACTAGATGCTGGGAAAACCGTTTTTCCTAATTGGGAATTGCATGCTGTATTGGTGAAAGCATCACATATTTTTCTTAGGTTTCAGTCTTGGATTCTGGAACCATGTCAACAAAAGATATAATAATGTCCTTTGTCCATGAAAAGGAATAAGTGTTTCATTCAAGCCTGTTTTAAGAGCAAAAGACTCAAAAATTTTAGTATCATATGCTTTATTAATTAGAGAATCACTTGTCCAAACATTGAAGAACTCTGGGGAATCTAGTAATGTGGATGTGTTTGAATTGATCATCAGTTCAGTTCAGTTCAGTCACTCAGTCCTGTCCTACTCTTTGTGACCCCATGAATCACAGCACCTCCCTGTCCATGACCAACTCCCAGAGTTCACCCAGACTCATGACCATCAAGTCAGTGATGCCATCCAGCCATCTCATACTCTGTTGTCCCCTTCTCCTCCTGCCCCTAATCCCTCCCAGCATTAGAAAACCACTATATCATATACCTTTATCTAAGAATTTAAACATATAACCTACATTTGATACAATAACTTTCCTCCTTTGACATCACAACTTTCAAAGTATCTGGTAATTACTCTTATTCATGACTTTGGGGAAAAAAAATCTTTAAAGGTTTATTTTGAGAGATTCTTTTTGCTTTTAGCCATTGAATTTCTGTATCTTAACATTTAGTATTTTCTAATTGTTTTATTTTTCCCTCTTGTTTCAGAGAATTGAGGGTACAGTTGATATTTCAGTTATTACCAGTGGAGTTCAAGCCACAGCAAAAAATGCTTATAGTTATAATTGTTTACAGACTCCAGTTATAACCAATTTTATCCAAAAGTACGGACAATACTGGGTAAGGAATTCTTCAAAAAAATTAGTCATTTGATATATGTGTGTTTATCCAGTGCATTGGACAACATATGTATTTGTCTGATGCAATGGACATGAACTTGGGCAAACTTTGGGAGATGGTGAGTGACAGGCCTGCGTGCTGCAATCTATGCGATCACAAAGAGTTGGACGTGACTGGGCGACTGAACAGAACAGAACAGAATACATATATAATAATATATTTACATGTGCCATTTCTGGACAGGCTTTTGAAGCAGTTTCTCCTGCAGTTATGTTTCTTGAAGCAAAACCTGTCACAGGTTTTCTTTTTTAACCATGAACTGGTCTGTCTATTATATCACTTAGAACATATTCAATAAGAAAAATTTAAATTAAAAAAAATTCTTCGCCATCTTCTTTTCCCGGTTAAACAATTGAACATGAATTTTATCTCCCTCTGGCAGCTGTCAATTCTTTCACTGATTTTCTTTTACTTCTGAAAGTGTTCAGATCAGTTCAGTTCAGTCTCTCAGTCGTGTCCGACTCTTTGTGACCCCAAAGAGGTTTGCTGAATCGCAGCACGCCAGGCCTCCCTGTTCATCACCAACTCCCAGAATTCACTCACTCATGTCCATTGAGTCAGTGATGCCATCCAACCATCTCATCATCTGTCATCCCCTTCTCCTCCTGCCCCCAATCCCTCCCAGCATCAGAGTCTTTTCCAATGAGTCAACTCTTTGCATGAGGTGGCTAAAGTATTGGAGTTTCAGCTTAGCATCAGTCCTTCCAAAGAACACCCAGGGTTGATTTCCTTCAGAATGGACTGGTTGGATCTCCTTGCAGTCCAAGAGACTCTCAAGAGTCTTCTCCAACACCACAGTTCAAAAGCATCAATTCTTTGGCACTCAGCTTTCTTCACAGTCCAACTCTCACATCCATACATGACCACAGGAAAAACCATAGCCTTGACTAGACAGACCTTTGTTGGACCTTTGCTTTTGAATATGCTATCTAGGTTGGTCATAACTTTCCTTCCAAGGAGCAAGTGTCTTTTAATTTCATGGCTGCAGTCACCATCTGCAGTGGTTTTGGAGCCCCCGAAAATAAAGTCTGACACTGTTTCCACTGTTTCCTCATCTATCTGCCATGAAGTGATGGGACCAGATGCCATGATCTTTGTTTTCTGAATGTTGAGCTTCAAGCCAACTTTTTCACTCTCCTGTTTCACTTTCATCAAGAGGCTCTTTAGTTCCTCTTCACTTTCTGCCATAAGGGTGGTGTCACATGCATATGTGAGGTTATTGATATTTCTCCCGGCAATCTTGTTTCCAGCTTGTGCTTCTTCCAGGCCAGCGTTTCTCATGATGTACTCTGCATAGAAGTTAAATAAGCAGGGTGACAATATACAGCCTTGATGTACTCCTTTTCCTATTTGGAACCAGTCTGTTGTTCCATGTCCAGTTCTAACTGTTGCTTCCTGACCTGCATATAGGTTTCTTAAGAGGCAGGTCAGGTGGTCTGGTATTCCCATCTCTTTCAGAATTTTCCACAGTTTATTGTGATCCACACAAAGTGTTAGGATGTCCTCAATCCAATGAAAGATAAGAGATGAGTTGCTTTACTTAATATTCAAATTTTGCACTAGTTAATACATGGACTCTTTCTGTAAAATTTTCTTTCCTTTTAAAATAATAGGAGAAGTTAATTTAATGATTAAGGGTTATAACTTTGGAAATGAACTGACACAAAACATGGAGGTCTACGTTGGAGGTAAATCCTGCCAAGTCCTGCACTGGAACTTCACAGATATTAGATGCCTTTTGCCCAAGTTGTCTCCTGGAAAACATGATATCTCTGTTGAAGTCAGAAACTGGGGTTTTGCATCAACAAGGTATGGTAATTAGATATTCAATTATTTTCTCTTAAATGAATCATGTCCTAAGTAGAGTTAAGCAACATGACCTCATGGAAGGCTCCTTGAAATAGCTGTTAATTTTTCTTTTGCAGAGACAAGTTAAGTGCTTCTATACAGTTATTTTGGAAGTGACTGACATGTTTCCACAGAAAGGCTCCTTATATGGTGGAACTGAAATCACTATAATGGGTTTGGGATTCAGCACGATCCCAACTGAGAACACTGTGCTTTTAGGTAATAATTCCATCTTCACAGGAGGGCTGTTATCCTATTTCTTATCTTAAAGGATGCACTGTGGGTGCTGAGTTATTACCCAAATACTCTCAGTCATGGAAGCTCCATATTTTCTATTAATGTATAAAAGGTTACGTGTATTTGGTTAGCTGGTAAAAAGGAGCTAACTATTTTCTATTTCGATAGATTTTTATTGTTGTTCAGTCACTCAGCTATGTCCAGCGCTTTGCAACCCCATGGATTGCAGCACTCCAGGCTTCACTGTCCTTCATCATCTTCAATAAATTGTCTGAATAGTTAATGTGTATCAAACAGTTTAAATGAGAGGTCTCTGTTCTAAAACTAATCAGTACTCAAACATAACTACTACCAGAAAAAAGTACCAAAGATCCTACTGTGTAACTGGAGCTTTTGTAGGGCTTTGACTATCTACTAAGTATGCTTCATCTCTGTATTTCTCAAAAACTATTTGATAAAATGTTTTTTCCCCCATCTTTATTCTTTCCAGGGTCCTTCCCTTGCAATGTGACATCATCATCAGAAACTGTCATAAAATGTGTTCTACATTCAACAGGGAATGTATTCAGAATTACCAACAATGGGGAAGATTCAGGTATAAGATGGCCTTAATATGTTGTAAATAATGGAGGCATGTTACCTTGGAATTAGATTTTTACTTACAATACTTCAGAGTATTCAGAGCATAAGTATTTTTTTTTTGTATAATTTGTTTATAGTTTGTGTACAATTTATCCATTTGACATAGGGGGCCACATATAGTATGAATCAGTGGTAGACTTGAATCTAAGAAAGCTAGGTTTAAAATTTCCAAGTTCAGGAATTGCCGTTTGGTTTTATTGCCATACAGAACCTTCTGAATTACTGTAGTTTGTTTCCCACTGTGGGTTCTAAATAAATATCCAAATTGAAATTATGTAGAATTTTGCATGCCTCGATGCCTGAGAAAATTTTTGAGTTTTAAGAATTGATCATAGCTTTTAAAAATAACCCCATGTGATATTTCTGAACAGTTTTGTTTATTGATTCTGATTTTTTGCAAATTGTCTCTTGGTCATCAGTTTTGAAGTTGTGTGATTTATCTTTTCCTTATCTTCACATTATCTTACTTTCCATTATTTCTGTTTATTATTATTATGTGTTTGAGTTAGACACATAAAAATTTTATGTTAACTGAATTTTTTTTCACTAGTGGCTATATAAAAAGGCAATATTTTCAAAGATAGTTATTAAGAATTTTTCCTACTTTTCCTTTTTTCTTTAAAAAAATATGACTTAATTGCTCCCAGTACATGGATTAGGTTATGCCTGGTCACCATCTGTCTTAAATGTGTCTGTGGGAGACACAGTGACATGGCTTTGGCGAGCCCATCCATATCTCAGGGGAATAGGATACAGAGTTTTCTCTGTCTCCAGTCCTGGAAGTGTAATTTATGATGGAAAAGGATTTACCAATGGAAAAGAAAAATCTGCATCAGGTATGTTTCCACTTTCCTGCATTTTGCATCATGTTTCTTTTTCCCAGATATAATAAAAAGAAATTTGTTTAGATTGAAAATACTTTTGCATAAATAATATATACAAATATATGATATGGTTTAGTTGACATTTTATTGTTATCACAAAATACTTCAAATTTATAAAATATTCTTAATGAATGCCTGCAAGGTAATTTGTACATCAGAGTTGAGTTTTGATATCAGGTATATCTCTTTTCATTCTGAAATAATCAACCAGAAAAATATATTGAAATAAACAAAATACAAAGAAGACTGAAGTATGTGTTTTAATGATACCAGTCTGGTAGCAAGTAATGAATTTCTGTTGATTGAAATCAGTTTTAAAATCAGTCTTCCAGGACAGCTTAGTGTACAATGTGCCTTTTAGACTGCCCATTTTGTTCTTCATGTTAGCAGCTTGAACTTATTCACGAATTATATTTCATTGCCTGTTGAGTTTTTCTGTAGGAGTCAGTAAGTTATGCCAGATATCACATGTTTTTTCTAGAAAAATTAATGCTGGCTCTTGCCTTTATGGAATAGAATTTCATTATACAGGACAGCTCTTTTATAGCCATTTTATGGTCTTTTGATAGTCATTTCCTTACTACTTCTGTTGAAATATCATATGCTTGAAAACCTGTCATCTGTATGTGCGTTTGAAGGATCATTTCAAATTTATTTTCAAAGATGCATTAATTGCTTATATTTATTATGTACAATCTCATTTTATGGCAGGTTCATTTTCTTACCAGTTTACTTCACCTGGAATCCATTATTACAGCAGTGGGTATGTTGATGAGGCTCACTCCATTTTTCTCCAAGGAGTCATTAACGTTTTACCAGCTGAAACCAGTCACATTCCCCTGCACCTGTTTGTGGGGGGCACTGAAGCCACATATGCTCAGGGTAAGAAGGTTAAAGGTGGAAACCCTGTCACTTCAGTTAAAGATGGAAACCCAGGGTGTATGCAGTCTTTCTGAAGTAGGAGGCAGATGGCTGGCTCTGACTGGCTCTTACTAGCCGCATGACCTTGAATGGGTCGGGACTGCTCTGAGGCTAGCATTTATTCTATAAAATGAGGATCATGTTAATATTGTCCTGCCAGTCTGCAGAATCCTCATGTGCCTCAAATGAGATGTAACATGAAAAAGTTCTGATACTCTGTGAGTGTCTGAAAATATATTAAAATGTGAGATAATGTTATTATTTTATTTTCCCCATAGGATCTGGCCTTAGAGAAATTGAAAAATTAATCTTATATTCACTCTCAACCATATCATCTTTGTCCAGGTCTTTTAACTTTGCAGTGCCTGGGGCTCCTCTTGTCATTTAAAAAATAAAAAGGGTTTACCAGAATATAAACCACCATCATCAAAATAGAGTAATGTAGCCTGAAAACAGTTCTTGTTTTAGAATTTTATCCATGACTTCAAGCAGTTCTTTTGTTTAAAGGCAGACCTGTGAGTTTGCACTTGGGAAGCTCTGTGGCAGGCTGCCAAGCAAGAGAACCCCTGTGTGGCCTGAACAGTACCAGGGTTGAAAATTCAGAGAGATTGCTCTTTGAGCTTTCAAGTTGTCTTTCCCCATCTATAAGCCACATTAGTCCATCCATCGGAACACTAAATGAATTGATAACAATTACTGGACGTGGCTTCAGTAATCTCACATGTGCTAATAAGGTAAGACTATAAAGATCTTCTTTTTACTTCTGTATATACATACAAGGAAGATGTTTCATCTGTAACCTCATAGTTTAATTTATAGCAGCTCAATTGCGATACAATTCATATACCATACAATGCACTTATTTAATGTGCAAAATTCAGAAGCTTTTGGTATATTCACAGAGTTGTGTATCCATTACTGTGGTCAATTTTAGAATATTTTCATTACTCCAGAAAGGAACCCCATGATCGTTAGATATTATCTGCAACCCCTCCATACCTCCAGCCCTCCCTAGACAACCATGAATCCTTCTGTCTCTGTGGATTTGCCTATTGTGAATATTCTTATAAATAGAATCATAGAATATGTGGTCATTTGTGACTAGCTGTATTCACTAAGCATAGCATTTTCAAGGTCCATCCACAATGTACCATGTAGCAGTACTTCTTTTTCAGCTGAATAATGTTCCATTGCGTAAGGTATACAGTTTATTTATCCACCCATTTGCTCATGGATATTTGGGTTCTTTTCACCTTTTTGGCTATTATCAATAATGTAGCTATGAATATTTGTGTATGATCATAGTTTAGGTTTTTTTAAAAATATTTATTGATTAATTTGGCTGCTCTGAGTCTTAGTTGTGGCATGTGGGATCTAGTTTCCCAACCAGAGATCAAACCCAGGCCCCCTGCACTGGGAGCCCAGAGTTCCAGCCACTGGAACACCAGGGAAGCCCTCATAGTTTAGTTTTAAGGTCCATCCATAAGTCTCCCAAATTAATTTCATGATAAAGAGTTTTCACATGATCAGTTTTTCAAATTTAGTCATTGCTAATACAGAATTTAAGTTCATGCTAGAGTAATGTGTTGACTTGTTCGTCTGTTCATTTTACTTTCAGGTTAAAATTGGTAGCTATCCCTGTGTTGTGGAAGAAAGTAGTTACAATGCCCTTGTGTGTCATATTGACCCTCAAAACTCAATGGATGTTGGCATCAGGGAAATTGTCACAGTAACTGTCTACAACCTGGGCACTGCCATCAACACACTGTCCAGTGAATTTGATAGGCGGTTTGTACTTCTGCCGAACATTGACACGATATCACCAAATGCAGGGTCAACTACAGGAATGACCAAAGTGACCATAAAAGGCTCTGGATTTGCAGCTTCTTCTGCTGGTACTCAAGTCCTGATGGGGCATTTTCCATGTAAAGTTCTATCAGTGAATTATACAGCCATTGAATGTGAAACATCTCCTGCACCCCAACAGCTAGTGAAAGTAAATCTCCTAATCCACGGGGTGCCTGCTCAGTGTCAGGGGAACTGCAGCTTTTCCTACTTAGAAAGCATCACTGTGTTTGTGACAAGAATCTTCCCAAACTCTCTCCAAGGATCTGAAAAAGTTCTTATTGAAGGGGAAGGTTTTGGCACTGTCTTGGAGGACATTTCTATTTTCACTGGAGACCAACAGTTCAGAGCAATTGATGTTAATGAAAATAACATCACTGTTCTCATGACTCCCCTTCCGGCTGGACTTCATTCTCTTAGTGTGGTGGTGGGAACAAAGGGCTTGGCTCTGGGAAACCTGACTGTCAGCAGCCCCGCAGTAGCATCTGTCACTCCAACTTCTGGAAGCATTGGGGGTGGAACTACCCTGACGGTCACAGGAAATGGCTTCTCTCCGGGCAACACCACAGTCACTGTTGGGGATGAACCTTGTCAGATTCTTTCTGTCAATTCCAGTGACATCCACTGCAGTACCCCGGCAGGGACAGCTGGAAGGGTCAGTGTGAAGATCTCTGTGAATGCAGTACGTACCCACCTCTGTCATTTATGTATGCCTTGGAAGATACTCCACTTCTCAAAGGAATTGTCCCAAGTACAGGTACTCCAAGACCTGCCTTTTGGGTGTCTTGATATAATATGACCAGTAATATTTGTTAGCATAGAATTAAAATAATGTTTACAAATGATTATTAAGATTATTTTTATACAATACCTCTTAATCAATATGTGGGATTTGAGTTCTGTATAGTCCGTTTTGTGATTATTTTTTATATATTCTTGGGCTTCCCTGGTGGCTCAGATGGTAAAGAATCTGCCTGGAATGTGGGAGACCTGAGTTTGATTCCCAGGTCTGGAAGATCCCCTGGAGGAGGGCATGGCAACCCACTGCAGTATTCTTGCCTGGAGAATCCCCATGGATAGAGGAGCCCATGGGGTCACAAAGAATCATACACAACTGAGCAACTAAGAACAGCACATAGTGTCTATTTTGTGATTATTTTTGTACATTCTTGAGATCATAATTGTAGTGAAATTCCCACTTCTATTTTAAAACAAAATCCCCATGAACTTGAACTAATTTTGAAATAATAGAAATAGAAATAGATGGATATCTATGGATAAAATTGGTCATTAGTTTGTGTCATTGGTGTTGATACGCCACAGAAAATACCTGTTAAAATTCATAAGTAGTCGTTCTTTTGTTTCCATGAAACTTCAGTTGATCATTAACACAACAAAATTCTTCATAAGGGAGTAATTGGCCCATTCAGATGGAAAAAATATTATAAAATACTATATACTTATTTGGTGTGAGTTGTTTTTCTAAGCTAAGAATAGATGGAGTGGCTCCTTGATCCTTTGTCACCATGCTGTGCTGTTTCTGATCATCTTCAACCTGTTGGAATGCTTATGATCCATGTAATAAATTCTGGAGAGGCAGCTATAGTCTCATGGCTAAGAACATGGCCTAGATACCTGGATTCACATCTTCTCTTTTCTCCTTTTCAGTGGTGAAACTTTGGATAAGTTTCTTAAAATATCAGATTCTTATACATGCAGATACCTTTCTCGTAAGGTTATAGAAGTTCATTCGTATAATGTAACTTAAAAGTTCCTTTAATAAAGAACTTATTAAATGTTGGCCTTTAAAAAAAAGTCTGTTAGTTTACAGTGTCATGGGTAAGATGTATTCTCTGCTTTCAAAAAGCTTGCTATTGAAATTTTCTGTTAGACATCAAGTTTTCTCATTTAGAATTTTTAAAAGTAAATACTAGCAATAACAATGGCATCAGTTCAGCTCAGTTCAGTTCAGTCGCTCAGTTGTGTCCTACTCTTTGTGACCTCATGAATCACAGCACGCCAGGCCTCCCTGTCCATCTTCCCCATATATTTGTAATCATTGCAAATGAAGAACTAGATATTGACATATGCTCCTTATTGCCATGAACCATTTCTGTCTCATCTCACTTTGAATGTATCTTTGAAAGCAACATATCTGAAGAGACTTGTAGACAAGTGAGAACTGAGCTATTTAATTACTGAAGAGGCACAAGGTGTAGATCGTTCTTAGAACAGTGCTTCCATTTGAAAAGTGCAAATACCAGACAAGATTAAAACTTTAAGACCTTAAAACATTGTAAAATCCTATATCCTAAAACTATTCTTAACATGAAAGATCTCATTAATATCTATGGTCTTTAAAATGACAACTTACATTTCAGTGATGCTTACTATGGTCAATTATATGGTTATTTTTATTATCAATAGTTGAATTAAAAACCAACTACTACTAGGTGATTCTACATTTGTAACAAGTCTATTCACTTATTGTTTAGGTATATAAGTATGTGTTTGGATGACCTGTGAAAAATTCCATGTGTATAATGCCCTCAGTGCTTTTTGTCAAAAGAAGGAAGGAAGGGAACAGAAAGATTGAAATACTTTATTCCAGTTTCATTTTTTCAAGGCATTAACATCAACATTCATCTATGTCTTTAATTCCTTATTTCTGTGTTGATTATCTTACACCTAATTATTTATATATCATGATTTGTTTATCAAGTCATGCTATTGAAAATATCTGAGTGAAGAAAAAATAGTTCATTCCTCAGAAGGGTTGCAAATATCAAGAAAGTACCAAAAGTTTTACAAAATAAGTTTCATCCCTGAAATATAGTCTAACCCACCACCCACTGCTCAGGCATTCATTTCATCTTTCAGGCATTCGTCCTTCCTTCCTAACTCTAGATCTTGTCTATTTTATTCTCTCTTTTCCATTAATCTGAATTATGAGTAACTTATAACTTCCATCTGTAGAATGGACAGATGCACTGGAAAATAATAAACATTGATAGAAATATCTTAAGATACCAAAGACTGCAATGAAATTATAGCCAAAATGTGTATGACATGTATTGTTTATATTAATATTAGTTTTGAAATACTAGATATAATTTTATGTAGGTGAATAGGTATATGTTTAAATGCATATCTAAGTATTAGAGTTTAGGCATGTATATGTATAGGATAGATAATGGACTGCCTTTCTTTTTAAGGTCCTCCTGAAACTGAAATTCAGGTCACTGGATCTAATTTTGGTACTGACATCTTGGAAATTTCGGTGATGATAAGTAACACGCAGTGTAATGTGACCATGATCAATGATACTGTATTGCTGTGCATTGTTGGAGATCACGCTGGTGGCACTTTTCCTGTCACGATGCATCATAAAACAAAAGGCTTTGCCATGTCTACAGTTGTATTTAAGTACCCACTTACTATTGACAGTATTCATCCAAGCCAAGGTAAGCATGAATGTGCCAGAGCCTAGAAATATTTTACATTGTTTCAGTAAACACTTATTTAGAAAGAAACATATTCTTCCAACCCTGCTAAAATGTATAGTTCCTGTAGCACATTAAAATATTTTTGTTTATGTATCAAGTAAAGAAGCATGCAAAGGTATCCATCGTTTCAAAATATTTGTTTAATGCCTATATTTCTCTTCATGCTATAGAATATATTTAAATTTTAATACTATTGAAAATGTCCAGATTATATGTGGAAATGTTTTTTAAAAAATGGTTAAATTCACTGACATATAATTATGTCTACATAAATAAATATCTTTTTCTGTTTGAAAATTATTTTAGTGGTTAAAAACCTTAAGAAATTATAACCAATGTACTTTTAACTAAAATAGTAATTTTACATTTGTGTTTTGACTACTCAAATTCTTTGTGACATTTCTATTAAATAAAATTGAAATTCCTAAAAGTAGTTTAAATAAATGACTAAATGTGACATTTACTCAGTGAGGGGTTTAAAACACTACAATCAAAAGAGATTCTGTTGCAATAGTATAAAAATTTCAAGTTTTAAGAATCTTTTCATTTAATGAAAGTAGCTTCCATTTCAGGTGTTAAATATATGTACAGATGAGGTTTTCTTTTCATTAACTTTGTCTTTCCTTCTTATATGTTCACTAGGGAGCTTCGGTGGTGGTCAAACCATGACTGTGACAGGCACTGGATTTAATCCACAAAATTCAGATGTGTTAGTGTGTGGCTCAAAATGTGCAGTCGACAAAGTGAAATCTAATCGCACAACATTATTATGTGACATTCCACCAAGTAATGGTAAGTAGTCCCCTGCAGGAGAGCATGGCAACGCACTCCAGTTTTCTTGCCTGGAGAATCCCATGGACAGAGGAGCCTGGCAAGCTACAGTCCATAGGGTCGCAGAGTCAGACATCACTGAAGCAACTTAGCATGCACGAACAGTCAGAAAAAGAATGACAGTCTCTGAGAACTGTTTTATTTTATAGAGAGCAGTCTGAGTTTCTTTTTTTCAAGGGTTAGTGTTCATTAGGGCAACTGAATCAACTTTATAAATTTCCTGATTTTCAGCAGTTTCTTCAGAATTTTGTTTTCTACCTTTGTGTATTTCCAAGATTCATGATATCTGAGTTAAACTGAATTGTTTGTAACAAATTGCGGTTTTTTGGTTTATTACATAAGGAGCATACGAGATGGAAAACAAGTTTTTAGTACCTATTGGAGTATTAGTTTTTCCTTAAAGTTGCTGCTGCTGCCGTTAAGTCACTTCAGTCATGTCCGACTCTGTGTGACCCCATAGACAGCAGCCCACCAGGCTCCTCTGTCCCTGAGATTCTCCAGGCAAGAACACTGGAGTGGTTCCCATTTCCTTCTCCAATGCATGAAAGTGAAAAGTGAAAGTGAAGTCGCCCAGTCGTGTCCGACTCTTAGCGACCCCATGGACTGCAGCCTTCCACGCTCCTCTGTCCATGTGATTTTCCAGGCAAGAGTACTGGAGTGGGGTGCCATTGCCTTAAAGTTAGGATAATGTATATGGTACAGTATACCATATATATAGTATATATGTGTATATATATACACACACATATATATTGTGTGTATATATATACATATATACATACGTGTGTGTGTATATATATATAGTATAATGGTTATGAAGGAAGTGAATTCTGATAATTCATTGCGAAGATGACAACCCAGGCTATGTTTCTGAGCAAGTTATTCAACCTCCCAGTGCCTTGGTTGCCTCCTCTGTAAAAGGAAATTAGCCTACTTATTGTGAGGCTTCATAAGCCAATGTGTGTAAAGTGGATAGAATGATATCCAAAACATGATCCGTGACTTGCTATTATTATTACTCTTATTTATTTTTAAAATTTTAAATTATTTCTTTTCTTTTGGCTGCACTGGGCCTCGGTTGCTTTTCACGCAGGCTTTCGCTAGCTGGGGCCAGCAGGGCCGCTCTTCCTTGCAGTGCGCAGGCTTCTCGTTGCGGTGGCTTCTCTCACTGTGAGCACAGGCTCTAGGAACACACGGGCTTAGTAGTTGTGTTGCGTGGGTTTAGTTTCCCTGCAGCGCGTGGAATCCTCCCAGACCAGGGCCGCAACCCATGTCTCCTGCATTTACAAGTGGATTATTAACCAGTGGACCACCAGGGAAGTCCACTCTTAACTTATTTTTATCTAATGGTTAAAAGCCTGCCTTTTAAGGAGCCCCTGAAGCTGGTTTTAGAAAAGGCAGAGGAACCAGAAATCAAATTGCGAACATCCACTGGATCATCGAAAAATCAAGAGAGTTCGAGAAAAACATCTATTTCTGCTTTATTGACTATGCCAAAGCTTTTGACTGTGTGTATCACAATAAACTGTGGAAAATTCTGAAAGAGATGGGAATACCAGACCACCTGACCTGCCTCTTGAGAAACCTATATGCAGGTCAGGAAGCAGCAGTTAGAACTGGACATGGAACAACAGACTGGTTCCGAATAGGAAAAGGAGTACATCAAGGCTGTATATTGTCACCCTGCTTATTTAACTTATATGCAGAGTACATCATGAGAAACGCTGGGCTGGAAGAAGCACAAGCTGGAATCAAGATTGCTGGGAGAAATATCAATAACCTCAGATATGCAGATGACACCACCCTTATGACAGAAAGTGAAGAGGAACTAAAAAGCCTCTTGATGAAAGTGAAAGAGGAGAGTGAAAAAATTGGCTTAAAGCTCAATATTCAGAAAACGAAGATAATGGCATCTGGTCCCATCTCTTCATGAGGAAACAGTGGAAACAGTATCAGACTTTGTTTTTTTGGGCTCCAAAATCACTGCAGATGGTGACTGCAGCCATGAAATTAAAAGATGCTTACTCCTTGGAAGAAAAGTTATGACCAACCTAGATAGCATATTCAAAAGCAAAAACATTACTTTGCCAACAAAGGTCCGNCTTCATGAGGAAACAGTGGAAACAGTATCAGACTTTGTTTTTTTGGGCTCCAAAATCACTGCAGATGGTGACTGCAGCCATGAAATTAAAAGATGCTTACTCCTTGGAAGAAAAGTTATGACCAACCTAGATAGCATATTCAAAAGCAAAAACATTACTTTGCCAACAAAGGTCCGTCTAGTCAAGGCTGTGGTTTTTCCTGTGGTCATTTATGGATGTGAGAGTTGGACTGTGAAGAAGGCTGAGCGCCAAAGAATTGATCCTTTTGAACTGTGGTGTTGGAGAAGACTCTTGAGAGTCCCTTGGACTGCAAGGAGATCCAACCAGTCCATTCTGAAGGAGATCAACCCTGGGATTTCTTTGGAAGGAATGATGCTGAAGCTGAAACTCCAGGACTTTGGCCACCTCGTGCGAAGAGTTGACTCATTGGAAAAGACTCTGATGCTGGGAGGGATTGGGGGCAGGATGAGAAGGGGACGACCGAGGATGAGATGGCTGGATGGCATCACGGACTCGATGGACGTGAGTCTGAGTGAACTCCGGGCTTTGGTGATGGACAGGGAGGCCTGGCATGCTGCGATTCATGGGGTCACAAAGAGTCGGACACGACTGAGTGACTGAACTGAACTGAACTGAATTTGTTCTACCACTGTCATCTCAGCTATGTGACTCAACTCCTTTCTGGTTCAATTTGTCCAGCTATTGAAAGGAGATAATATTAACCCTAATTTGATGGGTTATTGTGAAGTTTAAATACCTGATATCTTAAGTACACAACAAACTTTAATTATCTAGCAAAATTTAAGAAGAACCAAAGAGAATAATACAGATGAATAAGGGATATGGTTTATATATAAACATTTTTTAAAGCATTAACAAAATTTGATGAAGTTTTTCTAAACATTTTTGCTGCTTCTGATTTCCTAAAGAATATTTAAGAAAATGTGACATTTTGTGACTGGGCTTGTGTATCATTTTAACATCAGAGTTGGTATTCTGATTTTTTTTTTTTTAATGCAGCAATGCTCTCAAGATCTGTCAAGATTTGTTTGCCTTAACACGAGCTCTGCTTCTTTTTTTAACCTTTTTGGATTGCATTGCTGTAGTTTTTCTGTCTCTTACCTTGCTTTTAACTGCCACTCCTTGCCACTGTCAGCGCACCTGCTGTGAGTGGCTCTTTGTTCCTTCCTCTCTAATTTGCAGTGTTGAATCCTCTAGGACTGGAAAACTGAACAGGCAGGTTTGTAGAATCATCTACAGTAAGAGGCTCTGAGGAAGGACCTAAGGGTTTTTCCTCTGGTGATAATGTTCATTTATTTTTTGAAGTTTTTGACTGTTGCTAGACATCCTTATTAAGTCACATACAGCCAGTGAAAGTTACTTTGGGAAGGAAGGTGTTATTGAAAATATTTGGGGGTTTTGAACATAATAAGGGCCTGATGGCAGAACTGAACTCAGTTTGATGTCCTCCTATCACAGGGAGGGGACCCGAGCAAGCCTGTGAAGTGAGTGTGGTCAACGGGAAGGATTCCTCTCAGTCCACGGCTCCTTTTACATACAACATGTCAATGACGCCTTTCATCACCAAAATAGCTCCCAAGAGAGGCAGTACAGCAGGGGGCACCAGACTGACAGTCTTGGGATCAGGCTTCAGGTACTGTCTTCACATTACCCGTACATGAGTGCGTCTTTCCAGACTCAAGCCATTACACCTGCTTTCTCATGTGCCAGGACAGTGTTTAAATATAGTTGAATAATGCGTATCCAGAGAAGGAAATGACAACCCACTGCAGTATTCTTGCCATGGACAGAGGAGCCTGGAGGCCACAGTCCATGGAGTTGTAAAATAGTCAGACACGATTTCGTGACTAAACAACAGACAACAATGTGTACCTGGGTTTTCCAGGTGGCACAGCGTTAGAGAATCCGCCTGCCAGTGCAGGAGCTGCATGGGTTTGATCCCCTGGGTTGGAATGAGGAGGAAATGGAAACTCGAGCCTGGTGGGCTACGGTCCATGGGGTCACAAAGAGCTGGACGCGACTGAGCAACTGAGCACTTACAATGTGTGCCCATCTGCTGAAAAGCCACACGACTATTTACTGACTGCATACTCTGTGTCAGAAACCTTTCTACTCCATAGAATCTTCCTGGCTTACGTTCATAGATATTTTTAAATCCCGTTTTATGGTTAGAAAACTAAAATTAAAGAAGATACTGATTTTCCCCATATCCTAGTAAGATCACAAGTATAAATCACTTTCCTGTTATGCTTTCCCCTAAATCTCATTTCCAACCATCATCTGCTTCATTGGTTGAATGAAACATCTCTTGAAGCACCAGATCCATTTCATTGTAACTGTTTAGATTCCTTCTTCCTAAACATGTTCATTATTTTGGCTCAAACTTATGTACTGCACTGCCATCATCCTTCAAGTAGTTAAGGCTGACTTAAAACCCCAGATCATTTAAATCATAGCAGGCAAAGCTAATTCCTCACGTACTTATAACTACATTGGACTTGCATTTTTACACAGTGGTTCAGTCCCAAAGTCTGTGAATATGGCAAAAATGTCAGCTAGACAAAATGATCACAGAAAGTCTCTTATTAAAGTGCCATTTTGGAGAAGAATGTAGAATCTCTCAATAATTTGAACCCAAGCATTTTTTCTCCAGTGCTGCAGAACTTGCTAGTTTTATTTCCCAACCTCTTAATCTCTTTGTTTACTTTTTTCTCAACATATATTTTAAAGTTTTACTACTGCAAAAAGTATCAGTCTGCACTTTGATAGCTCATGGGGTAAGATCATTATTTTTACAGTAATACAAATAATAGGGTTTGTCAGTGTGACCTAGAAACTTGAGAAAAACATCAATGTTTTGTTTGCCTCCTTTTTACTTTACAGTGAAAATGTAGAGGATGTTCTCGTTACCATAGCTGAAGCCATGTGTGATGTTGAGTATTCCAACAAGACATGTGTCATCTGCATGACAAATGCCCACTCTCCTTCAGGGTGGGCTCCAGTCCATGTCAGCATCAGAAGCACCGGCCTGGCCAAACGGGTAACAGTGCTGTGGCATAGAGTAGTCTCAGCAGTAGAAAAACTAGCCTTATGGGAAGTGAAGTCACTAGTAATGGACTTTTTACTTTGTTAATTTCTCCAAAAAATAACTGAGATGTGATTATAATAAATTTAAAGTAGGGTTGTTTTTTTTTACTTATTACTAAAATGTTTATAATTTCAGACTTCTGATTATTCTGGGTTGCAGGTAATTGGTAATAGATTTTTCGTTTTTTATTATTGTGAAATGAATCAACTGGCAGCTCTAATGTATTTAAAGGAGGTTATACTTTATCATTAATGAAGATGTTCATTGTCTTAGATTTCTTCATTTTGAGAAATTAAATGATGAAATCTCTGAATTAAATTTTTTTAAGTCTCTTGTGTTCTATTCCAGGCTAATGCTGACTTCCGTATGTGGATACTTGGTCCTCCAACTCCTCATGGGGAGGAAAATCTCCCCCAGAGGAAGGCTCCCTAGTTGTTATTACAAAAGGACAGATAATTTTGCTGGATCAAAATACCCCCATCCTAAAAATGTTGCTTATTCAAGGTAGATTTCTGAAAATCTGTTTCTGAGACTCTGCCTATGAAATGGTTCTGTGAGGTTAATTTAATCAAGATTCATGGGTATGAACATCCACAGTTATATCATGTTTCAAATTCAGAGTGTGTAGTGTTGAATTTATTAAATGGAGTGTTATTGTCCATTTGTTGTTATGAAATTATTTATTGTGTTGCCACCAGAATGTTTTTAATAAAATAGGATAGAAAATATCAGAATGTACCACATTCATATGGGTAAGCATGTTTTTTAAAGTTAAATATTTCTTAAACTTTTGTTTCAATAACTGTGTGTGTTTGTGTGTGTATATGTGTAAGTGAATCCACATGGAGTGAATTAAACAAAATAGTATTTCCTATTTAGAAAAACTGGTATAGTGGGTCCTGGGGATTGTAAAAACCATGGAGATTTGTTAAATTCTATACTAAATGACCCCCTCTTGCTCCTCTTGGATGTCAGATTGTGGTTTAACCTTTGCCTGTGAACCTGCTTTCAACTGTTACCCAAAGTTCTCTCTGCTTCTTAATACTCTATTTTTAATACAGAAAATTAAATAACCAGAACTGTTACAACTGTGTATAAAGGAAAGAATAATTGGCAAGAGTAAAATACTTGGAGCTTTAATATATAAAGCTTTGCCATAATGGTCTTAGCTAATCAAAGACCTTTGTATTTTGTTTTTGTTTCAAATCCTGGTATAATAGCAATGTTTCACTTCTTTGAAGTTAATAACTATTGAATATTTGAACAAGTTTTACTGTCCACAAATCTACATCAGTCTCTTAAAAAGTGTATCCCAACACATTCTTTAATTATGCTAAGCATAGGCTATAGCTATTGCTGGTGCAAATTAGTGGATAAAAAGTTCAGGGCTAATCTTGACATTACAGTACTTCCTATAAAAAGTATTTTTCTTTCAATTTTTTGTTCTTAATTTAAATTTGAGGTCCTGTGTTTGTAGAACTAGAAACTGTAGCTGCACTATTTAGTAGCATTTAAAATAACAAATGATCAAGGGAAAATAATCTGGCTTGCAGTTTGATTTTACTTCATATTGCCAAAGAACTGAAGTGAAGTTACATGCATAGTGATAGCAGATAGGAATAAGAAATCAAATTTTTAATGTATAATTTAATAAATAGCTTTTAATATGAATTTTCCTTGTAATATATTTCAAAATTGTATGGTTTTTAGGTGGAACTCTAATATTTCATGAAGCTGACATTGAACTCCAGGCAGAAAATATTCTAATTCAGACGGAGGCATTCTGCAGGTATATGAGATAACTTATTGATAACCTCTCTCCATTTCTTTTTAAAATATCATGTGTGAAATGGACAGTTAATTATGCTACACTCTCACCAATTTATCTTTTTGTAGATCTCAGTTCTTAGCATAAAGTCTTTTTTTCTGGATTGTAAAAGTTTCCCAGAATACTTTTGTGCTTTTAATGTGAAGATAAAGCATACTTTCAGAGAGCAGAAATTTAAATAGTGCAAAAAAAAATTACCTCTGAGCTGTATGTGGCCAAAGTCTATCAGTTTACTTTCCAAAGGTCTCAGTTCAGTTCAGTCAGTTCAGTCGCTCAGTCGTGTCCGACTCTTTGCAACCCCATGAATCACAGCACGCCAGGCCTCCCTGTCCAAAGGTCTGGCACAGTGTATTTGACTGACTAGAAAATGAAAGGTTTATCTGTCTCTCCATACTGAGAATGGAGTAATCCATTCTCAAAAGAGGGGAGAGTAGGAAGGAATTTGCTTTTGGGTGATTACAATCGTGGCTAATGAGTTTCAGCTTTTTGAGTGATGCTCGTGAAATCCCTTGCAGATTGGGACAGAAGCATCTCCATTTCAACACACGGCAGTCATTACCTTGCACGGGCACCTGAGGTCTCCTGAACTCCCAGTATATGGCGCCAAAACGCTGGCTGTGAGGGAAGGAATCCTGGATCTGCATGGTATGGCTCAGGGAATTGGTCCAGGAGAGACTAGCCAAGAAGCCAGAGATAATCCTCCTGATAACTCTCTATGCAGCCTTGCCAAGCTTCTCCTGTCTTTATGGATTCTCTCTTTACCCCTTTTATCTCTTCCCTCCTTCACACAGGCCAGGTCAGCCCCTACAAACAACCAGGACGCACAACCAAGGTCACTCCTGGAAAGCCCCTCCGTCACATTGTTTGCCTAATTTAGCACTTGAGACAGTCCATATTGATTGTTTTCTTTATTCATCTTATCTGAATAGAAAAGCATTAAGTCTGGAAGCAAAAATTATCACGCTTCCATTTGCATTTTAAAATGGGCTCTTTCTAACATACAACGATAAATTTATAGTTGCACTTTTCTGTAACTATATTCTGGAAAATTATCAGCAAATAAAAATTATTGTAATCCTGTCTGTGGTGTCAGGGTAGCATTGTTTAAAGGAAGTATGGTGTGAACCTTTTTATATGAAGTCTTCTCTATTGTAATGTGCATGCGTGCTAAGTCACTTCAGTTGTGTCTGACTCTGTGTGACCCTATGGACTGTATGTAGCCCACTGGGCTCCTCTGTCCATGGGATTCTCCAGGCAAGAATACTGGAGTGGGTTGCCATGCCTTCTTCCAAAGGATCTTCCCAACCCAGGAATCGAACCCACTTCTCTTATGTCTCCTGCATTGGCAGGTGGGTTCTTTACCACTAGTGCCACCTGGGAAGCCCTCTCTATTGTAATAATCTACTTCTTTTATAAGTTTATAATATATAAACATGATACCCGATTATGACCATATATGTCCTGCATTGGGCTAAATATATACACTAATGAAATTTTCAGAAATTTACACATTTCATTTGTCTCCAGATGATCAATTTAAGCAACTCCTATCAAGACAAAGGTAATAGGCCTCTGCCCATGTTATCAATGTATGCCTCTTGCCATTTTATCAAGAGTATCATACTATTCTGGAGAAGGAAATGGCTACCTGCTCCAGTGCTCTTGCCTCGGAAATCCCATGGACAGAGGAGCCTGGTGGGCTACAGTCCATGGGGTTGTAGAGAGTCGGACATAACTGAGGGACTAAACAGCAAAATGATGCCATTTACACTGAGTTTATAGAAAGGAGATTGTCATAAATGAAATATATCATTACCGAAGGACTTTTACAAAATGTGTAGACCCATAGATATTATTACAAATGTGACTGTTAGGTCTATAAAGCAAGCACTCTAAATGTTTTTGGGTGTGTGTGTGTGTGTGGTTTTTTTTTTTGTTGTTGTTGGAGAAAGGTATAAGATGCTAAGTTAAAATGAATCTTCTCAAAGTTATTCAATCCAGGAGATTAAAATGCATAAAGCTCTTAGTATTCCAAAAGACATACCTGAGGAGACTCTCAGTTGGTTTGTATGTTGGCTCCAGGTCTGCCTGTTCCTGTGATCTGGACTCGTTTGGCTCATACTGCAAAGGCAGGGGAACGGACTTTGATTTTACAAGAAGCAGTAACGTGGAAACCAGGAGATAAGATTGTAATTGCAAGCACAGGACACAGGTATGATATCTTCTGGATCTGATAATTTTGATTTAGAAATGTGTAACTGTGTAATAAAGGTATGATTCAGGAGGTCCACAGCCATTTAATTTAAATTTGAAACCTCAAGTAAGGAAGCCTGGACAGCCAAATATTTATTTGCCAGATATTAACATTGAGTTGATCCCTAGCATGAGTTTTTATTGACTGAATTTACCATAATAAAAAGTATAAATATATACCAATAAAAGATTTTAGTCATTTTTCTTGGTGCAGTTCCCACGTAAGATTTCATTTGACAGGAGCATTCTGCTATTAAAAGTTATTTGAAAACCTCTGAGTGATGTCATACAGAGTGCAGTAAGTCAGAAAGAGAAAAACAAATACCATATATTAATGTGTGAATGTGGAATCTAGAAAGATGGTACAGATGATTTCTTTTTGCAGGGCAGGAATAGAGAAGTAGACATGGGAAGTGGACATGTGGACAGAGTGGGGAAAGGGAAGGTGTAATGAACTAGGAGAGTAGCATTGACATATATGCATGACCACGTGTGGAACAGATGGGCTAGTGGGAAGCTGCTGTATAGCACAGGGGGCTCACCTCAGTGCTCCGTGGTGACCTAGAGTCGGAGGCATGGGGGTTGGGGTGGGAGAGAGATTCAGGAAGAAGGGGATATATGTATACTTACAGCTGACTCACATTGTACAGCAGAAATTAACACAACATTTAAAGCAGTTATACCCCAATTAAAAAAAAAGAAAACCTCTGGGTGAGAGCTTTAGCTGAGTACATCAATGCATGCAAAAATGTAATGAGCTTCTTTGGGGTCACCAACGAGCACAGTTGAAAGCAGCTAGTTAAGTCTTTTTAATCTTATAGTCTTGGCAGTGGTTCCCATGGAGCAAAATTGTTAGTAATGATTGAATGATAGGGATGAAATTATAGTGTAAGTAATGATTAACATGACCTTTGATGTCTGACATTTTATCATGAAACTGTTTATGACCCTTAATTACTGTTTAATTATATATTTTAGCAAATAAGAAATACGAGGAACAAAACTAATAGAGCTAAGCCAAGAATACTGGTGAGGAGATAAAGCAAGAGGAGCTTTATTTTTGCTTTATTATTCAAATTATGTGATAGCAAAATTGGATATAGTTATGTGGATCAGGGAACAAATAGTAATTTATGACAAGAAACAGCTAAGTTGTATTAAGGTCGTGACTCAATTTAGAATTAAAATTCAAGATGGCATTTTGAATTTGTCCCTTTCTAAGTTAAAAATAGACTTGCAGATATTAGGAAGAATTAAATATATACTCAGCTTTATAAGGACCCTCTTTTTTTTTTCTCTGCCCTTGGGATGATATAATGGCACAATTAAAAAGCAGCAAAATGACAGGGCTTACTTATAGAATAGGAAGTCCTCATAGCTTTTCTGGGTAAAAGAAAAGTAAGTTTAGAATTTAGGGGTCACAAAGAGTTGGACACGACTGAGTGACTGAACAACAAAACAAAGTTTTAATAAACAAGAATTTAGGAATTTCCCACCAAATCTAATTAGTTGCTCACTATTTCATTTGTAAATCCTATTTGAGAGTTTGTAAAGCAGGTGGTTAAGAATACTACTTCTAAAGTCAGTTGACCTAGGTCCATCCCCCAGCAATACTACTTATGAGGCCTAATGCCATATTGTTTTGCCTCTCTATGCTTCACTAAAATTGGAATGGTGTTAGTATGTATCTCAGAATTATTCTAAGGATTAAATGAGTTGAAAGTGAAAGTGAAGCCGCTCAGTGGTGTCCGACTCTTTGCGACCCGTGGACTGTAGCCACCAAGCTCCTCCGTCCATGGGATTCTCTAGGCAAGAATACTGGAGTGGGTTGCCATTTCCTTCTCCAGGGGATCTTCCCAACCCAGGGATTGAACCCAGGTCTCCCACATTGCAGGCAGACGCTTTAACCTCTGCACCACAAACAGAGTGAAACTTGGCTCAAACTTAGTGCTGTATATGTTGGATATTAGTACAAAGGAAGGAAAGGTGCATTTAGGTGCACCTAACATATAAAAATCCTTTTGAGAACTTTTCTAAAAATATCACCTCTGTATCATCTGAATCCAAGAGAATTGGGAGAGGTTAATTCAAATCACCTGAGGGATCTTGTAATATTATTGATACACCCTATCTCAAACATCCTTAATCTCCACTTCCCCTTCCCCCTCCCCCTCTAATTCCTTCCTTGGGTCTTTGGGAATTATGTCTTTCCATCCACTTACCCTCTTGGAAAAAAACCAGCTTTGGTCTCCTGTTTCTTCTAGCTTTTCTGTCTCTCTCCCCGCCGCCTCCCTTTCTCTCTCTCAATTGTTGAATCACCATGCCCGTTTCTTCCATTTCATTCTCACTCTCCATTTTTTCCCTTTAAGCCCTACAATCTAATGTTCATCTTCACAGAAATTTTCCTAGTGACCTTCTGACTATCAGCTCTCTTCACTTCCTGCACATCACCAAGTTCTTTGGGTTCTGCCCTTGAAATGCCTCTTCCACCAGCTTTCCTTACTTTCAGTTGAATTTAGACTCCCAGTCCCTCATGCGGGAATATTCCATCATCTTCTTATTTGGGTTCCATCTCTCTACCTTCTTCCCTCAGGAATTTATTCTGCATTATTTGTTCAGTCAGTCAAATCTATGATTGAGTTGTGACAGGTACTCAGCATACAGAATGATTCAGTGGCTGCCTTAGCTAGAGGAGCACACAGGTATGGGAGGACAGAGAAGTAATGGGTCATAGGGCTGCAGTGTGGTGACTGTGAGTGCTAACGGGGCACCGGGCAGCACTTATTGGGAATCCAGAAGGCTGGGAAACTTGAGACAGATGCCTTCCAATCTATTTCAGTTGCAACATTGTTATCTGACCTGGTAGTTAAAGGAGGAGAAAGATTTGCCAAGGAAGAGAGGAATCAAAAAGCAATGTCAGGAAGATACATCGATAACTCCCTTAAAGGCACCTCTGTCGATTGCCCCAGTCACATGCTTTAGTAGATAAAACATAAAATCAGCCATAGAAACACTTGTCTCTCTGAAGTTAGGGGCACTTCTGCGTGGTACCCACCTCCCAGTACTTAACTCTGTCTAGAAAACAGGCTTGTTCTTGTTCAGTGGCTGTGTAATGTCTGACTCTGCAACCCTATGAACTGTAGCCTACCTCTGTTCATAGAATTTCCTCTGTCCATGGAATTCGCAGGCAAGAATATTGGAGTGGGTTGCTATTTCCTCCTGAACATTTGTTGGAAGGATTCATACATGAATGTGTATATTATCGATTTGGCCAGTCCTTTTGTTGGAACTTGGGATATGTTGGAGGAATGGGTAGAAATAAGACCTCCTGAACTCACCTCAGCCGTTTCTTTACCCTGCTCTGAAACCTCCAGTAGACTCCCTCTGTAAGGGTTTTTCCAACCTCAGCACTATTGACATTTTAGACAGGTTAATTCTTTGTTGTGTATCGCAGGAGGTTTGGGAACATCCTCAGCCACTGCCTACTAGTAGCAACACCACCACCACCACCACCACCTCCACCAATGCGAATACCACTGACGCCACCTCCACCAACACCACCTCCTCCAACACCACCATCACCAATACCAACACCACCTCCACCAACACCACCAACACCAATACCAATACCACCACCACCATCACCAATACCAATACCACCACCATCAGTACCAGCACCACCAACACCGCCACCATCAAGACCAACACCACCAACACCAACAGCAATAACAACACCACCAACAACAACATCACCACCACCAATACTAACACCAACACCATCTACACCAATACAGCAGCCCCTGCCTTGCTGTGTTATGACAACCGAAAATGTGTCCAGGCATTGCCAAATGTCCCCAGGGGAATAAAATCACCCTTGGTTGAGAGCCACTGTGTGTGATCCTCAAAGTTGTAAAGGAGTTGTTCTTTTGAATACTTTAGAGGGAGTAAAATACCATCTTCAAATCCTCTTCAGCATATTGTACGACATAAACACTTTTTTCCTATTTTACAGATGAAGTTTTCAAAATAGAATGAAACAAATACACCAAAGCAATACTGTGTTAATTTATATTAATTCCGAGAGCTTGTGGTTAAAATTTTTACAGACACAGCCAACGAGAAAATGAAAAAAGGACCATTGCATCTGTATCTGCTGATGGCAGGAACATAACGCTCACTGATCCACTGAATTACACACACTTGGGGATCACTGTCACCCTCCCTGATGGAACTCTTTTTGAAGCAAGGGCAGAAATTGGAATTCTTACAAGAAATATTTTAATAAGAGGATCTGACAACGTGGAGTGGAATAACAAAATCCCAGCGTGTCCTGATGGATTTGACACAGGTAACTTTAGTAGCCTTAGTGTGTCAACTTAAACGTTTCCAGACATTGCAAAAATATTCCCTGTGGGCAAAATCAGCTCCTGTTCAGAACTAATAGACTTGGTTATGCACTGGCAATAAATAAGCCCCAAACTTTAGTGAGTTAAAATGGTAAAGGTTTATTTCTTATTTATCCTACATGTGTCCAGTATGAGTCAACAGGGGGGCTCTGACTCATACAGGGGGACACTGTAGTTTCCCAGTGTCTGGGCTGATGGAGGCTTCATCTCCACATGGGTTTCCATGGTCTCTGAGACAGGAGATCAGAAGGCCAGGAAGTTAAACACCAGCAGTTAGTTACTTTGGTCCTGAAGGACATGTGTCTCTTCTACTCAGGTGTCAATAGTTGGGACTGGTTCTATGGCTATCCTTAACCTACCATAGTTCTCATATATATAATATATATGTATGTATATAGACTTCTCCGGTAGCTCAGCAGTAAAGATTCCACCTGCAGTGCAGCAGCTGCAGAAAACGCAATTTCCATCCCTGGGTCGGGAAGATCCCCTGGAGGAGGGCATGGCAACCTACTCCAGTATTCTTGCCTGGAGAATCCCATGGATAGAGAAGCCTGGCAGGCTACAGTCCATAGTGCTGCAAAGAGTTGGACACCACTGAAGCGACTTAGCATGCACACATGTATATGTGTGTATACACACACACACATACATATGTGTGTATATATGTTTACTTAAAACTATGTATAACTATATAAATGTGTATAGTCAGGAAGCACGGTGCATTTAAGTCTCTTTAAATATTTTATGTGATCACTACTACTGTTGTTGTTGGTTAGTTGCTAGGTCATGTCTGACTCTTTAAGACCCTGTGGACTGCAGCCGGCTGGGGTCCCCTGTCCGTGGGATTCTCCAGGCAAGAATACTGGAGTGGGTTGCCATTTCCTTCCCCAGGGGATCAAACCTGCATCTCCTGCATTGGCAGGCAGATTCTTTACCGCTGAGCCACCAGTGAAGCCCACTGCCATTACAATCCTATAAGTAGTTGAATAATAACCGGTACACCTTAGGTACAGCCTTTTCTTCATTGGGAAGCATAAGACAAAGCTCAATGGATTCAATGTCAAGTGACCTGCATTCTGATTCCAGTTCATCTTCATTATCTCACTATGTCCATTGTAAACCTAGTTTCATTCTGATTTATATAAAAATACTTCCTGTTCTGCCAACCTACTATCATTGTAAGAATTAAGTGAGATAATGCATGTTCTAATCTTGTATCAGTGTAAGATTGTATCAACTATGTTAATCCCAAATGTTGCGGAAAATAAATTCAGAGATAATAAAGCAAAATACCTTTATCAGCATTCATTCAGCCATTCAAATATTTATCTAGTATCTTGAATGATTCTAAAGTAAGTACTTTTGGGCTTCTCTGGTAGCTCGGACAGTAAAGAATCTGCCTGCAATGCGGGAGACCTGGGTTCAATCCTTGGTGTGGGATGATCCCCTGGAGAGGGCATAGCAACCCACTCTAGTATTTTTGCCTGGAGGTCCCTTATGGACTGAAGAGCCTGTTATAGTCCATGGTGTCGCAAAGAGTCAGACATGACTGAGCGACTAAGCACAGCACAGCAAAGTAAATACTTTAGGGAATGCAGAGGTGAGTAAGACAAGGCACTTACCTTCCTTATTGTACAGAGGAGAAGATAACATGAATGCAAGCAATTATGTTCTAGGATAAGATTAAAATTATATATAAATAAAAAGATATAACTAGATATGAAAAGCAGTCTTTATATAATGAGAAGATTTTGACATGGTTTTCCTTTAATGTATCTTAAAAATTATTTTTAAAGGTGAATTTGCTACACAGACATGTCTCCAAGGAAAGTTTGGAGAAGAAATAGGAAGTGACCAGTTTGGAGGCTGCATTATGCTTCATGCTCCTATAGCTGGTGCTAACATGGTAACTGGAAGGATAGAATATGTAGAGGTAAGAGGCACTATTATTAGCGGTTTGCCCAAAGTTGTCTATACAGTGAGTATGTACTGAGCACCTGCTTTTTGCCAGATGCTGCTTATAATAACGTTTGGTAGAGGAGACAGATAGACAGTGTCAATACATCTGTTATTCATGTATGTCATCATGCCGAAATTTTGTTTCTCTGCTTTTCTTATACCCACCCCATGTCAAATTCATTAACAAGTTCTATCCCAAAATAGAGTATCCTGAATCCACTATTTTTCCAGCACTCCACCTGGTTCCGAACCCAAACCACTGTCACCTCTCACCTGGACTACTATGCTTTTCTCCTAACTGGTCTTCCTGCTTCCACCTTTTCTGCAACGTAATCTCCATACCACAGCCAAAGTTCAGCTTTTTTATTTTTTAATTTATTTCACTGGAGAATAATTGCTTTACAATCTTGTATTGGTTTCTGCCCCATGAATCAGCCACAGGTATACATATGTCCCCTCCCTCCTGACCCCGCCTCCCATCTGCCTAGAACCTATTATCCAGAGTGAAGTAAGTCAAAAAGAGAAAGACAAATAACATATATTAGCACGTGCAATGGAATCTAAAAAGATGGTACTGATGAACTTGTTTGCAGGGGAGCAATGGAGACATAGAGAAGAGACTTGTGGACAAAGTTCAGGCTTTAAAGTGTGAATCAGATCTTGCCACACTGTGTTGGAAACTCTTCAGGAGCTTCACAGTACACTTAAAACAAAATGTCCAAGCTCTTCCCAAAGGAGCCACATCATCTGACCCCCTCTGGCCTCCTGCTGTCTTACGTGAACCATCCTTGGCTCCCGCCATGCTGGCCACATAGGCCTCCCTGTGTCATGCGACCACATCAGGCACGTTCCTAGCTCAGTTCTTTGCAAAAGCTCTTCATCTTCCTTAGAATGCTTCTCTGCCAGGTACTTCTGTGTTCACACTCATTTCAGTCAAATCTCTTCTCAATGTATCTCTTCAAAGAGGCCGTGCCTCACCACCTTTATTTGAAAGAGCTGCCAAACTCCTATTTTTCTTTATTAACTCATAACTCCAGATATATTTTTGTTTTATTTTTTAATCTCTTCTTCTAGAACATAAGCAGTCCTTCTAGTTTTCTACTGATTCCTCTGTAGCTGGAGCAGTGCTTGGCACATAGCAGATTCTTAATTGACTATAAATTGAACAAATACATAAATAAAAGAATAAATATGCAAGTTATGCCCAAGATATCAGGAGCTCTTCTGTATCTTCAGTCTGTACAATCTGGGTTTAGCACAGTTTTTATCAAGTATTGAATAAAAGGAAGGAGGGTACAAAAGAAAGAAGGATAGTAAAATCCATAAATCTGTTAAATTGAGAACACCCAACTGTAGTAAGGGTGGCAGAGTCAATGGCTATATTTGGTAAACCTCTCCGCCTCCTGGGTTATGTTCAGTTCAGTTCAGTTCAGTTGCTCAGTCATGTCCGACTCTTTACACATATGTAACTTCTAGATATGGACTAAGTGAGGTTACCAGGGTTGACCTGTATAGTAAATATTAGTAATAGTTAATTTTTATTTTTATATGAATAATGAAAATAAATGGATGACCAACATTTTATTTCCAAACCTCATAGGATTATATTATACAGATACACACACATACACACACACAGAGGCATCTTCTTTCTTAGATTATTAGATCGTTTTGGTTGTTCAGTCACTAAGTCGTATCGGACTCTTTGCGACTCCATGGACTGCAGCATGCCAGGCTCTCCTGTCCTTCACTATCTCCCAGAGTTTGCTCAGATTCATGTCCATTGAGTTGGTGATGCTGTATAATTATTTGATCCTCTGCTGCCCACTTCTCCTTTTGCCTCCCATATTTCCCAGCATCAGGGATTTTTCCAATGAGTTGGCCTTTCGCATCAGGTGGATTGTAGACCTTTGAAAGTATAGCAGAGTGGTTAGTAAGAGCGCCAACTCTCTGATCAGACCAGTGGGTTTAAGTGGAACTTTGTGACTATGAAATAGATACTCAGCATTTCTACATTTCACTTTCTTAGTCTATAAAATGAAGCTTCTGATGAGTGGCTACTTCCTAGGATTATAGTAGAGTGTGATCATGCATATGACATTTAGCAAAATATCTGGCACTTGATAAATATTCAAGAAATATTTCTCATAATTAAGTAAGGATTAAAAGGAGGAGAAAAAGAAGTATTTTAAGAGGTTGTGTTTTGCTCAACACCACAGTTTCATAACAGAGTAAAGTAAAAAGCGAAAGAGTTGAAGATGACTTTTGTTCATTCATTCACTTGATAAAAAGCATGAGCACACATGGGCTGTTATATTCATATACTGAATAAAACAAGGTGGGTTGGGGGTCAAAGAACATTTTAAAATGATAAACAGAAATAATATGGGAGAGATCAATGCATTAATAATAATTAATGTGAAAGTAGATATTATTTTGAAGCAAGAAAGTATGAGCCAGGCAAACTCTTTGTGTATCACTGAATAGCTGTGATTTCTGGGCTTGACAGATATTCCATGCTGGTCAGGCATTCCGGTTGGGACGATATCCAATACATTGGCACCTGCTTGGAGATTTACAGTTTAAATCTTATGTAAAGGCTGTGCAATTCACCAGACCTATAACAGGGCTATTACCATCCATAACACACATCACCTTCTGGTCGAGAGGAATATTATATATGATATCAAGGGAGGAGCATTTTTTATAGAAGATGGCATTGAACACGGCAATATCCTGCAATATAACTTGGCAGTATTTGTACATCAGAGTACTAGTCTTCTGAATGACGATGTGACTCCAGCCGCATTTTGGGTAACCAATCCAAACAACACCATACGACACAATGTGGCTGCTGGTGGCACTCACTTTGGCTTTTGGTACCGAATGAACAACCACCCTGATGGGCCATCCTATGACCGAAACATTTGCCAAAAAAGAGTCCCTCTTGGAGAATTCTTTAACAACACTGTTCATTCTCAAGGTTGGTTTGGATTGTGGATCTTTGAAGAATATTTCCCCATGCAGACAGGATCGTGTACTTCTTCGGTGCCGGTGCCTGCAGTATTTCATTCACTCACAACTTGGAATTGTCAAAAAGGAGCCGAATGGGTCAACGGAGGTGCCCTTCAGTTCCATAACTTTGTGATGGTAAATAATTATGAGGCTGGAATTGAAACAAAGAGGATCCTGGCTCCTTACGTTGGAGGATGGGGTGAAACCAATGGAGCAATGATTAAAAATGGCAAAATAGTTGGTCATCTTGATGAACTGGGCATGGGGTCTGCATTTTGCACAACAAAAGGCCTGGTTCTCCCGTTTAGTGAAGGACTGACCGTGTCTTCCGTACACTTCATGAACTTTGACCGTCCCAGCTGTGCAGCTTTGGGAGTGACGTCCATCACGGGCGTTTGTAACCACAGATGTGGAGGGTGGAGTGCAAAATTCGCTGGCATCCAGTATTCTCACACACCGAACAAGGCTGGCTTTCGATGGGAACATGAAGTGGTACTGATTGATGTTGATGGTTCGCTTACAGGTAAGGTGATGTTTTCATTTCTGATAAAATATTTTGGAACTACATTTTTTGCTTAACACGGACTTGAATTGTCATAGCATACAGGTGAATCACAGATCTTACCTGGTACCAAACTTTCCTAATGACTTAAAGAGTCAGCACTAGTCATAGATGACAGATCCTTTTCTGGAGAAGTCCCAAGCTATCACATTCAGCCTCCATGTGTGTCCTTTTTTTCCTACATTTTCACTTTGGTTTTGAGTTAATAGCAAATTTTAAACAATATTTATGGAATTAGGGACCACAAAAGAAAGCCATGTCAGTCTGAGAATGTCACTATCTTTTATTCAGTTAATTACATGACTACCCAAATTCTCCAGCCAGTCGGGCCCATAAATGTATTAATTCCAGGTTTATTTACATAAGCAATGTGGACAGACTGGATACATCCTGTTCAAGTACCTTAGAGGGAAGTAGTAAGTCACAGGCCTACTGTAAGCCTTTTCTTTCCAATCTAAATTCTGAATTTGGAATTGGTTAAAAGAATATGTGAACTTTAGTACAAAATTCAACATTGTAGGTTAAATTTTTGTACCATCTGAAGTAAATATGTAAATATGATTTCTAGAATTTAGCATTTTTATAAAATTTTAATGATAACTACTTGGCTTCCCCGGTGGCTCAGTGGTAAAGAGTCTGCCTACCAATGCAGGAGACAAAAGTTCGATCCCTGGGTTGGGAAGATCCCCTGAAGAAGGAAATGGCAACCCATTCCATTATTCTTGCCTGGGAAATTCCATGGACAGAGGAGCCTGGAGGGCTACAGTCCATGGGATGGCAAGAGTCAGACACAACTTAGCGACTAAACAAGGATAACGATTTGGCTAAATAAGATAGGAAGGATGTGTGTGTGTATGATTCTGCATAATACCTTATAAAAGAGGAACAACTGACAAGTAAACCTACAGATAGTAACAGATGTTTTTGAAAGCCTTTGAAAGAAGGTTCATCTCAATAGTCAAACAGATTGAATACTCACCTATAGTTGTTGATTTGTTTCTTATTCTAATTGTGGCTTTAAGATAAAGGAGGCTTTATTTGGATAATTCCAATATACAGAGCTTATTGACTTTAATTCTTTAATTCAGCTTAGATTCTTTTTTTTTTTTTTAATATTTATGTGTTAGGCTGTGCCGGGTCTTAGTTGTAACATGCAGGATCTTTAGTTGGGGCATATGAACTCTTAGTTGTGGCATTTGGTGATCTAGTTCCCTGACCAGGGATCAAACTTGTGCCCCCTGCTTTGGGAGCATGGAGTCCTAGACGCTGGACCACCAGGGATGTCCCTCAGCATAGATTCTTAATATTTGTTGACAGACTCAGTTGAGAGCCCAGACTTTATGATCAGACAGCCTGGATTTACATCCTTCCTTGTGTCCTTGACCAAGTTACTTATTCCCTATCCCATCCCCTACTTTGTCTATCATGGGTTCTTCAGATCCCATATTTCTGCTATGTTCGTGATAAGCTCCCTGAGTAAAGAGTGCACTGTAAAGCCTTTTTAGGAGGGCCCCTTACTAAATGACAAAAAAAGAAAAAATGAACCAAGACTTTTAGATTGTATTGGCGGCACTCTGAATCATAGTAAGCATATGTTGTAGACAGTTTGGCTTTTTAGTTTTCTGACATGAAATGTGCTGTTGTGTCCATTTCCTAGGTCACAAAGGACACACCGTCATTCCACACAGCCCTCTGCTGGACCCTTCTCACTGCACTCCAGAAGCCGAGTGGAGCATAGGTTTCCCCGGGTCTGTCTGTGACGCCTCGGTCAGCTTCCACCGGCTAGCATTCAACAAGCCTTCTCCGGTGTCCCTGCTTGAAAAGGATGTGGTTCTCTCAGACTCTTTTGGTAAGTGGAATGTAATCATGTGACCCACTCATTTAAATATGTTTTCCTCAATTTTCATCATCACCTTCCTGAGTTGCCACTCACTTATTTAGAACACTGGAAAAAGAATAATATTGATATCAGTCAAAAGCCAGGCAAGAAACCAATAACACACCTCGAAATGACTTATGAGGAATATTGAGTAAATGCGTGGACAAGCAGGACATTCTGCTGATTAAGGCCCCCCAATATCATGGGTCCCCTGGTAAAGAATCTGCCTGCAATGCAGGAGGCCTGGGTTTGATCCCTGGGTCAGGAAGATCCCCTGGAGGATACTCCAGTATTCTTGCCTGGAGAATCCCATGGACAGAGGATTCTGTAGCCTGGCAGACTACAGTCCATGGGGTCACAGAGAGTCAGACACAACTGAGGGACTAAGCAGCTTGCAACCATAGCCAACACTGTGACAGAGAGCAGGATAGTTGGCATAGCTTTTGGATTAAGACAGTGAAAATACATCATTGTTTCTGCCCCTGAAACCAAATTATTTTGATTATCTTTGCTGATTGATGTAGGATGGGGGTGCATCTGCTAGGTCCCTGGCTGCACCCCAGGTGCCAGAGGCTGTTGATTTACTGAGTCATTTGAGTAAAGATACTATATGTGGAACACCACATGTGCTTGACATCGTTGCCTGATGAGATTGCATTAATTTACCATCATTATTCATGATCCATCTGGCATTTACAGCAGCCAGACAAGCAAGTTAAATAGAGATTGGTAGGAATCCTGATCATCACATCTCTCTGATTTTTTTGTTGTGGCATTATTTTCTGTATCTTCCCCCCTCGAGAGTTTGGAATTGCTTTTAATTTATTATCTTGATAAGGGGGTGGCAGGTTCTAAAGTGTTCCTAAAGTGTTCACTCAGTCCTTCCTACCCAATTTTCCTTCCCTCCATTAGGAACTCTTCCAGTTACTAAATATGTCTATTTTCATCATGTCTGACCTAGCCTGACTGGACTGGCTCTGATCTTTATATCATTCCATCTATCCCTTTATACATGCGTCCATCATCTCTCTGAATTATTGGTTAAAATGTGTGTGTTCTCAGTTACTTAGTTGTGTTCAACTCTTTGTGACCCATGAACTATAGCCCACCAAGCTCCTCTGTCCACAGGGTTTTCCAGGCAAGAATACTAGAGTGGGTTACCATTTCCTCCTCCAGGGGATCTTCCCAACCCAGGATTGAATCCACATCACTCTCATCTCCTGCATTGGAGGTGGATTCTTTACCACTTAGCCAGCTGGAAGCTGCATTAGTTAAAACATCTACAATTAATCCACTCTCCTATACACTGATAGACTGCAGATTTTGGAAAATAGGAAAAGCATTGGTGCATCAAAAATTTGCTAAACATGATTCTCAAATATAGTTTTCCACATTTTCTGCATAAATCTAAATGACACAGCTTCTTGATGACAGTGTTTCCAAATTTCCATGTTTAATGATATTTCCAAGGTAGAAACTTGCAATTTGAAACTAAAATTATGTATCTCAATGTAAGCCAAATGAATTTTGAAAACATGTAGCATGATTATACCAGTAATACTATAGCTGCTAAGATTATAGCTATGTCAAATCCATCAGGGCATGCTAGGGTTTCGTTACTTCAGCCCATGTTATCAGATCCTCTTGGTAGGATATTTCTTGTGAGCATTTCAACTTCTGCTCTTTCTGCAAACAGAGTTCTGTATCTATTCCCACTATACTTTTTGGAACTGGAGGAATAACCATAAGATGACCCAGTGGCCTCAATGGACCAGCCGTGAGATGAGCAGAGACTCATTCTATGGCCTGGCCTTTGAAAGCTGCCACTCCAGCTGGTTGACCATGGTGGCATTTAGAGTCTTTGAGAGTTTGTGTCAGTTCAGATCCAGAAACTAACAACTCTTGGAAGGTTTGGATAGTTTTCTCTCCCTAGTAGACAGTAGCCCCATAAATGGCTAGATTTCTCCCTTCGGTGTTAGGTGTTTTTAGCCTGTGAATTGGCTTGGATCTAAGAAATAGATGAGAAGTAGCAAGTTTCCCCTTGGGTAACTTGAGTTAAATCCATGCCCTTAAGATATATATACTTTTTCTATCCATGTATGCCAAACGTCACCTTAGTGTGCTACCCGCTATTCTCCTAGGGGAGTCTCTTTGCATTGCAATGACAGAGGCTCAAAGAGGGTGTGTTTCAGCCAGCAAGCACTTTTTAAGTCTTCGCAGTGTCTATTCTGCTAATAGTTCCTGGGCTGAATAGTCACCCAATATCAACAGAACAGGAGTGTATTCTGCCCTCAAGGAGAGGAGAGGAGTGGATATTTGCTGAATAATCCAAATTATCATTGTTCTTCTCATATACTGCATATCTTTTTAAACTGTTTTTAGTGCCTCTGGTTATGGGCTCTTCAAAACGTAATGCTAATTCGTAAGCCTAAGAATATGTTCACCCTTGATATTGGAATTCATTTTGCTTTATTCCCTTGTGGCTCAGATGATAAAGAACCCGCCTGCAATGCAGAAGACCCAGGTTCAATCCTTGGGTTGGGAAGACCCCCCAGAGAAGGGCATGGCAACCCACTCTAGTATTCTTGCCTGGAGAATCCCATGGACAGGGGAGCCTGGCAGGCTGTACAGTCCATGGGGTCGCAAAGAGTCAGACACAACTGAAGCGACTTACCATGCATGTACAGATCCCCAAAGGGAAAGAATGACAGTTTATTTTTTTTTTGTTCATTTTTTGTTTTTTTAACTTTGATGTGCTTTTGTTACTTGTTTTTTAAAATTTGTTGCTTTATATTGGAGTATAGCCAGTTAACAGTGTTGTGATAATTTCAGGTGGACGTCTAAGGGACTCAGTCATGCATATACATGTATCCATTCTCCTCCAAATTCCCCTCCCATCCAGGCTGCCGCATAACAATAAGCAGAGTACCCTGTGCTCTGCGGTGGGACCTTGTTGATTATCCATTTTAAATATAGCTGGGTGTGCTTGACAGTCTATTTTGTAATCTCACTTCTGACTTCTTCCTCCTAATTTGGAAAGGGAAGAGGTTGCAAATTTAATGTAAAATTCAATCAAAGATGAAAGAAGGGAGAGGAAAAATATGATTAATTGATCACAGATTTTTTTTCTTTCTATTGGGAGAGATATTTTCAAATATTCACCCGAAGTTATCAGGCATTTATTCAGATTAAATCTTTTCCCCTTAACAGGTAGTTCAGGTTCCAGGTTTATCATTCACAAAATTTAGAGTATTACAGCCAGTGTTAGAGTCTCTTGTAGCCTAGTTCCCTAAGAGCTATCAATCAAAGATTTCCATTCATACTCATTAGGCTGATTTTTATTAACACAGCAAATATGAGAGAATCTAATAATGTTTAAGACATATATTTACATACATATTTCAAGAATTTTGAAATAGAAATGGAATTATATTCAGATCAGTGATATTTTAAAAATTATATTGATATATTTAAGCACTTTGTCTTAGTCATTATGTCATCATATTTCAATTTTATCTTTCCCCAGGGAATATAAGCTCCATATCAATTCAAAATTCCAAGTGGGAAAACATTTTATGTTTCAGTTAAGTGTGATATTAAGTATTGGGGCCTTGAGGTCAACAAAGACATTTAGAACATAAGTAATGAAATGCTATACTGATCTCTTCAGACACTTCCATTGACTAGAATAATATTTACCTTTGCCCTTACTCAGAAGAGAAGAAATTTTCTAGAGGTAGATTACTATTGTTTGTTTATATCCTATAGGCACAAGCATTGTTCCCTTTCAGAAGAAACGACTGACTCATATGTCTGGCTGGATGGCTCTGATTCCGAATGCAAAACACATTAACTGGTATTTTAAAGGTGTAGATCACATAACCAACATATCGTATACGTCAACATTCTATGGATTTAAGGTAAATAAAGAGTTGCGTAATCTATCTTCTGATCACTTATATTGCATATTATTCTAACACAGCCCATTCACACCAGTTGTGAGACCCAGACTGTCCTTGCCTCACATATTTATACTTTTCATGACCCATTTTAAATCTCAGAAGCAAGCCAAAAAAATCCTTCTTCAAAAATCAGAAGTAAGCAATCTTTCTGCCACATTCCTGTAGTACTAAGCTTATTATATCCATGATAATAGCTAATATTTATTGAGTACTTATGATGTTTTGGAAAACAGTAAAAGACTTTATTATTTGTATTGTGAAATACAGCAGATACAGAAAATAGCAGGTCCAAATCCCATATGCCCTCTACCTAGCTATCTGAATCAAACATTCGTAACATTCTGTGACTCTTTACTTCAGATTTTTTAAAGAAATATTTTTGGATGAAGTGGAAGTCCTCTGCATGGCTTCCTTTGATATTAATCGTCACTCTCTACTGCTAATGGTCACCAGTTTCCTGAATTGTGTATTTTCCTCCCTGTTCACATTCTTCTGCTTATACTATATGTGGCAACCAAAAAAAAAAAATGCCTAGTATTATTTCAGATGTTTTGAAATATTATAGAAATTAAATATTCTCTGAATGTATGCATATGTATGGGTGTATGTATGTATATATACCTATATATAAATCTATATAATATATACATATATGTATATGTGTGTCTGTACATATAAACACATACATATATGTGCGTGTGTATATATGTGTGTACATATATGTACATATAAACATATACACATATATACATATATAAGAGAGAGAAGGAAAAGAAACTTTCATTGCTGTAGTGATAAGTAAGTAAGTAAGTAAGTAAGTAAAGTCACTCAGTCGTGTCCGACTCTTTGTGACCCCATGGACTGCAGCCCACCAGGCTCCTCAGTCCATGAGATTCTCCAAGCAAGAATACTGGAGTGGGTTGCCATTTCTTAGCATTATTGCCATAGACAGATAAAATGTTAAACAAAATATAAATGCAAAATGAAAAACAAACTAAACCAAAACTTAACTTTTAATATAGGAGTTAAACGATTCCTGTCATCAAAATGAGTGTATATTATGCAGTATATTAACATCTGAAATAAACTTTAATAGGAAGAAGACTATGTAATCATATCTCATAACTTTACTCAAAATCCTGACATGTTTAATATCATTGATATGAGGAATGGCTCTTCAAATCCATTGAGTTGGAATACTAGCAAGAATGGAGACTGGCACCTTGAAGCAAACACTAGTACTCTGTATTACCTGGGTATGTATTCAGTAGGCAAAAGTGATTTATTTATTGCTTCATCTAAAGGAGGAGAATAGTGGCTCAATGGGAAAATGCATTATATAGTGCCTTGTATACGCAGGATTTAATGAGTGTTTGTTGCATTAAAGAATGGAGACTAAATTTATACTGGAAAAGGCCTTGAATTGAATTAAGAACTTACGTTTTATGCTTGGAGGTAGCACCATCATTCATAATTGACTCCAAAATTTATTTTACAAAATTAGAGGAAATGAGTACAATGAACTGTCATATATTTTGTTTCTGTTTTTATTGTTTAACTATTTTTGGAAAATAAAAATATTTAATAATTCTCTTATTGAGAATAAGAGTTCTCAAATATTTGTTTTTGTCAAGATACTTTGACTCTACTTCTCAGATGTGCATTTTGTCGAAATTTCTTCATACCTATTCCATACATTTGAATTATACTAAGTTACTATCTAAAGAGTATTTTCAAATTGCCATGATTTTGTTTACATTCAGATGCTTTGATCATCATGTTAGTTTAAACTGCTTTTATTTTCACTTCCAGTGTCAGGAAAAAATGACCTTCATCAGAGCCAGTCCATTTCTGGGACCCTGGATCCTGATGTGAAGGACGTTATTATTAATTTCCAAGCTTACTGCTGTATTCTCCAGGATTGCTTTCCTGTACATCCTCCATCAAGAAAACCAATTCCCAGGAAGCGACCAGCCACATATAAGTATACAGGCCTTCTGTTCATTAGTATGCTTCAGTAATTCCTGACAGCATCCCTTTCCTGTGTCATCCTGGCTGAGATACTGTGCCCTCCTCCTGCACAGAGGGTCCCGAAACACTTCCACACTCATTGCTTCATTTGAGCATACAGCCACCCTGATGACAAGATGGAAAAATCTCACAAAAATTATGTGTGAAAGTTACTGGGAATCTCATACTTGCAGAATGTTAGATCAGAATTATTAGACCAACTCCCTTATTATTTGATGAGAGAACTGACGCCCAAAGACCTTAAATGAATTACCTGAGATCACAAAACTTCTCGATGACACACTCAGAACAGCACCAGAAACTGTCTCCTCTTTCTTGTGCTATGCTGTGCTTAGTTGCTCAGTAGATCTGACTCTTTTCAACCCCATGGACTGTAGCCCGCCAGGCTACAGCTTCTATGTTCATGGGGATTCTCCAGGCAAGAATACTGGAGTGGGTTACCATGTCCTCCTCCAGGGGATCTTCCCAACCTAGGGATTGAACCCAGATCTCCCACATTGCAGGCAATTTCTTTACCAGCGAGCTACCAGGGAAGCAATGCTTTCTTAACAGGTGGCATTTCTTTATCTAGAATAACAGTCTTTTTGTGTCTGTCTGTGTGTGTGTTTTTATTTTTTATTGAAGTCTAGGTGATTTATAATGTTGTGCTAGTTTCTGGTGTACAGCAAAGTGATTCAGTTATACATATATATTTTTCATATTCTTTTCCATTATAGTTTATTACAAGATATTGTGTGTAATTCCCTTGCTATACAGGAGGACTTTATTGTTTATTTTATACATAGTAGTGTATATCTGCTAATCCCAAACTCCTAATTTATCCCTCTTACCCCTTTTTCCCTTTGGTAACCAGAAGTTTGTTTTCTGTGTCTGTGAGTCTGTTTCTGTTTTGTAAATAAAATTCATTTGTATCATTTTTTAGATAGATTAACTGTCTTGGTCAAATCTCATAATACAGCTTGTTTAATTTTATTTCAGAGATTTTATTTCCTAAATATATGTTAACTCTCTTAGTTAAAAATAATTTTTCTATCTTTGAAACATATAAAGCCCTTTACCAATATTTCTCATATGAAACATCACTTTCTACCTCATATTATAGTAATTACCATATATGGTGGTACTAGTACGTGATAGTGGAGAAGGCAATGGCAACCCACTCCAGTACTCTTGCCTGGGAAATCCCATGGATGGAGGAGCCTGATAGGCTACAGTCCATGGGGTCGTGAAGAGTCGGACACGACTGAGCGACTTCACTTTCACTTTTCACTTTCCTGCACTGGAGAAGGAAATGGCAACCCACTCCGGTATGCTTGCCTGGAGAATCCCAGGGTCTGGAGCCTGGTAGGCTCCTGTCTATGGGGTCACCAGAGTCGGACACGACTGACGTGACTTAGCAGCAGCAGCAGTACGTGATAGTACTAGTCTTTAAGACCTTTAAAGGCGTGATCCTGATTTGATGTATATTGCGTCCCCTACAGGCAAATAATAACCATAAAAATAATGTTGGTAATGATAAAAATTAACAATCAGTAGGCATATAAGAGCCCAGTACTGCACATCAAGTACAAATCAATATTATTTAAGTGAATTATAATTTTGAAATATATAGATACTGTGATAACTGTTGCACAAAAGAATAGTAATTGAATTTGTTTATACATGCAACCATAAAAAAATTTTTACTGAGTACCTGCCATGTTCCAGGCACTGTGCTGAGCACTGCGATTAGGTTGAGAACAACAGAGATGTGGCCTCTGCCCCCCTAACGTATACTTCACATATATACCATAGGATAGGTTTTTTCCTCCCACAGCATGAGTTCTGCTCACTAGAAATAGTTGCAGTTGGACTTGTTAGTTTGTATTTTGCAGATAGCTATCAGTGAGAGCGGGCTTCCCTGGTGGCTCAGCAGTAAAGAAACTTCCTGCATTGCAGGAGTCCCGGGTTCGATCCCTGGGTTGGGAAGATTCCCTGGAGAAGGGCATGGCAACCCCCTCCAGTATTCTTGCCTGGAGAATCCCATGGACAGAGGAGCCTGGTGGGCTGCATTCCATAGAGTCACAAAGCGTTGGACACGACTGAAGCAACTAACCAGCAGCAGCATCAGTGAGAACAAAAAGATTCTTGATCCAAAATTGTACCTCAGGAATGGAATATGCAGTTCTAGCTACACAACACACAAGTACTTAGTCCAAGAGATATTAGGCTTTATTGATCATAACAATGGGCAATTAGAAGAATATATAGCATCTAGTATAGTGCTGCTGGGCTTAAGGCTTGAGAAAAGCTAGATGAACTCAATTACTGAATCTGCACAATGCTGATCAAGTTATTCAGTTAAATAGATATAACCTTTAAACAACCTTCATTGAGATCGCTTCATGAAAAATGTATTGTTGTGAGTATAAATAATCCTAAATGATCCACTAGCTTCTCTTTTAAACCCATGAAGACAAAGTTTTTATAACAGGATTTCTGAGCAACAGATCTTTTTAGTAATACACCTGAGTGATTAAAATGTTCCATAAAAATATACTTTTAACCAAACATTTTGGTTATTCTTTAGACTTCCTGCATTAGTATCAGAAAATTTTTTAAATTTCTTACTCAAGCAGCATAGCAACCCCTGTGATCATTTTTAAACAGGAAAATACCCTTAACTGTGTAATAATATTGTTTGTAACAGTTTGTACTGAGATAGTTTCTAGCAGGCATAGTGATGGTAAGTAGAGATGGTGTCTCCTCCAACACACTTTCCATATGCTGTGCTATGCATGCATGGTCAGTCATGTCTGACTCTTTGCAACCCCATGGACCGTAGCCCACCAAGTTCTGTGTCCATGGAATTTTCCAGGCAAGCATAGTGAAATGAGTTGCATTTCCTTCCCCAGGGGATCGTCCCAATCTAGGGATTGAACCTGTTTCTCTTGCATCTCTTGCACTGGCAGGAGGATACTTTACCACTGGTGCCACCTGGAAAGCCACACACTTTCCATATTTATTTCAATTTAACACAACACTTTTCACTCTGGTTATAGACTGCTATCTGTGCCCCTAGCCCAGGGGCTTACTCTCATTGACCCATCCTTTCCAATGCAGAGACCATTCTTCCAGGCCTCTTTCACAGAATCTAGCCAATTATATGCCCTCTTGTCATTTTCCCCTGAAATAGCACCATATCTAAGAATCTTCAAATGGATAAAGGAAGCGTTTCTTTTCGCTTTTCCACCTGTGCACACACTGCTATATTTAAAGTAGGTAACTAACAAGGAAGTGCTGCACAGCAGATAACTCTGCTCCATATGGTGTAACAACCTAAATGGGTAAAGTATTTGAAAAGGAATAGGTACATGTTTATGTATAACTGAATCACTTTGCTGTTCACCTGAAACTATCACAACATTGCTAACAACTATGCTTCAATATAAAATTAAAAAGTTTTAGAAGAGAAATCTTCTAAAGAAATCAAATTATTCATGTGATAGAAAAAATCAGGGTATCACAATAAGGCTTTAGTAGGAGAAAAAGTGATTCAGATAGTTTTCTTCAATGGAGAAAAATCTCTATGTAGCTATGTGTGTTGAGTCTTTTACTAACTGCATACATTAGCTTGTCAGTGAAGTTACAAACTATCTAATTTGCATTCTGTTATCCCCAAAACATCCAGTATAGTGCTACACCCTAAGGAGATGCTTATTAAATAAACAGAGATAATACTAAATGGAAATATTTCTTTTCTCTTTTCAGCTTATGGTCGAATAATTCTTTCTGGCAATCATCTCGAGAAAATAATTATACCATACCTTACCCAGGAGCAAATGTTGTTATTCCTGAAGGTAAATGCATAAATGTAAATAAATAAAATGCTTGTGTTTATCACCTTTAGGATAGATGCCGTAGTACTTTGCGGTTAGGATAGATACTGTACGCAGCACACCCTGGAGAAAGAAAATGTGAAGAGGTGTGTTCCATTCTGTATCCTGGATGTTATATTATATGGAAAAAAGACTCACTAACTTCAAAATTAGGACTCACCAATACGGCTGTCAATGTTTTATCCACAGGCTATAGTGTATGGATTACGTTATATTCCTTACATTAAAGTCTCATTTTATAGGAACATGGATTGTGGCAGACACAGATATTCCACCACTGGAAAGGCTTGTTATTTGGGGGGTTCTGGAATTGGAAGATAAACATAATGGAGGAGCTGCAGAGTCTTCTTACAGAAAAGTTGTTCTGAATGCCACCTACATATCACTGCAGGTAGGACTGAGGGTCTTGTTAACTGTCACCCTTACTAGCCAAGTGCTAAAATGTTGGAGATTTATTAAACAGATTATAAGAAAGCATATTCAATTGATGTGAATGGAAACACAACTGGCTCTGCCCCATGAAATGCAAGCCTATGTTCAATAGGTTGAACTTATATTCTGCTCTTTAAATTTTAACATATTCCTTATGTGGTAATTATCATGCTACTTTGTAGTATGAGGTCTCCTCATTTTCAGTCCTTTAAAATAATTTATATCATTGTTAGGTAAAACTAAATTCACAGCTTGCTGCAACTATCAGAGAATTCCCTGGAGTTCTGGGGGAAAAAAAGATTTTAAGCCTTTTAAAAAAAAAAAAGAAAGTGAACAGTATTTCTTAAGATGAATGGATGTAGAATGGATTATGAAAACCAGGAGCAGACTAATAAAAATATTTCAGTTTGAAATAATCACCTCATTCTCTCATAAACCTCAGATGGTCTAGAATATGTAGTAGTTTAATCAATTTAATTGTTCTGTCAGTGTTTTATTGGTGTTCATTTAAAAGAATAGCTTAACCAAAAGCTATTAAGCACCACTAAAAAATAAGTGGGAGCCTTTCTTTCATAAAACTAGGCCTTTAAAGCTTTAAAGATATGTGATATCTTGGTTAGATGCAGAGCTTAGAGGGAAGTTACCACTACAATTGAATCCTTACCTCATTGTTAAATTGTTGGGTAACAGGTTATTTGACTTCTTTCCACATCAGTTTTATCATCTAAAAAATGAGGATAATAATTCCAATCCATGGGTTTAGTGTAAAGGTTAAATGATATAAAATATGTAAAGCCTTGCATGTTATACCTGGCATAAAATCAGAAACCATTTAGTAATAGCTATTTTTATTAACAGTGATGGCTCATAAATAGCATAGCTTGGCTTCTCCAGTGACTCAGCAGTAAAGAATCCACCTACAATGCAGGAGACACAAGTGGGATCCTTGAGTTGGGAAAATCCCCTGGAGAAAGGAACTGGCAACCCATTCCAGTCTTCTTGCCTGCAGAATTCCATGGACAGAGAAACCTAGCGGGATACAGCCCATGGGGTCACAAAAGAATCATAGCAACTGAACAAAAACGAAAAGAATATACTTTATATATGCTGTGTTATTTTAAGATACAGTGTGATCTGTTCAAATGAATTAGTTTAGGTGTCAGAAGGTCTCAGTTTTAGGTCCAGTTCTGACAAGTAGAGGTTGAATTTGACCTTGGACAAAATCATTTAAACTGCGTATCCCAAAGTGGAGGAGTTAAATTAAGATCACTTCTAGTTACAGTACTGTTTTTTGTAAAACAATAGTTCATTTATTTTCATTAGGGGAGGCTGCAAGCCTTCCTAATTCCTTTTTTATGGGGAAGTTTTTCCTGCTTAGTTTCTAAGTATTAACAACTTTCTGCTTCACTTCAGGGAGGTAGATTAATCGGTGGCTGGGAAGACAATCCTTTCAAAGGAGAATTACAGATTGTTCTGAGAGGGAATCATTCTACTCCAGAGTGGGCTCTTCCAGAAGGACCAAATCAAGGATCCAAGGTCTTAGGTATGTGCTCCCAGATACCGAAAGAATCGTGTTAGTTTTGAGAATCTGCTTTAAAACATGGAGCACTAATAGACTTGCCCTCAGTTCATAAAATTTACAGTATTAGAAGTTTTTACAAACACTGATTTGTAGTAATGGGTTATAAAAGTTGCCGACATTTAAAAAAATTAAATCGTGCCACATTAAATTCTAAACCAAAATGTAATTTATTACAAAACTAACATTGATCACTCCATATGTAGATTATTTCTCTAATCTGGTTTTCTTCGTAATCTTTCTTTTGTAGAAACAATACTATTTTTCATACTTTAGGACTTTTCCCCTAAAAGGTAACTTTCCTGCACATTATTCCTACACAGTATTAGTAATCTGTGGGTCAGCTGACTCTGCTGTCAGTTATCCAGTTGTAACTATTGCTGTGTTTTAATTTTCCAGTTGCATTTGTGTGGTTGTACAGATTCCCATTTGAGCCTAGAAAGCAATGGACCTGAGAGGGTTTAATTTGGTCCCAGTAAATAACCACTTTTATTAATACCACTGTATCTTTTTTTAATTTATTTATTTTAATTGAAGGCTAATTACTTTACAATATTGTGGCGGTTTTTGCCATACACTGACATGAATCGCCATGCGTGTACATGTGTTCCCCATCTTGAACCCTCTCCCCCCTTCCTCCCCATCCCATCCCTCAGGGTCATTCCAGTGCACCAGCCCTGAGCACCCTGTCTCATGCATCGAATCTGGATTGACGATCTATTTCACATATGATAACATACAGGGTTCAATGCTATTCTCTCAAATCACCACTGCGTCTTTACTTACAAGATACATGCTGTGTTGGCCAAAAAGCTCATTGATTCAGATTTTTTTCCCCCATACTATCTTATAAAAAAACCGAAAACTAACTTTTTGGCCAACTCAATAAATGTGCTTCACTCGCTCTAATGTACAATTTCTAAAACAGTGATAGTAAGTAAGGGGATTTTTTTAATGGCTCAAAATTGAGTCAGCTCTTCCAAAACAGACAAATTCAAATCTTAAAAGTTTCCTGGGACTTCCTTGGGGGTTCAGTTGGCTAAGACTTTGCTTCTTGGGCAAGGAGTGTAGGTTTGATCCCTAGTCAGGGAGCTAAAATCCCACACAGTGTGAGATAAAGAAAAGAAAAAAGAAAACAAAATTTCCTGAGGCAGACAAATACAACCTTAAAAAAATTTTTTTTGCTTTTATGTGTTTATTTTTTTATTTCAAAAATACTGTTCTAACAACACAGAACAATATCAAGAAAAGACATACATCTTACCAGTTCTCCTCTCTGCATGAGGAAACTAACATTAGGAGTTTCTACATGTTCTTTTCATGCTTTTTATCTATGTCTATATTCATATTACCTAAAATGACTTGAAGCCTTATACAAAAGCATGGTCAAGCTAAATATATTACTGTGTGTTTTCTTGTTAACATATGAATATCTTTCTAGATCGATACTTCTGTAAAGCTCTTCCTTTTTATGGCATATTACACTACAGTATTATAATATATTCTAATATACTCCTTCATTCTGCTATCAATGTACATTTAGATTAATTCTAGTTTTTCTAGTATTTCCAAATATTGTTGTATTAAGCATCCTCGTTAGTGTATCCTTATTACTGGATTTAACTTCTAGGGACCAGATTCCTAGCAATGGGTCAGAGAGCCAAAGCCTTCTTCTATAGCCCTGAGCAGATAACCCTAATCCTTTGCATTAATTCTAAAATGTTCAATCACTTACTGAAATATATCTATTGTTTCATTTTATACTAGCACCTAACTCAGTTCTGTATGGTGAATAAATAAGAGTGGGTTTTTCTCCTTCAGGGGTGTTTGGTGAACTGGACCTTCATGGAATTCCACATTCGATATATAAAACTAAACTCTCAGAAACTGCAGAGGCAGGTTCCAAAGTCCTTTCTCTGATGGATGCTGTGGATTGGCAGGTAGAAGAATTACTTTGTGGGGGGAAGTAAAAACATGCAGTGGGTCAACTTAAAAAGGTTTCTTCTTTATTTTCTTGGACATTTATTTTCTCACATGATTACCCAGGCAAGAAATATGTGTTTTACAATTAGCTTGCACTCAAAAATCTGACTTTGACAGCAGGCATTTAAAAATTGTGGTGTCAGAGGTTCTTCAGAATATATAAAGAACGTTATGTATAAGTTACAAAAGGGAAATGTGAATGTTTGAGGGTAAAAAAAAATTTGTTTACAAATTCTTGGCAAACAGAAAAAGGAATTTTTAAAAATGCATTTTTGTGTTCTCTTACTTGTCTGAGATTTGCTTCTAATTTGTGATTTTACACATCAAGTGTTTGGAAAGAAACCAGATCTTGATGCCTAGTGATATTCAAAAAAAGGCCTAGGCTAAGTAAGAGATTTTGATAGAATATGAATAGTGGCAGTTCCAATCTCTGCTACATTCATAGGTTTGCATGTGATAATTGTGATAGTTGAGGTGTGATTACTTTTTAAAGGTGATTAAATGATTTAAATATCCCCATTATCCAATTGTCATTTATTGTTACTTATCCAGTTAATAATTACTTACCCATATTATTTATGCAGTTAGTATTTAGCTGAGTGTCAAACATTTTCTAGGCACAGAGGATTCATTTGTGAAGAAATTGGTCAAATAGAGAGGAAATTGCATTGAGGTGGGAGAGGCAGACACTAAATGAATAAATAAATGTGTTAATTTTAGATCATAATCTAGTAATGAAGGAAATAAATCAAGTGTGATAGAGACTGCCATGGTAGAGGGTGGCAGATGACATTGAGTTGCCAAAGAAAGCCTCTCTGAAAGGTGTGACAGGATTCAGGACATGCTACCCCAAAATATTGACTATTTTAAGCTGAAAAATTTCTGCATGTGCAGAAGGACTTTCTGACCTTCCCCTGAAGCAGGTCTTAAGACCTTCATGTGAAAGTTGCCTATACCCAGAAGAAAGGACCATCCTCAGCTCTAAAGACAGAGAGACAGAGAGAGGAATCAGAATGGGCAAGTGTTGCTGTTTATCCCAGTTTCCTACATACAGCTCATACCCTTATCACATTTTCCCTTACTCCCCACTGTTCCATAAAAATGCTCAGGTTTGTGGCCCAGTAGTTAAGAATCTGCCTGCCAATACAGGGAACACGGGGCCAATACAGAGGACACGGGTTCAATCCCTGGAATGGGAAGATTCCACATGCTGTGGGGCGGCTAAGCCCGTGCACCCCGACTACTGAGCCCGCATTCTAGAACCCCCAGGTTGCAACAACTGAGCCCAAGTGCTGCGCCTTCTGAAGCCCTTGTGCCCTAGAGCCTGGTCTCTGCAGCAGGAGAAGCCACTGCGTGGGGAGCCCGTGCACTGCAGCTAGAGTAGCCTCGCTTGCCGCAAGAGGCCCGCGTGCAGCCACAGTCAGCGCATCAGTACATTTAGTAAATAAATGATTGTTTAAATGCTCAGGTGTAACAATTTCTTCTTCTGTCATATAAAACTTACACTGAATAAAATTTATACGCTTTTCTCTTATAATTCAGTCTTTTGTTACAGGGGTCCTAGCTGAGAACTTAGTGGGTAGAGGAAAAACATCTTTTTCCTCCTTTGCAAGTATAGTTGAGCAGAGGCTTGGATGACAAAGAGGAGCTTGTCATATATGATAGAGATTCTAGACTTGACCCTGTATTGTCACTTTTCTCTGCCTTTCTCACTTTTCAGGAATATCCAGTGATAGTTAATTGTGTAAAAAAATCTGGGGGGAATTTTTTTAAGTCTTAAGAGTATTATTCTGACCAATTTTTAATAAAAATACTAATATATTTGCTTTGATATATCTAATTTTAAAAATGTATATTAAGTGACTGAATTCAACTTGAGGAAATGTTGACATAATTCAGGATATAGAATTCTTGGTATCAAACTAAAGCGTACTTATTTTAGAAACCTAAAGGTATGGTTTGTTTTCTCTGAAAATACTATGGTTGTAACCAATGTACATTAAATTAGAGTTATTTAATAGTTATTAAGAGATATAAACCTATTTTTAAAAGTTGTCTTGAATTTGGAATTTTTCTAAGGAGGGTGAAGAGATTGTGATAACAACCACAAGCTATGATTTCCACCAGACGGAAACTAGAAGCATCGTTAAAATCCTGCATGATCACAAAATTCTCATTCTCAATGATACCCTTTCCTACACCCACTTTGGTAAGTGGCTGTTCTTTAACTAAATCAATTCACTTCAGTTCAGTCGCTCAGTCGTGTCCAGCTCTTTGCAACCCATGAATTGCAGCATACACATATTTGATGAAGTATCTCACAATTATTTTATAGGTGCATTTCAGTGAGATTGGCAGTGGTACCCAGAGGGTGCTACTCTTCATGTGTTGGCTGCCAAGAGTTCCTGCTATATGTATTCATTTATTCAGCAAATATTCGGCAGTGACCATTATATTCCATGGGATAATGCTGGCACTTTGTGTTTTAAGCATGCTTCTGAAGTGAAGTGAAGTAAAGTCGCTCAGTCGTGTCCAACTCTTTGCAACCCCATAGACCGCAGCCTGCCAGGCTCCTCTGTCCATGGGGTTTTCCAGGCAATAGTACTGGAGTGGATTGCCATTTCCTTCTCCAGGGGATCTTCCCAACCCAGGGCTCAAACCCGGGCCTCCCGCATTGTAGACAGATGCTTTACCTCTGAGCCACCAGGGAAGTCCACGCTTCTAGACGTACCTAATGCACACTGAAATTTGAGAAACCTTGATCCAAGAGCATCTTTGCCCTGATTGGTTTCACTGACACATTCCTCAGTGGTAACTGCATTTAGACAAGCTACTGCAAAATGGTAAACTCTGATTCTCAAGGAGAGAAGGAATTAATCAGAATCAATTGAAGATGATCTTTCAGCTTGTAGAATCAGGGCCTTCCTAGCACCCCAGCCTTTTCCCATTTCACATGCTGTGCTGTGCTTAGTCGCTCAATCATGTCCAACTCTGCAACCCCATGGACTGTAGCCTGTCAGGCTCCTCTGTCCATGAGGATTCTCCAGACAAGAATACTGGAGTTGGTTGCCATGCCCTCCTCCAGGGAATCTTCACAACCCAAGGATCAAACCCAGGTATCCTGCATAGTAGACAGATTCTTTACCATCTTAGCCACCAGGGATGCCTCATTTCATATGCTACCTTCATCTGAATCACAGGAGGTGGAAGCAGTCAGGAGTGTAATGTTAGAAAAGCCATTCAGGTACTTCTGACGTTCCTGAGAACCCCAGCTAAGACGGCATGATACACTGGTGGATATCTGACCTGCATGAAGAAAGAAACTTTTTAAAGCAGTATTTTGATAGAAGCACGTGTTTATCATTCTATATCACATAGTTTTTCTTTAAATCAAAAGTAAAGCGTTTCTTTGAAGAATATTTTAATCATAAGATAGTTTTTGAAGTTTGATAGTATAGATTCTTTCATTTAAAGTGCCAGATACTTCTCTCTGTTTGAAATGTACCTGCTTGTCTTAAAGTTTTGAGTGAGATCTCTTGAAATGTAGAATGTAATTTAGTTTATGTTTTTAAATCATGAAAATGTAAATGTACAGACTGTGTTGATAAATAGGATATACTACATATTTATAAAGAATTATGTTTGGTACAAAAACATATCACAGGAAAAGCAGAGCAAACCAAGGTTTAAGCATCAGGAAAGGTAATATCTATGTGTACTAATTCTCCATGTGGCCATAGGCAAGTTCTTTTACTTCTGTATCTCATTTCCTCATCTGTTAAACTTACAGTAAGCTCCCCAACTTGCCTTGCAAGTGTATCTTTATGTATAATTTGAAGTGATCACAAAATACCTATGAAGCAATAACTTTCTACACAATTATAATAATTACTTTGGTATAAATAGAAGAACTGCTTTTGATTATTTTTTATAAATAAAAAGGTGTAATTTCTAGCTCCATCTGTGTACATTTAAGCATGTAACTCGAATAAATTCATGTATTTGTTCTGACTTTCGGCATATTAGAAAGTTATGTGGCCTGTAAGCTGCAAAGAAACTAATAAAGACAGATATTTCTGTGTTGGTAATAATCTAACTGTCCTTCTGCTGCAGCTGAAACATATCATGTTCCTGGAACTAGTCAGAGCTACACATTAGCCGCTGACGTTGGGATCCTGAGTAGGAACATCAAAATACTTGGTGAGGATTATTCAGGTTGGTTGAAGGAATCTTTTGGTGCACGCGTCCTAGTCAGTTCCTTCACTGAAAATATGGTGACTTTTAAAGGTTAGTACAGATTCAGTTTATTTTTCTAAATGAAATATAGCATTGTCTCTTCCATGTTTAATTTTTAAATAATCCTCACTCCTTTATAGGATCACTTGTGTTAAAAAAATATATATATACAACTGAGTAAATTTTAAAGATCTCATTAGCTTTATTCAAGGATACATGACTGGGGCAGCAGCCAATCTAACAAATGCAAAGGCGCATCAAAGAGCTGGGCAAAACAGAAGACTTTTATAGGCAGAAGGAAGCAGCAATAAGGTAGTTACCTAGGCAAAAGGAGGATTGGCAATTGCAAGACTACTTTTCATGTAGGGGGAGCAGAAGTTTATCAAGCAGATTACCTAATCAAGGCTGATCAGGCAATTCCTGATGGGCTGGTTTAAGATTCCATTTCAGGAGAGCTGAAAATGTAATTAAGTCTGGTGATCAGGGCTTAGCAAAAGGGACTTGTTTTGGGCCTGATGTATTGTTTTTTAACATTGAAAAACAGAGCCTTGATCTGTATTATATAGTCCAGGTACCACCCTCCAGAACCAAATTCCTAACATTATTCTTCTAATTTTATCTTCATAGACAAACTAATTATCAAATTAACAATGACCTTAGGTAGCAGCTTACCCACTGTCACATGCCTGGTGCTAAGTTGCTTCAGTCATGTCCAACTCTGCGATCCTATGGACTGGTAGCCCACTAGGTTCCTCTGTCCGTGGAATTCTTCAGGCAAGAATCCTGGAGTGGGTTGCCATGCCCTCCTCCAGGGGATCATCCCAGGCCAGGGATCAAACCTGCATCTCTTATATCTCCTCCATTGGCAGACAGGTTCTTTCCCACTAGTGCCACCTGGGAAGGCTGCCCAGCATCACACTCAAAGACAAATCAATTCATAACAAGCACAACCAGTCTGTTATTCTTGTGAGAAGGAAGATTTCTAACATATATTAAGAATAGAGAAATGTATAATGCTTATCATCACCAATTATCACAAGTATCAGCTTTGGCCAGTCTTGTTTTACCTATGTGCTCACCCACTTTCTTCAAGCCCCTGATTATTTTGAAGCAGCAGGCATATATTTCTTATGATATAAAGGACACATAATATTGGGTAAGTTTCAGGTGTACAGTATGTTGATTTGATACTTATATATATTGCCATTTGATTGCCATAGTAGTGTTAACTAACATCTCTGTCATATCATATAAGTATTATTTCTTTTGTTGTGGTGAGCACAATTAAGACCTAGTCTCTTAGCAACTTTGAAGTTTATAATATGGTATTTTTAGTGTTTCCCTATGCTGTACATTGGATCTCCAGGACTTATTTATCTACTAGTTGCAAGTTTATACCCTTAAATAGCTCCCTATTTCTCCCACCCCACAGATCCTGATAACCACCTTTCTATTCTCTGTTTTTATGAGTTCAGCTTTCTTGTATATGCTATTCACTCATTTGTGTCCAACTCTTCACAATGCAAGGACTGTAGCCTGCCAGGCTCCTCTGTCCATGGAATTCTCCATGCAAGAATACTGGAGCAGATTGCCATTTCCTTCTCCAAGGGATCTTCCTGACCCAGAGATCAAACCCGAGTCCATTTTATTTATATGCAGAAGTTTTTTAAGATTCCGCATATAAATGAGATGATACAGCATTTATCTTTCTCTGTCTGACTTTTCTCACTTAGTGTAATTCCTTCCAGGTCCATCCATGTTGTCCCAAATGACAGAACTTCATTCTCTTACTCATGGCTGAATGATGTGATGTATGTATATATACAGTGGAATATTTTAGATAGATAGAGGGGAGGGTATCTCACATCTTTATCCTTTCATCCATTGACAGACAGTTGGGTTGTTTCTATATCTTGGCTATTATGAATGAAGCAACCACATATTCATCTAGAGATATATCAGTGTGTAAATCTAAAAGACATCTCTAAAAATATCTGTAAGAATCAGATTTTAAAATGTTAGCTATAATTTCTAAATATCAAACGACTGTTCAGAATTCTCCAGTTCATTCCTTCTTCTTCCTAATTTTTCCCTCCCTCCCACTCCCTTTTCTTTCCTCCTCCCCTTTCCCATTTTCCTGTTCTTTCTTTATTTTCTTTCCTTTATTTTCTTCTTTCTCTTTGATTCTTTTTGTTCAAGTTGGACTCTAAATAGATCCATATTGCAACTGGTTATGAATCTTAAATCTCTGATTCATTTTTCTTCTGTTATAATTTACTAATAAAAGAAGCTAGGTCATCTGTCATATAGTGTCTGCAATAGCCCCAATTAGTGATGCACCCCTAGAATTTAACATGTTCCTGCCTTCTTTGTATTCTCTATGAATAAGTAGCAAATTTAGAACTAGTAAAATGACCAGGCCCAGACTCAATTTTTAGGCAAGAATTCCTCACAACTGGTGGTTGTTTTTCCCTTAATAGACACATAATATACAATTGTTCTTCCTTTTGTGAAGTTAGCTGTTACTAATAATCATTGCCTGGATCATTAAATCACTGAGGTTTAAAAAGGTAATACTACCATTCCCTCCTCTTTTATAATCTTGAATATTTCTATAAAGAGAAGCTTCCCCAGACAACTGTTTGACTACCTTGAAGGATAATTTATATAGAAAAAATGTTGAATTCTTTCCTTTTATTTTTTGGTTTTCAAAATAATGAATTGGTTCCCAATCATTCTCTGAAGGTGACAAGGAGTTTTAGTTTTATTCTTTTATTAGTATCATTATGAACTTCTTAAGTTCTTCACCATATATACAAATACCGGCTCATGGATTTCCAGACAGAAATCAATTTTCCTTCTAATGTAAAATAACTTCTCCAATGCATTTCATTAGATATCATTGTTTGAAACAAGGAATATTCTCTACTGGGTTTTTTTTTCAGACATGAATCATTGTGCCCCAGTTAACCTGTATAAAAAACAAGAGTAATCAGAGTTCCTGACCCATAGATGTACGAGAATTAAACATAGCCTGTTAAGCACTTAGTACAGAGCTTGACATAGAGTCATCTCTCACAGATTGTTATGGATGTTCATAATAATCTATGAAATTGCTTTTTGTCACTTCAGTGGCACTTATGACAAACTCGATCTGCAGATACTTGGCAGTGCATATTCTGGAAAAAATTATGTAAAGATAATGTCTTTAAAAGGCTCTTTGGAGCATCAAAATTGAAATGTCAGGTAAATTATAAATTGTATCTCATGTCATGCATTCTTAACAGGGACAGTATGACACCGACAGGTGTAAACTGACTCTTGGGGGCAAAAAAAACCCAATTTATGGTCCTCCAAAGGGCCACTATACAGTGACAGATATGTAGTTGTTGTTCAGTTGCTAGGTCGTGTCTGACTCTTTGCGACCCCAATGTGTAGTACATCTGTGATATTAAAATTTCATGGAGAATGGATTCTATTCAGAAAAAAATGTCTAAAGAGGTTTTTGGAAGGGCAGTGAAAAAACAGCTTTAGAAACACTACCTTATTTGGATTAAAAGAACAAAAATAGTTGAAAACAAATTTGTAATTTGGAAAATTATTAGAACTTTCATAGTTTTTCAAAAATTGTTATTCAGTTTCAAAGAAAAAAATGTGTAACTCTTTTCCCCACCAGGAAATGCAAGAATAAGTAACGTGGAATTTTATCACAGTGGTCAAGAAGGCTTCAGAGATAGCACAGACCCAAGATATGCTGTAACATTTCTTAACCTCGGACAGGTTTGTACTTTATTTTAAATTTTTGCATATACTCAAAGTTAAATATTTTAATTTTATTTTCATTTAACTTTACTTAATAGCCATATCTTAGAATTTCTAAAACTAAATTTAATATAATAAAAATTTCGTAGCTATATTTCCCATTAACAGTTTTAGACTCACAGCAGGAGTCTAACCACGACCTGCTGCTTATGTCATGTATGTCATTGTTGGAACCACTTGACTCCAACCATGTCATTCATTTATTTAAGGCCAGTAAGAGTCCCATCACTTCATGGGAAATAGACAGGGAAACAGTGGAAACAGTGTCAGACTTTATTTTGTTGGGCTCCAAAATCACTGCAGATGGTGCCTGCAGCCATGAAATTAAAAGACGCTTACTCCTTGGAGATGGGCCCTGGTGGCTCAGAGGTTAAAGCGTCTGCCTCCAATGCGGGAGACTTGGGTTCGATCCCTGGGTCGGGAAGATCCCCTGGAGAAGGAAATAGCAACCCACTCCAGTACTCTTGCTTGGAGAATCTCATGGACTGAGGAGCCTGGTGGGCTGCAGTCCATGGGGTCACAAAGAGTCGGACACGACTGAGTGACTTTACTTACTTACTTACTTACTCCTTGGAAGAAAAGTTATGACCAACCTAGATAGCATATTCAAAAGCAGAGACATTACTTTGCCGACTAAGGTCTGTCTAGTCAAGGCTATGGTTTTTCCTGTGGTCATATATGGATGTGAGAGTTGGACTGTGAAGAAGGCTGAGCGCCGAAGAATTGATGCTTTTGAAGTGTGGTGTTGGAGAAGACTCTTGAGAGTCCTTGGACTGCAAGGAGATCCAGCCAGTCCATTCTGAAGGAGATCGGCCCTGGGATTTCTTTGGAAGGAATGATGCTAAAGCTGAAGCTCCAGTACTTTGGCCACCTCATGCGAAGAGCTGACTCATTGGAAAAGACTCTGGTGCTGGGAGGGATTGGGAACAGGAGGAGAAGGGGATGACAGAGGATGAGATGGCTGGATGGCATCACTGACTCGATGGGCATGAGTCTGAGTGAACTCTGGGAGTTGGTGATGGACAGGAAGGCCTGGCGTGTTGCGATTCATGGGATCGCAAAGAGACACGACTGAGAGACTGAACTGAAATGAACTGAACTGAAGAAAAAGTAAGGAAATGGAGCACAGGAGGTAGAAAAATTGAAGATCTATGATAGTATTTCACATCTCTGCTTTACAGTCACCAAAAATATGTCCAAATAGTTACTATTAAACAAAGTGAGAACTGCTTAAATTTCTCAAATGAAAAGCATGTCTGAATATCCATGCCTCTGTCAAAAGGCATATTCATCTTCCCAGAAGATAAATATGCCTAGAGGGCTGGTGACTTAAGAAAAATGAGAAAGAGTATATTTCTTATGTGGAATTTGAAAAAGAATTGATACATATATGTATAACTGAATCACTTTGCTCTACATCTGAAACTCACACAACATTGTAACAAACTATGCTCCAATATAAAATAAAAGTGTTTAAATAAAATATGTACATATATTATTGGGGAGGAGATAAATTGGGAGTCTGGGATTAACATATACACACTACTGTATGTAAAATAGATAAATAAGAGGGACCTGCGTTATAGCAAGGGAAACTATGGTCAATATTCTTGTAATAGCCTATAATGGAAAAAACTATGTAGCTGAATCACTTTGCTTACACCTGAAACTAACACAACATGCTAAATCAACTATATAGTCAATAAAAATAAATAAATAAAATTTAAAAAAAAATCATGTGGGTTTGAAATTGAAACCCCTAAACTACTCATTGACTGTTTTCCTACAGAATTTGAATTTGAATCCCTTGCCTAGAGTATCACCTTTCGTGGTTAAAAAAAAAACATCCCTGGTCATCATATAATAAACTATTCTGAAAAAATAATTTTTAATTTCTTTCCATTTTATAAGTAGTGATAAAATAAATATAAATGCATAGAAAACCACTGGAAAATTTTTAACTCACCTTTAAAATAAACAATTTTTTTGCTTTATTTAATCATAAATTGAAGAATATAGCAACTTCCTAGCATTAAAAGATCTCCTGGGAAATCATATCCTTTCATGGAATATAAACTAAGTATTTTATTTATCAAAATTTGTTTACTGAAAATCACCTACTTCAATTTTTTTTCTTTAAATATACTTTAGTTTTATTTTTTAAATGTTTACTAAATCTCAATGTTTTACAGATTCAAGAACGTGGCTCATCTTATGTTCGAGGCTGTGCTTTTCACAATGCCTTTTCCCCTGCAATTGGTGTATTTGGGACAGATGGATTGGACATAGATGATAATGTCATTCACTTTACAGTTGGGGAAGGTAATATGATAATATTTTGGTCCAATAATCTTTCTTTCTCAGATAGCCTTGTATGCAAGCTTTGGAGCCATGGTGTCCAATTGGTCTTTCTGCAAAAATGGAAATGGCCTAAGTTTGTACTAACATGGGAATTACTAAACTGCTTGTGGCCATTGAACACTTGAAATGTGGCTAATATGACTGATAAGCTGTATTTCTAAGTTTAATTGTACTTAATTTAATTGTACTTACTTTACATATAAGTAGTCATATGTAGCTATGGACAGTATAGCTCTAGAATTATTTACCAGATGGTGCTCTTATGTGAGTTATTAATCACCAATATTTTAAATTACTATGACTTTTAACATACTTCTCACATATCAATCAGAAAGATTATTCACAAATAAACGCTGTTATTTTATAAAAAGTAGGTTTGATTGTAGGGAATTAACCTTTCTTGAGTAGCCCTCTGTAGCATAATACAAACTCAGTGAAGGTGTGTACAGTAGAGTGTGTGTTTGTTAAAATATAGGGCAGAGCCTGTGAACCCATATATTTAACAAACACCGCAGAAGATTCTGTTTCAGGAAATCTGTTAAAGAAATAGAGAGTATCAAAGAGTTTAGAGGATTTGCTCTAAAATTGAAGAGGTTTGTTTGTTGGGCTCAAACTAGAAAACTGATTTCACTGAAGAAATGAACAAAATTCTCCATAGTACTCATTACAAATTTATATGTATTGGGGGGATTTTATTTTTTTCTAGGCATAAGAATATGGGGGAATGCCAACAGAGTCCGGGGAAACTTGGTTACACTTTCAGTTTGGCCAGGAACCTATCAGAACAAAAAAGATCTGAGTTCTACTCTCTGGCATGCTGCAATTGAGGTAGTATGAATAAATTTGAAGACTGTAAGCTACCATGTGTAAAAGAGAGAGATTGTGGGAACCTATGGTTTAGCACAGGGAAATCAGCTCAGTGCTCCATGATGATCTAGAAGGGTGAGATGGGGGAGTAGGGTGCCTGGGAGTTCCAAGTAGGGGGGATATTTGTATACATATAGCTGATTCACTTTGTTGTACAGCAGAAACCAACACAATATGGTAAAGCAATTATACTCCAATTGTTTAAAAGGTGAGCTCCAGTAGCCACTGGATTTTTGGTCATGTGTTGGCGTCTTTTGGTCTAAGTAGTTTTCCCTTATTTCCTTGCTTCTCCAACATTAATTACTGCTTTCAAGCTCCATTACAGGATTTCTCTGCTGCCAATTGACTGAATGCCTTACACATATTACTGTTTAACTCTGAATTTAATTTCCTTCCTTATATGAAAAACTGGAATGATAGACTTATATAGAAGGTCTAAAATTCATTTTTCATCTAAAATTCTTCTCTATGCAAGGTTATTTACTCTTATCAGATATTACTAATTGGACCCTATTTCCCATGAAGTTTCTTCAGTTACTTTAGCTATTTGTTTAGATGTAGAGTGAGATTGTGAACAAGAAAATAGAAAGTACAGAAGGAGGATTTGAGGAAAGACAGCTTCCTTTTGTTTTTATTTTGCTTACTTAAATCATAGGAAGGGAAAGGAATTAAAAATAGCTCACTTTGAAAGATGGGATAGGGATTGAATTTTGTTTTTGTGCAACTGTTAATGATCACCTTAAAGCAAAATCCAAAAATCTGGACCTTGGTATACATTTATGAGATAATAATGTTCTCATTTCATCTGTTCATAGATGTTAGAATATAACCAAATGTCAATTAAAGTTAGTTATATCTTTTGAAAGACACTTTATTTTACTTTTATCAATTGTATTTGACAATTTTTATCATCTTTAAAGATAAGGGTGTTTAATATGCTTTCAGTTAGATTTTGTCTGATTTGCTGATACTATTAGGCAAACAATAAACCTTCTATGCTTATACCTTTCATTTCTAACCACTCTGATTTGGCTTGTAAAATAGAATTGTTTAGTAATTACCTAATACTTGTTCTAACCCTGTTTTTATTATAGTAGATTTTCTTTAAACTAATGGAGGCCTCTACTGAATTTAATGACCCACTCTAATTGTCTTAGCTGCCTTTTTCTTAACTAATCAAATTGGTGACAGAATATAACCAAAAAGAGTGACAAAATTTTTGTAATCTTACCATAATACTGGAATTTGGTGTATGCCTTGTTAATATTAAATCACATCCAGGGGATTTTGTGACTGAAATGTACTTTAATGTACTTATCTAGTGGTGGGTTTACACCAAGAACCTAAGGTAATTTCAGCACATTTGTATTATAAACTTGAATGTGGGTGAATAATGAATTAAATTTTATTTCAGAAAGCATTGTGGTAATTAGTTTACTGGTGTTTGTTGCATACCTGCTCTCATTGCGTAATTGTGTAAAAGCCTGACCTAAAGTATTTTCTTTATCATTGTACTAGGTAAATAGAGGTACCAATACAGTCTTACAAAATAATGTAGTGGCTGGATTTGGAAGAGCTGGATACCGCATTGATGGTGAACCTTGCTCAAGTAAGTCTTTGGGTCATTAAATTAGGAAATATCTTGTCCAAATTTATTAGAAATAAATAATTATTGTTTGTTAGTTGAATATGTAATATCACCTCTTCCTGGGCACTGAAAGAACTCAACAAACAAAGTTTTTTCTATATAATATTGAGTTTAAAGAAAAATTAAAACCAATTTTCTTCTCCTCCTTCACCCACATCACTCTTCACACAGTGATATAAGCCTTCCAAAGGGGAATCCGGCAAGAGCTACCACAATTACAGAGGCATTTACCTTTGATTCAACATTTCTACTTCTGTAATCTAACAGTTGCCTCTACAACAGTGAGAGAAAGATTTGTGAACAAGATTATTCATCACAGCATTGTCTGTACTGGCAGAAAGCTGAAAGCTACCCTGTGTCCAGTTATTGTGGGCTAATTATAGAAAGCCAAACATTGGAACACTAGGCCCCTCTGAAAAAGAAGGAAAAAGATGCATACCTATGTATTAGCATGGAGAAATCACCAGGATATTCTAAAATGATACGTGGAGGTTGTAGAACAGTGTATGTAAAACTGTTTTGTGTATAGTATGTTTTGTGGAAGAAAGGGAAGAAAAGACTATGTGTGGTCTATGAGGGCTTCTCAGGTGCCTCAGATGGTTAAGACTCTGCTCACAATGTGGGAGACTTGGGTTTAGTCCCTGGGTTGGGAAGATCCCCTGGAGAAGGGCATGGTAACCCACTCCAGTATTCTTGCCTGGAGAATTCCATGGACAGATGAGCCTGGCAAGCTACAGTCCATGGGGTCACCAAGAGTCGGATATGACTGAGCAACTGACTAACACACACACACACACACACACACACACCAGTATATGCATTTACATAAAAAAACATTGAAAGTGTTAAAGCAAAAAGTCATTGAAGGTAAGTAGGAACAAGGTGCCTGGTCACTTACTACTGTATAAATTTTTATAACCTCTTGACTTCTAAACCAGGTAAATTAATTATTGAATCAAAAAAATAGAATAAGAGAACTGTGGGCCTTACCTCTTGAGAAACTAACTAAAGGAAATGGAATTTTCTCTGAAAAATGTGTAACCCTTCCCTGGTGGCTCAGAGGTTAAAGCGTCTGCCTCCAATGCGGGAGACCAGGGTTCGATCCCTGGGTGGGGAAGATCCCCTGGAGAAGGAAATGGCAATCCACTCCAGTATCCTTGCCTGGAGAATCCCATGGACAGAGAAGCCTAGTACATTACAGTCCACGGGGTCACAAAGAGTCGGACACGACTGAGCGACTTCACCTGCACCTTCTACAGTTGATTTTTTTTACATATCTGTAGTTATTTTTGAATTTATTTGAGTAAGCATTTTTTCTATAAATTCAAAAAATATTAGACTTTAGCTAATTTTATTTTTGTGCAAAATACATTTTGAAGGAATAAAACAACTTTGGCACAGGTTTAACTGATTCCTTGATGTATGCTCCTTTTAAATATTGTACTTCACAACAGCTTAAAAGTGGCTTTTCTTTGACTTAAAATTTTAAAATATGTAATTTTGTAAAATTTCTTTGAGGTGGTGTTGTGGGTTTGTTTAAATCAAAATATGACCTGTGAATATGAGTATTTACTAATATGTATAATGCCATGTAATACATTTTTACTGACTATGTTGATCTTCCTAAATAATTGGGAGTGTTTATAAGGAGGTTTTACATTTAAAGCAATTGAAAAGTGAGACATCACAAAGGAATTGAAGATTGAATTCCTGGGATGCAACATCAATTTATGCAGTTCATGTCCCAGACATGAATTGGGGCTGGGAAGCTGGGAAAGGAACTCTGACACAAGTAGGTCCAGAGGTGAAGCCGTGCTTGTCCACGGGGCTACACTGTGCAGAAGCAAGGTGTAGACATGAAAACAGCTTCTTAGGGAGAAAACGAAACAGAAGTCAGGCAAACTGACCATAGATGAAATGTCAGTCTCAAAGAAAGAAAGGAAAAGTAGTAGAAGATGGAGGAAGTGAGATCTTGGGGAAATTGGACAAGAGAGCTGGTACAATTTAGAAGACAGTGCTCCTCTTTATAAGGAATCCTTAAATTTATACATGGTTAGGAGGGAGTGTTTAAAGTTACTGCTCTGGTTTGTCGATAAGTAAAACTTTCATGAAAATCCACTTTAATTATCCTGTATATTAATAATGGATATAGCTTCCCTTTATTGAAGCACTTTATTTGACTATTTCATTTCATTTTGAAACAACCCTGAATTAGGCATTAAAGTTTTTTATATATGAGGAAACTGAAGTTATAAAATTTTAAGCGTCTTCCCAAGATCATGCACGCATTAATGAAAGAAATATTTGATGAGCACCTACCTCTTCATTACCTTCTAGGCTTTAGGAATCTGGCAGTGAAGGAGCTAGACACAGTTCCTTCTCTCATGAAGCTTATTTCTAATGGAAGAGAGAGGAGATGAATAATTCACAAATAAGTGGTAATTAAACATCAAAGTGAAAAAAATGTAATGCCATGTTAAGTGACTTGAGGTGTTACCTCGTATTTGGTTTTTTTGTGTGTTTTTTTTTATACATATTTGTTTATTTATTTGACTCCACCAGGTCTTAGTTGCAGCACATGGGATCTTTCAGTTGCAGTGTGCAGAATCTAGTTCCCCAACTGGGGCTTGAACCTCCTCCCTCTGCATTTGGAGCATGGAGTCTTAGCCACTGGACCACTAGGAAAGTCCCCCTGAAGTGCTACTTTGAATCAGGTTGTCAGAGAAAGAAAGCTTTTTAAGGAAGTGACTCTTAACTTGACAAAGGGATGATCAGAAGAAACCAGCAACATTGATAGGCAATAAGTGCTATCATTGTATTTTTCAGTTTAGCCTTGTTTGAATCCAAACTTCATAATCTTTCTAGGGAAACTCATCTTTAATCAGATATAATAAGTTACAGGTACTAACTCTAAGTCAAACTTTTGCAAATGAATATACAATTATTCTGAGTAACAATGAAGAGACAAATTAGATGAGAAAAATGCTAAATAAAGTAAACCATAAATGGCCGAGCCATGCAAATATTTGATTATCTTTTTAAAACTTGCATCAGAATTATATAGTTAATTTTAAAAAAGAATTTCAATTTTAACCAATACTGCTTATAACTGTCATTTGATTCATAATGTTAATTCTTTGCTTCTCTATTTCCTTCAAAGGTCAGTCTAATTCTCTGGAAAAGTGGTTTGACAATGAAGCCCATGGAGGTTTATTTGGTATCTATATGAACCAAGATGGCCTTCCTGGATGTTCGCTTATACAGGGCTTTACCATTTGGTCATGCTGGGATACGGAATTTATTTTCAGGTAAATGGATCCCCCGAAAGTGATTGTTTTCTTTAATGATTGTATTCTGTACTGTGTAACCTACAAATTCTATTACAGACCACGGAGAGTGTGCATATCTACAACGTGACCCTGATTGACAATGGAATGGCCATTTTTTCAATAATTTACATGCCATCTGCTGTATCTCACAAGATTTCCAATAAAACGGTGCAAATTAAGGTAGGAATTGAATGCAGCCACACAAAGCAGAAAGAACAACTCTGAGAAGGGTAAAATTACTGAACGCAAATGATTTTCTCGACTTCTTCGCCCTTCTAGTCATACCTCCTGCTTTTGTGCCCATCGTCTTCTGCCAGGAATCTCTCCATCCTTCCCTCTGCCCGCTCCTTCCCTCATGTCTTCTTGCTTATCACCTAGTAATCTTGTCACAGTTAGTTTAATCTTCACTCACACTATGAAGTCTCCTGAACCCGCTTAGGTAGTTTTGACACTTTGTCCTCTTTTTGTTGCTACTGTTCCCTGTACAAATTCCTATCACAGAAACACAACATGCCCTTATATATAATTATTTCTATGCCTCTCTCCCCGCTCCTGCTTTTGAGTGTCATCCACTCAAGGTAGAAATCACGTCTTTTGCATCTTGGTTTACTAATGATCCACTTCTCAAAGTTATATAGGTTGTGCTTTGCTACAGTGGAATTCAGTACTATTTGTTGTCATATTGTTATTAAAGCTTACCTTTTGAACTTTTTAAAATAGAACTCCCTAATTGTTGGAAGTAGCCCTGAATTTAATTGCTCTGATGTCCTAACTAATGATGATCCCAATATTGAACTTTCTGCTGCCCATCGAAGTTCTAGACCTCCCTCAGGTAAAGATTTTAGAACTTTTGATTTTGGGGTTCATAAGAGTGCATATGCAAATTTCATTGACTTTCTTCTTTTTATAAAAGGTGGGAGAAGTGGGATTTGCTGGCCTACCTTTTCTTCAGCACATAACATGGCACCTCGGAAACCCCACGCGGGATCATGAGTTATAATTCCATCAGTGGTCTTTTGGACGTCTCAGGCAAGTTTAAACATAGTCTTTGAAAATCTACTCAGTTAAGTTATGTAAAGACTATGTAGAATATAACTAGTAATTTCATTGTTAGTTAAAAAAAGTAATGATTAAAGTAATTTGCTCAGTATCACAAGCAAAGAAACTGGACATCAGAGTCAATTTCAAGAATGGTTCCCTGGGGAGTTCCCTGGCAGTTCAGTGGTTAGGACTCTGCATGTGATGTGGCCAGAATAATTAAAAAATTGTTCCCTGGCCAAATTTGTATAAATATTAAAGAATTGACATTACATTTTCCTTCTCAAACAACAGAAAAGGCACTGGTATAATGATTTAATATTACTTAGTTTCTCTAAATTGGAATGCCCTTTTGTATCATTTGGGTTATATTTTATTAGAACCTTTTACATTTGAAAAAATTTTAGTTCATAGAACTTAAATGTTTTCCCAAACTTCCACTGCTTTTAGCAGAGCTAGAATTAGAATCAAGATCTCTTGACTTAAAAATCCACTGCTTTTTCACTGAACCAGGCTGCACCCTTAAAAATATAAAATAGTTATATACAAATTCGTATAGAGAATATAGCAAGTATTTTCATTTTTCCCATTAAATACACTGAGTCATCCTCTATTTCAGTTTAACAAGTCTCCCTTTCATGAAAACTTTAACCAGTGTCGCCTCAAAGAAATCAGGTCAATAACTTAGATACCTAAATTTTGACATACTATTTCTCATAATTTTAATTCCTAGAAATGCAGGACAAGTTATCATCATTGTCCATAGTCAGGACCAGAGTGAGGCTATAGTGAGGGTAAGTGTCAGGCCAAAGTGAGGATTAGGGTCAGACCCTAGTGAGCCTGAGAGTCAGCCATAATGAGTATGAGAGTCTTGCAACAAGGCGGACGAGAGTCAGGCCATAGTGAGCACCAGAATCAGGTCCCAGTGAGGAATCATTCAGGCTTTAGTGAGAAAAGGAGTCATGCCCAGTGAGCCAAAGAATCAGGCTTCAGTGAGGTAAGCTTTCAGGCTGTAGTGAGTCATAGAGTGAGGCATTTGCTAGGCAAAGAATCAGGCCATAGAAAGGACTAGTGTCAGGCTCTAGGGGACGAGTTTCAGGCCCTATTGAGGACAAGAGACAGGCTGATGTGAGGACCAGGGTCGGACCATCGTGAGAACAGACTCAGGGCCCATTGAGGAGCACAGTCAGTGCATAGTGTGGACAGTTGGGGAAATGGTGAAAATTTGTTTCACATTTTTAGGAATTAAAATTATGAGAAATAGTATGTCAAAACAAAAATTGATGTCTAAGTTATTGACCTGGTGTCTTTGTTGATGGGCTTCCCTTGTGGCTCAGCTGGTAAAGAATTCACCTGCAATGTGGGAGACCTGAGTTTGATTCCTGGGTTGGGAAGATCCCCTGGAGAAGGGAAAGGCCACCCACTCCAATATTCTGGCCTAGAGAATTTCATAGACTGTGTAGTCCATGGGATTGCAAAGAGTCAGACACGACTGAGCGACTTTCACTTTATAATGTGGATAGCCTCGCTAAAAATTGCTTAACGTGCCACATAGGTTTAAGACCAATAAAGGATATCTACATAGTGTATGAACAGCATCTACTGCTGCAATATTTTGTTAATATTATTCTACAGGTTTATATTCATGTATATGCAATATTTTCTTAAAATAAAATGTAACCACCAGGGTAGTAGATAGCACATAGCTAATTTGAGCATTTTTTTGGAGCCACTTTTTACTGTTTTAAGTTTTGAATAATGAAATTTTAAGTGCGAAAGAGCTTGTTTTTTGATCCAATCAGTTTTATCTTTGGACCACATAATATTTGCAGTAAAACCAGGGGAGCAATAGTATTTCAGTTATCTTTTTCTATTAGCTCATGATTCTGTGGCTTGGCAATCTAGGTTTTGTTCAGCTGAGTAGTTCTGCTAATCTTACCCAGGACTGTTCACTGAGGTGCTATCATTTTACAAGATGTCTTAGGGACTGTTAGTCTGGGATAGTTTCACTTCCATGTCTGGTGATTGGTGCTGGCCCTTGATGGGATAATGGGAAGGATTGAGCCAAACATCTCCTAGGCTTATTCACATGCTGATAATCACAGAATTCCCCCAAAGTACCAAGAGAGTGAGCCCTCATATGGAAGCTCTTTTCAGATCTGTTTATGTTACTCTTGTCCCATTGTCTAAAGCAAATCACAGAGAAAATATGCCAAGCTCAGAGAAAATACAAGAGAAGACTACTCAATGGTGTGGATTTAGTCCACAAATAGTGGTGGCCTTACCATGGGTTTCCCTAGTAGCTCAGAGAGTAAAAAGTCCGCCTGCAGTGCAGGAGACTCGGGTTTGATCCTTGGGTCAGGAAGATCTCCTGGAGAAGAGAATGGCAACCCACTCCAGTATTCTTGCATAGAGCATCCCAAAGACAGAGGAGCCAAGTGGGCTACAGTCCATGGGGTTGCAAAGAGTCAGACGTGACTGAGCGACTAACACTTATCTGACATGTAAGAGCTCCTTGTTCAAGGTAGTGTTGAATGATAAGTTTGGTGCAATAGATTTGAAACAAAACTGATTCGACACTTTCTCTACAGCAGATAATGATTTTCCTATTATTTTTGTTTTAGATACAATGTTCGTTGGATTTAAAAATGTTTGTTCAGGTGAAACTAATGTAATATTCATTACTAACCCTTTAAATGAGGATTTACAGCATCCAATTCATGTGAAGAACATACAGCTGGTTGACACTACTGAACAATCAAAAATATTTATCCATAGGCCTGATTTAAGGTAAAATATGTGAGAATTAAGCTTCTTCTTCCCTGTCATCACAGTTTTCCATTGTTTCATTTCCCTGCCATAGACCTGAGAAAGTTGATGTATTCCAAGTAACTGTTCATGTCTATGAAATTTTAATTGGCATTATGAAAGTGTCTAATATATCTATGCCTTCAGATAAGTTGAAGAATCTAGGCCTTATTATGTATATTTTCTCATGCTTTTCTGCTTGTTATCATAAATAGCACCATCTTTAAACATGAAAGATAACAGATCAAGTCCGAAGTGTATTTGTACATTGAGATCTCTCCATTAATAGTCATCAGAAATGAAAATCATGTCTATCATTTCTTCTCTTTTCCTTACCTCTTTCATTTCCTTTTGCTTTCCTTATTATTATATGTACCACAGTGTATATTTGGAAATTAAATGAGAGTCATTATAATCATTGTGATTGAGAATATGCAGAAACTTTGAATGATGATTTTTTCAATCACAAAGATTAGTTGGTGTCAGAATATTTCTAGAAGTTGAACCACTTATTTCCTAAGTCTTGAAAGAATATAGCCAATAACTGCTATTCTTCATAATATGGACAGACCAGGAATTTAGATATAAGAAGCTACTGGAGGAAAGAAAATTTCCATTAGAGCTCTTTGACCATTTTCAGTACAGAGAGAAGACAAGAAATAATGCTAATTAGATAGACATCTTTTCAGAGAAATGCAGTATTTCATAACTAGTTTGATTTCATCTGATCTTATTTTGATGAAAACCCAGTATCTCCTCAATAGTTGTTAAACCAAAGTGTTTTTTGGCTCACTGGAGGCTCTCCCCTCCTAATAGCTAATAGGAGCTATTAGCTCCTATTTAGTTATCATTGAACCTTTCAGATTTCATATATAACTTTAATATCTAGGTCATGGAGAAAACATTATGTTTTAAAATATATCTTTGAATTCTGTGCTTTTATTGGATTACTGTTGGCACAATCCCAGGTCCCTTTTACTAGGTAGCTCATCCAGTCCTCGAATGCTCTAAATGTTGGCCAGTAATGACCTGCATTTGCCTGCTTTTCCAGAAGATTATTCAAACAGGAGTAGCTCTGAGAGGCTAAAGCTCTCCCTACTACCACCCTCTTGCAGTTCATAGAAAAATAAGTAATTTAACAAGAAGAGGTAGAACCCCTCTGGGTGTAATTCATGATCCAGAGGTTCTCTTGAGATCAGATTGAAGCTGGTATGTAGACCACAGTGTCCCCCTTTTCTTTCCCTTGCTGTATATGGCTTCTCTCCTTTCCTTATTGAGAACTCTCTTTATAACTCACTTGAACAAAAATCCACATCTCAGGTTCTGTTTCTTTGGAACCTGAAGTAAGATGGAGCCCTACACTATAATGTAAGAGTGCCACTGGGCACTCTATTCACAGACTTGCTCACAAAAACTGCACACACTGGAACACAAAGAACACATAACCTACAGAAATGTTTATTCAAATCATCTCCAAAACTAATAGGAATAGTTTACAGTTTCACATCTTTTTTAGCAAAAAGCTCAGGTCTACTAGATAGTATTTTGTTGCTATAACTCTGGAATAAATTTTATTTCCCCATTGTATGTATCATATAGTGTAAGTATACTATATACCATGTATATACAATGTCTAGTACATTGCAAATTAAGCAGCCATTTTTATTATTATATCTAATAACAGTCAACACTCCAAGTGGCTGAAGATGAAAGCAAAATACTGTCTATGATTGAATTGCATGATGGGATTATAGTATTTCATCTCTTATGGTTTGCATATCTACAGAATGGTTATTAAAATATGTAGTATAAAAATTATATTTTTTACAAGTATATTTGCTTATATATACATAGACAAAAGCCTACAAGAATATATACTAATCTATAATCATTGATGAGCCTAAAAACTTGGGATAGAAAGGTGAAGTAGCCTGAGCTTTTATTAAGGATTTACTTTATAGGAAACATGCAGTACATTTATAATTCTTAAAGAACCATTAAAAAACAGAAAAGGAAGAGAAAAATATAAAGACCTCCCTGCCAACACAAGGATTTTATATGTCTGCACTACTGAGTAATTTACCTACTCTTTGAGCAGTGTTAGTATATTTTGAGCAATGCACAAATATGAAATGTATCATTCAACAAAATATAAAATAGCAAAATGGAATTCTAACTTTTTTCTCACAAGTATAAATTGCCCTTTTGAAATGTTAATGAATTCATAATAGACCAATACAATGGGAAGCAGGTCTCATTACGATGTTAATTACATATGCTACTTGGTCCCACTGTGAATCCTTTCTGAAATAAGATTCAAACAAACAGTGTTGTGGTACTTTAATCAAATATGCAAGTATATTCTAATGCTCTCCAGAAATAGAGAGTTTATACTAAATCTAAGTATTTATGCATTTCACTTTTTCTCCACAGTAAGGTGAATCCATCAGATTGTGTAGATATGGTTTGTGATGCCAAAAGAAAATCTTTACTTAGAGATATGGATGGCTCCTTCCTGGGGAATTCTGGTTCAGTAATACCTGAATCAGAATATGAATGGAATGGAAATAGCCAGTTTGGAATTGGAGACTATAGAATTCCTAAAGTGATGCTCACATTCCCAAATGGAAGTAGAATTCCTGTCACTGAAAAAGCACCTTATAAAGGTTTGTTGGATCTTATTTTGTTACTCTTCAGGTTCATGGAACAAAACATATCTTTTATTTTTAATGATTGATGTACTCTAATGTATATTTTGTACTTATTAATCATATGTACAAGCAAAAAATAATATTTGTAAGGAGAGTCTGTTTCATTTATAAATGTGTTTTCTACCATTTCCAGGAATCATTAGAGATTCAACCTGTAAATACATTCCAGAATGGCAGGGCCATCAGTGCTTTGGGATGGAATATGCAATGATGGTTATCGAAAGCCTGGATTCTGACACAGAAACTCGAAGACTCTCCCCAGTGGCTATAGTGAGCAATGGTTATGTTGATCTCATTAATGGTAGGTATTCAATGTAAATCAACTAGAGTTACTCAAAGCATTCACTCTTTATTACATTCATGGACATATCTCATAAATTATCTATCACAAAGAACTAGCAAACATCTGAACTTCCTTGCCTTCTGAATTTAAGAAAGATCTAAGGAAGGGAAGGAGACTTGACTCTTCAGCAGTACCCCTCCCATTAGAAAGCTAGCAATGACTCCAAACTGACCGTTAAAAGAAGAGCAGGAAGGTTATGCCTTGAGTGATCTTTAAGGTATGAATGTGACATAAATACATTTAAGAAAAAATTGATCTGAATGTCTGCAAAAAAAAACCCCAATTTTCTTTACATAAACTAAAAAACTGATAATGTGATGTCTGTAATACTTGAGAAGGAATAGTGTCAACCTACACCTTCCATTTTCATGAATCCTTGGAACATTTAATCTTGAATCAGTGTGTTGTGAGGTTTTTGTTTAGCTTTGGTTTTTCTCCATCCTGATTTCTTTGACAGTGAAGACTGTTTTGTCAAGCTCCAGAGTCTAGGTCCCTTCCATTCTGGTCCTTGTTGTCTCTCATGTAATGGAAGGCAGTGGTCTCCTGAGGATTTGGATCAACTCTAGTGTCCAAGAGGTTTTGAATAAACAGGTGAAGTTCTAAAAGCTACTTAAAACAGAGGGCAAGGACTCATTGTATATCCCTGAAGTGGCACTGGGGCAACCCACTCCAGTATTCTTGCCTGGAAAATCCCATGGATGGAAGAGCCTGGTAGGCTACAGTCCATAGGGTTGCAAAGAGTCGGACTCGATTTTCACTTTTACTTTCACTTTCAATCATGCTTTTCAGTTCAGTTCAGTTCAGTCGCTCAGTCGTGACGGACTCTTTGCAACCCCATGAATCACAGCACACCAGGCCTCCCTGTCCATCACCAACTCCCAGAGTTCACTCAGACTCATGTGCATTGAGTCCGTGATGCCATCCAGCCATCTCATCCTTGGTCGTCCCCTTCTCCTCCTGCCCCCAATCCCTCCCAGCATCAGGGTCTTTTCCAATGAGTCAACTCTTCGCATAAGGTGGCCAAAGTACTGGAGCTTCAGCTTTAGCATCATCCCTTCCAAAGAAATCCCAGGGTTGATCTCCTTCAGAATGGACTGGTTGGATCTCCTTGCAGTCCAAGGGATTCTCAAGAGTCTTCTCCAACACCACACTTCAAAAGCATCAATTCTTTGGCGCTCAGCCTTCTTCACAGTCCAACTCTCACATCCATACATGACCACAGGAAAAACCATAGCCTTGACTAGACGGACCTTAGTCGGCAAAGTAATGTCTCTGCTTTTGAATATACTGTCTAGGGTGGTCATAACTTTTCTTCCAAGGAGTAAGCGTCTTTTAATTTCATGGCTGCAGTCACCATCTGCAGTGATTTTGGAGCCC
>SJXQ01000395.1:129466-201319 GCA_006408695.1 Aepyceros melampus
TCTCCTGTACAATGTCACAAACCTCATTCCATAGTTCATCAGGCACTCTATCAGATCTAGACCCTTAAATCTATTTCTCACTTCCACTGTATAATCATAAGGGATTTGATTTAGGTCATACCTGAATGGTCTAGCGGTTTCCCCTACTTTCTTCAATTTAAGTCTGAATTTGGCAATAAGGAATTCATGATCTGAGCCACAGTCAGCTCCTGGTCTTGTTTTGGTTGACTGTATAGAGCTTCTCCATCTTTGGCTGCAAAGAATATAATCAATCTGATTTCGGTGTTGACCATCTGGTGATGTCCATGTGTAGAGTCTTCTCTTGTGTTGTTGGAAGAGGGTGTTTGCTATGATCAGTGCATTTTTTTGCTTCTAGAGTCTTTGAAATGCTGAAAGGACACATAACCAGGATCAGAAAGATCTCTCTGTCCTGACAATGTCACAACATATACCAGAATATTCTGAAATTCCCAAAATAGCCAATACCCTACAAGTTCATTTTTATAACTTGTTGAAGAGACTAGAAAGCCACATGATTTTAACTCGCTCTACAATTCTGCTCCAACATATAATCTGCCTGGTTTCTATGACCTACAGTCAATTCAGTTTCAAATTCTACCTTTCAGATTTTATAAAGCAGAGAAATCATGGAAAGCATTTTAGACCAGTAAGTGACTAATAAAGAGGTTTACAAATTGCTCTGTTTTATATGAGGAAAGATTTTATTCTATTTATTTTTATATTTTGCTTTCCTGAAAGGCAATACAAGTTTTCCATTTATAATAGTGATATGACATTTCTCTTTTAAATAAATTTTAAAAAGTGACTGTCAAAGGGTAAAGAACCCACCTGCCAATGCAAGAGACATGAGATGTGTGTTCGATCCCTGGATTGGGAAGATCCCTGGAGGAGGGGATGGCAACCCACTCCAGTATTCTTGCCTGGAGAACCCCATGGACAGAGGAGCCTGGCGGGCTACAGTCCATAGGGTCACAAAGAGTTGGACACAGCTAAACTGACTTAGCACACATGCACATCAGTTTAATGAGAATATAGTTTAATGATAAATAATAGCAACGTGGCAAAAATTATGACAGTGTTAGAAGGATTATTGAAGCTTGGGATGTCTCTACTAGGTGGAAAGAAAAATTCCAAGATAAAATTAATACATACCACTAAAGTTTCCCTCAATTTTATTTGTTTTTAAAATATGACTTATGTTACTCTAAATTTTTTATTTTATGCATAGAAATGTCTGTATCCAAAACCCACAAAGAAGGTTTATTTAAAAGCAGAATTTATGTTTTCATTTTTAATATAAATTTATTTATTTTAATTGGAGGCTAATTACAATATTGCATTGGTTTTGCCATACATCAACATAATCCGCCATGGGTGTACACGTGTTCCTCATCCTAGGATTTATGTTTCTAATGCTAAGGAATATGTTATGTTCTATTTGAACTTCAGAAGTTTACACTGATGTAAAATTCAATCGAAGTTCAGTTATAAATATTGATAATTCCAAGCAAGCTAGGAAATTGAGCAAAACTAATGAATAAATACATCAAGAAAATTCATCATTCCATATCTCACTGCTGTGTATATATACAATCCCAGCCACTTTAAAACTGAAGTGCAATAGAGAAATTTCTTACAAGTCACGTTACGTGTGCTCTGGAAATGTCTGGATTCAGGTGAAATTGTCCACTTTCTTTCAGCTTTTGAGAGAGTTTAATGAAGTGTTATTTTTCACATTTCTTCTGTTTATGTATGATGTTGACCCTCCGGTGATACCTATCCTCATTAACAAAAATATTAAAATAACAAGAAGGAATATTAAAGGCAATAAAAACACACTTTAAAGTTTGTCAAGTTAACAAATTAATGAACAAAAGAGTGTGTGAAAGAAATAATTAATACATCGGTAATTTGAACATTCAAATGTGTATGTTTTCTAGGTACAAGCTATATTTTTAGCAAATTAGCTCTGTTAGAGTATATTTCTCAATAAATGGTTTGAGAAAGTTGGTTCCCACCCAAAGTCACATTTGATAGGAGAAACAGGAGAAAGCATCAAGCATTTTCTTCCTCACTGTGGGGCCTGGACTCAAACATGATTATTAAAATAGGTATATAAGTAAATCTGCTATTTCCTTTAATAACCTTCCAATGCAGATCCTCAACATATTCATTTACCTTCTGACCCTGGGCTGTCTAAAAGTAAGGATAGTAGAGAGGGAGTTGCTTCCCTGCCTTCCTTTAAAAAAAAAAAGTTTTTTTCCCATGTAACCCGTTGTTGTTTGTTTAAAGCCCGTCAGGAGCCTTTATTTCTGGCTGCACTGGGCCTTTGTTGCCATGCACAGATTTTTGTTGCAGTGCCTGGGCTTCCTCTAGTTGCAGCGTGTGTGGGCTACTCTCTAGTTGTGGCGCCCAGACTCCCTGTTCAAGTGGCTCCTCCTGTTGTGGAGCGCAGGCTCTGTGGTGCACAGGCTCAATAGTTGTAGTACACGGGCTTATCTTCCCAGACCAGGGAACAAATCTGTGTCCCCCACATTAGCAGGTGGGTTCTTAACCACTGAACCACCAGGAAAGACCCCTGCCTTCTTTTTTAAGGCAAGGCTTGAGAAATAGCTTAGATCACTGAATGGACGGGTGGATGGATAATGGCTGTAAATGCTGAACTTGACCACTGCAATTTATTTTGAATACAATTACCCTTCAGGCTTTGCACTAGTAATATTCATAATACGGAACATGAACTTTCATTTGTGTGGATGTAGGCCCACAGGACCATGGCTGGTGTGCCGGGTACACATGCCAGAGAAGACTGTCCCTGTTTCACAGCATCGTGGCTCTTGGCAAATCTTACGAGGTCTACTTCACAGGCACTAGTCCTCAGAATCTTCGACTGATGTTGCTTAATGTTGACCATGACAAGGTAAGGCAAGACAGAAATAATTTCTTTTATTATTGGTTCCAGGTGTACAGCAAAGTGATTGATTCAGTGGTACAGATACATGTGTCTATCTGAAACTAACACAGAACTGTTAACCAACTATACTCCAATATAAAATAAAAAATATTTTAAATAAATAAATGAAAATTATTGATAGGTATGTAAAAAATAATAAAAATTATTTCATTTGTTGACTTTGTCAAGAAATACACTTTGTCATTCAGTAATTCTATGATGATTATTTCTGTTCAATTATTTTAAAGTAATTTATTTTAAAAAGTCTAAAAATAAACAAAAAGAATTACTGGGGAATCCCCTGGCAGCCCAGTGGTTTAGACTCGAGGCTTCTACTGCATGGGTCGGGGAAGGAAGATCCAGCATGCCATACAGTGTGGCAGAAAAAAAATAATGAATACACTTTAAAAAATCAAAGGCTTAAAAAAAGAGTTATTGGTGTTATTTGCATATATTTCTATCCGCTAAGGACTTTACTTCCCTCCCTGTCCTCTGGAACAACATCAGCCTTACAGCTCCTGTTCAGGAACCAGTAGGGTACCACTAAGAATACTGTGAATCCAGACAGCTGTATCAGCCTGAGAGCACACAGGAGTTCCAACACCTCTCCACATATGCACTGGCTTGTGCTGCTACATCTGGTGTGACAGCGAGCCCTATGATTTGTGTGATTAGCAAGCAAACCTGAACTTTTACATAAAAATAGCATGCGTCTAAAACCGGCCCTTAGGATTATATTGTCATCCTTCCATGCTATTATTTATATATGTCAGAAATACACATTTGCAACTTACTTCAGAGATCACAACACATTATCTAAAATATCTTCAATAATGTCAGCTCTTTGCTATAAAATGAATTCAGCTGGGTAATTAACTTTAGGCTATGTCAGTGAGAAAAGAGTATGAGGTTAAGTAGAAGTCTCATACTATAGATTTTTTTCCTGAGAGTATGAGACTCAGAAGTCCCAGAGTATCAGGAACTGATACTCATCAGTAATGAGTATGAGACGAGGCAGTGAGAGGAGTAAGGAAAGGAGACTCTTGAGAATGGTGAGAGCATTTCCATACTTTCAGCTGCTCAAGGTAAAACCTTGGAATCATTCTTTATTTCTCTCTTTCTCTCACATTCCTCATCTAGCCCATCTGCAAATCCTATTGAGAGTTCCTGCAAAATGTCCAGGATCTGACCACTCCTCACCTCCAGTGCTTCTATCCAGCTTGAGCCAACATTATCTCCTCCCTGGAGTAAGGCAGTTCCCTCCCAACTCTTCCTCCTGCTCTGCCTTTGCCCCCTCTGTGATCTGTTGTCAGTAACAGAACTCAGTAACCACTGAGGTACCTTCAAAAACACGGATCAGAGCAGGCCTCGCCTGTGCCCTAAACCCTGCAGTAATTTCCCCATGTCTCCGTACAAGAGCTGGAGTCCTCACAATGGTCTACAGGGCACCTGAGAATCTCCCCACCCCTTAGCACTCTGACTTCTCCTCCAGCCATGCTGAGCCCCTTGCTATTCTTCACCACTCCAGACATCTTACCTTCTGGGCCTACGTTTCCGATGATGGTAAGTCTCCCTCGAACATTCTACATTCTACTCCCAACTTCCTCAGCTCTCATTCTCCTTTGTAGACCTACCTTGACCATCCCTGCCTGCTGGCTCGTCCAGTTAGTCAGACTCTGATCCACCTTTCTTTTTTTTCTATGGCACTTCTCACCTTTTAACATGCTTCATACTCTAATTTTTATTATTTCTACTATTTATTGTTTCTCCTTATTCTAGAATGTAAGCTCAAATAGGGCGAGGACTTATGAAAGTTCCTAAAATAGTGTCTAAATCAGACAGGGACTCAATTTTTGGAGTGAAAGAGAATAGTTACGTGTAGCTTATTAGATTTCTTGTAAATTCTGCCCCACCTTTGCAAAAGCCAAGTCTCCTTACTTTATCTGATAGCATGAAATATGGAGGATGAATATGAAGGATGACCCACACTTAATCAGGATAGTTCTTTGTTATTTTGACTGATTTTTTTTTTTATCTTACTAACAAAATTTTCTCAGAGATGAGCCGTGTTTGTGCGGTTACATTGTACAGAGGAGCACTGCTAATGCTCCCATTTCCCCTGCCCCTGGAGTTGAAAGCCTGTGTTGAACGTCATCTTTCAAAGGAATTCTTTCTTTAATTTAGAGGTTGTCCTCTAGTATTTTTTCTCACATTGCATTCCTTCCTATGAATACGTGCATGCTCAATCGCTCAGTTATGTCTTACTCTCTGAGACCCTATGAACTGTAGCCCGCCAGGCTTCTCTGTCCATGGGATTTCCCAGGCAAGAATATCGGAGTGGGTTGCCATTTCCTTCTCTAGGGGATCTTCCTGACCCAGGGATCAAAACCAAGTCTCTTGCTTCTCCTGCATTGGTAGGCAGATTTTTGCCACTGCACCACATGGGAAGCCCTTTCCATGAATTCACACACACCTTGCACACCTGCATGCATGCTGAGTCACTTCAGTCATGTCCAACTCCTTGCAATCCCATGTTGAATGTAAATCTGTTTAAAGTTTTTAGTTTAATATTTACCCTAAATCCATAAAACTTTGTTTTAATATTCTACAGAAGGCATGTATAAAGAATATTTTCGAAGTGCTAAATTCTAAGTATTCTGTTTCATTGTTCTCTTTAGATGTAAAAATGTTGTTTATTTTTAATAGGCTGTTCTGGTAGGAATTTTTTTCCCCACACGTCAGCGTTTGGATGTCTATGTGAACAATACATTGGTCTGCCCCCAAAATACAGTGTGGAACTCCCAACAGAAATATTGTGAACTTACTAGACAACTGTATACAGGTATTTGCTCAGAAAAATACAGCATACATTGTCTATGTACTTAATGGTGTATAAAATTTGTGATAGTGTTTCATTATTAACATTTTTAGTTCCTTAGCCCTTGACAATGGAGAAGGCAATGGCGCCCCACTCCAGTACTCTTGCCTGGAAAATCCCATGGACGGAGGAGCCTGGTAGGCCACAGTCCATGGGGTCGCTGAGGGTCGGACACGACTGAGCGACTTCACTTTCACTTTTCACTTTCATGCATTGGAGAAGGAAATGGCAACCCACTGCAGTGTTCTTGCCTGGAGAATCCCAGGGACGGGGGAGCCTGGTGGGCTGCCGTCTATGGGGTTGCACAGAGTCGGACCCGACTGAGCGACTTAGCAGCAGCAGCAGCAGCAGCCCTTGACAAATACAGAGAAAATAAGTGTTTACCCATGGTCCACCACACACTAAGATGTGTTCGTTTAGAACATGTGTGCCCTGAAAGATCCCTCCTGATGGAGTTCTTGTCTATCTGCACACCTGCAGATAAAGCTCTGTGTGTACCGTGGCTATTGCTTTGCCCTGGGAACATTTATATGCTGCACATTTAGTTCAGTTATTTCTGTGTTCAGAAGGATTTCGCTTAGAATTTTTACCCTATGTTTGCTTCACTTCTCTTTCATAGAGGTTAGAACCTAACTTCATTTGTAGTCACCAGAAGTATTGCCGAGAAAGTTAGCCTAACAGCAATTGAACACTGTGAAGTAAATATGGGAAGTAAAGTCTGGATTTAAAGGAAATATATCAAAGAAGCTAACTTGCGCATTTACCAGTGTTCCAAAACTGAAATTTATGTCTGCTCCTGGAAGTTTTTTTGTTAAACAGGCCAGTCCACTCCTTTCCACATGTGCTACTTACCATCATATTTTAGTTGCGCCTCCTAATCTTGGTTAATGATTACATCAATGTGTGCTGTAGAGCATAATAGAAGCTGCTGCTGCTGCTGCTGCTAAGTCGCTTCAGTCGTTTCCAACTCTGTGCGACCCCATAGACTGCAGCCACTGTCCCTGAGATTCTCCAGGAAAGAACACTGGAATGGGTTGCCATTTCCTTCTCCAATGCATGAAAGTGAAAAGTGAAAGGGGAGTCGCTCAGTCGTGTCCAACTCTTAGCGACCCCATGGACTGCAGCCCACCAGGCTCCTCCATTATAGAAGCTAGACAGGAGAGTATGAATGAATAACCCATATCATTACTGTCTATGAAGCAAGTCCTACTTCTACTAATATGAATAGCTGCTATTTCCAGAGACGTCGCCATGTGTCAGGCACTGTGCTAAGTGCTTTTTATATAATAACTCGCTGTTCCTATGTCTTAATAATAACCCTCTGAGGTAGGCACAGATGAGTAAACTGAAACATGAGGGGTGAAGTAATTTGCCAAGGTCTCTGTCTTAGCTCAGGCTACCATAACAAAATGCCATAAACTAGATGGCTTAAAAGCAGAAATTTATTTTTTTACTATTCCGGAGGCTGTGAGATCAGGATACCATTATGGTCTGGTTCTGAATACTTGCAGATGGCTGCCTTCTCACTGTAATCTCAGGTGGCAGGGAGGGGCTGGGGAGAGAGCGTGAGCTCTCTGGTGTCCCTTCTTATAGGGCCTTAATTCATCATGAAGTCCCCACCCTCACTTCATCTAAACCTAATTACTTCACAAAGGCTCCATCTCGAAATCCTGTCACATTACGAGTTATGGCTACCAAAGATGAATTTGAGTAGGGGGACACAAGTCAGTCCTGAGCAATATCAAAGCTGGTAGGGGCAGTGCAAGGTACTGAACACATAGAGTCTAGCTCTATACCCACGCACTTTGTTATGCTCCATGGCCTCCTTGTAAACTAGGAGAGTCAGTGTTATTTTTACATACAAATGATTGCACCTATTTGCAGCTTTATTTTTAAAAATTTAAACTCTTTAAAAAAAATTTGATACAAAGTACTCTATCATTCAAGCCAAGGAAATAGAAAGAATATCAACAGGCAGAATTTAATAAATTGGTGACAGGGAATTGATTACAGAAGTCTGCAAAACAGTACCGCCACTGCCCTTTTAGAAAATTTTTTTCAGAAATAACATTGTTTTTAGACAAACATTTTGCTTTGACACTTGGAATGAGAAGTAATATCCCTGTATTATGACAGTACATCTCTTTAGGTTGCCCAAAATGTGAAGACATGAGAAAGTTACCTAGAATAAGTGATATATGTATCTCTAATGGTAGTTTGAGAACAGCTTCAATTTATAATACAAAAGCACAGGCTTCAGATTCATGGAATGTTTAAATCAAATTGCAAGTAGAACTTATACTAGTAGATGTTCAAAAATATATAGTAATAATGAAATGGCTTCTTAATACCATTGCTATGAATGTCTATTATGTTAGTAAGAAATAATCCCTTTTTTCTAAGATTCTAATTTCTTTTCCTCAGTATGTCCCACTATGAAATGTGGTAAGAAGCTTCATACCACATTCCAATATTATTGTACAGTCAGACTTTGTGTTCAATATGTGTTAGTGGATTTATTACTTCTTGGACATTGTTTATACTTTGCCCTAAAATCACATATATACTTATTCATTACATATATAGGTATATATAATCTCAATCACTTTTACAAAATTCAGTGCCCTAGAAGAAATTGTTTTGCATTAACTAAAGGGTTTTCAGTCTGAAATGTAAACTTGTGTTACTGATGTGAGAGCCTTCTGAGATGTTTTCTTATAAACTTCATTTATTGTATATACTTTTGTCCTTAGTAAAAATAGAAGCACTGAATCGTCAATTTTCCTTAAGAGCTGGTATAGAGCACTGCGTAAACTAAATGGCTATTAAAGTTGAATTTACATTTTTTAATTACAAAATGCCTTTGGTCAAGGCTTTAAAATTCTGAAAATGTAAAGAGTATCATAAGTACAACATAGATTTCTAGTTTATAATTAGATTTTATGTATCATTAGTATGTCTATAGCTAGTTGTTTTTTAAACTAAATTTAATATATAATGATTATTAATGGTATTATTTTAAAAATTAACTAATTTTGCATGTCAGCTCTGTAAATGTTTTTGCTTTTAATATGCACATTTTCCTGTGAAAGAATGATAATATTGAACTTTTTCAGAATTTCATACATTTAAACAAATATTAAATACTGCTTGGTAATTATGATAATATAAATAAATTTAACTGTGCTGTTTTGGCTTTTTTTCCTTTATAGAGCAATTACTTCCTAACCTGAATTCCACTGTCCTTGGTGAAAACTACTTTGATAGAACCTACCAGATGCTTTACCTTTTGGTTAAAGGAACTATACCTGTTGAAGTTCATACTGCTGCAGTCATATTTGTCTCTTTCCAATTACCTGCTGTAACAGAGGATGACTTTTATAGCTCTCATAATCTGGTTAGAAATCTTGCCTTGTTCCTAAAGATACCAAGTGACAAAATCCGTGTCAGCAAAGTAATACGAGGGGAGAGCCTGCGGAGGAAGAGATCCATGGAGCTCTCGGTTGAACTGGAGATTGGTGATCCTCCCCCTCAGTTCATAACCAATGACACCGCAGGTATGAAAAGTAGACACTTGAGAAAGGGTAATGTCATTACCAAAACAGCATCCATAAATAACACTATTGAGGCTTGGTAGCCAGGCCTCAGGAAATCCCACCAACCCCACATCCTGAACCCTCTAAGGACCTAGAAACGCTTTTCTCTGCTCTACTCCTGTAATCCCAAATTATTTTGAATTATGGAGAAACTTCAACCTCTATTTTGTTATTATAGCAATTCATTACTTCCACAATAGGATCTGACCTAATGTAAGATCCAAAAAATGACCTAAGGAAGTGACCTTATAGTTGAGAGGTTCAGGATGAAAAGAGTTGGTCAATGAATGAAAAGAGTTGGTCCAAGTGGGTGGTAAGAATACTGGAGCTGAGGAAATAGGTAGTGAGAGTTTGGTCCAATTGAAGAACTGGAAAGGACCCAGAAGATCTGCAGCAGAAGGCTCCAGGAAGAACAAGCTGCAGAAGACGAGGTTGAGAGGTAGACAGGTGCTAGGTGGTGGGAAACCAGCAGAGGTTCTTCTCTTTGTAAGCCAAGAAAAAGGACAGTGGGGGTCTTCCTAAGGGAGATAAACTCTTGGAGATTCTGAGAGGTAAAGTAGTAGGTTGGATTTCTAAAGTCATCTATTTACCCTAATAAGTGCAAATGTGCAAGAATATGTCCTGTCTTTCATTTCTGTGAATGACCTAATCAGCCTTACTAGCCATCACCCCTTTCTCTGTCCCTCACTCACTATACCCTATTTTCTAGGTATCAGAGATCAAAATAAGCTCAGCTATTCTGTCAGAGGTAACTTTGGTGGCTTAAATTATGGTTTCCTTAGGCTGACTCTGGTTGAGCATTTGGGTAAATGTTCAGACCTTCAGATTTTGTTCCTCTCCATCTTTTCAAGTTGGTATCTGAATGACAAGGGGCTTTCTTGACCTCAAACCCTCCCGTTGCCCTCTTATCCTCATAGTTTCTGTGACAGGGTGGGTGGTCTTCTCTGCTCTGCCCGAACCTCTCTGTGGTGCAACTGAACCTTCCTGGCCTCTTGACATGCAATCACATTCTCAGCTGTAATTCCATGCCGTTGTCTCTGGTGGTCAAGCCAAGTATCTAGGCATATACTTCTCCAGTAAGATTGAGATCTGGGTCTTTGTAGGAGGAAGATTAGCATCCAGCTTAAGCTTCAAGTCCATTTATTTGTACAAGTCCTGGGATGGGCTTTAACTTTCAAGGCCCTGGAAGAATGGTCCACTTAATAATGTGGTCAAATAATTGACTATTATTATAAAAGTTGTACAAATAAGACTTATTCTTAAAGAGAGTCTCCATGTTGTATAAACTGCAGACTCAGAAAACCCTCATCTACCCCATTCCTGTTAAGCATCTTCTTCATTCAACTCCCAGGCTCTTTTATGTGTCCACTTAGGTACTGCGTGTTCTCATCTTCTGCCCCTAGGGTCATCACTCATCTCCCCGGGTGGTTTGCTTCTGAGCTTTAACCCCATGCACCAGCCATGTTGCTCTTCTGGAATTCTACCAGTTAGGCAGGCAAAAGCTTCCTCCCTTGTGGGGATCAGCCTGTGAAAAGGCTTGTATGAATGGAAGGAAGGGCTGATCAGCTCTCTGTTGAAGGAAACAGGAAGCACAGGCTTGTGTTTGCAGCCAGATCTTCCATTGGGCTTCCCTGGTGGCTCAGCTGGTAAAGAATCCGCCTGCAATGTGGGAGACCTGGGTTTGACCCCTGGCTTGAGAAGATCCCCAGGAATAAGGAATGGCTATCCACTCCAGTATTCTGGTCTGGAGAATTCCGTAGGCTGTATAGTCCATGGATTCGCAAAGAGTCAGACACGACTGAGCGACTTTCACTCTCTGCCCAGTCATAGGTTACTGTTTTTCATCAACCTTGGGTTTTCTTCTATCTACAGGGTCAGTGCTTTGGGATCAACATAGTCTCTAATTTAATCTAGGAGCTGCATCAGGTTCAGATACAGGTCTGTGTATATAGATTGCTCACTGACTCTAAAAAACTCCCTGGTAAGCCCTTATGTGTATTAAGGTCCAGTACTTACTACACTAGCCACTCTAATGTCAAAAAAAAAAAAACAAAACTGTGATTTATTTCCTGTATGTAATCTAAATTGCTTCACATACAACCTCTCCTACCCTCCATTCTCTTAAAGCAGTTTTATCTTGCTAGCCAGTTTTAGATACCCAGATATAAGCACACTGCTGTTTAAGAACATGGAAATAGGGGCAGGAGGAAAGATAGGCTAATGGCTTGTTTCTAAGACTTAAACTAAATTAGGGTTTGAGGTCTCAAGGAAAGCCCTATAACCTGGCAAGGAGTGACATCACAGCAAAATTTTGCAAAGTGGCCAGAAAGATATGCATGGAGTAACACTTCTGGCCCCTCACAGCCATCATAAAATGTTAAGACATCCATAAGTTTCCAGGTGTCCTAGAAAGTGGTTGCTTAAGTACTGAAAGGACCTCTGGACAAAGAGTCGTGTCAGGAAAAACAGCTCTTCAAGTGAAAGTCTTTAGTTTCTAGCTGGCAGTCAGCAGAAATGGATGACTTCACATGTCAGATGGTCAGAGAGAACCTGTTAACCATGCCAACAGGTCAGACGTGCCACCTTGCACCAAAAACCGGCGAGGAGAGATGGTAGTAGCAGTGTATGGATGTGAAGCACCTTTGTACAGCTGCCACGAGGTCACGTGGCATACCCAGAAAGCCATCTTGTAGGAGAGTATGTGGGTGGGGAGAGTCTGAAAGACTGCCATTTATCCCAAACAGACTGAATCAACCAAAAGAGGCCTTTAGATGGTAACGATAACTCTGTATGTGAGACAGCAAAAGAGACACAGATGTGTAGAACAGTCTTTTGGACTCTGTGGGAGAGGGCGAGGGTAGGATGATTTGGGAGAATGGCATTGAAACATGTATAATATCATATGTGAAATGAATCGCCAGTCCAGGTTTGATGCAGGATACAGGATGCTTGGGGCTGGTGCACTGGGATGACCCAGAGGGATGGTATGGGGAGGGAGGAGGGAGGGAGGTTCAGGATGGGGAACACATGTGCACCCATGGCGGATTCATGTTGATATATGGCAAAACCAATACAATATTGTAAAGTAATTAGCCTCCAATTAAAATAAATAAATTTAAATAAAAAATAAATAAAATGGACAGGGACTAAAAACACCCGAGACTGTGATTTTCAGTGTCACATGAGACCTTCTGCCCGAGAGCACTGCCTGAGCACACTAAGCTTGAGGGCCTAGCCTTCATGGAAGAAATCCAGTGACTAAAACCCTCAGGGCATGAGTCTGGATAAGGAAGGTGCGAGACATGTAGGAACAATACACCAAAACATTGCCTGTGGTTGTTGGTAGTTTTTTTGTTTGTTTGTTTCTTTTTTATTGGAATATAATTGATTTTACAATGTTGTGTCAGTTTCTGCTGTACAACGTCATGAATCAACCATTGTTGTTGTTGTTCAGTAGCCCAGTCGTGTCCAACTCTTTGCAACCCCATAGAGTGCAGCACACCAGGCCTCCCTGTCCATCACATCTCCCAGAGTTTGCCCAATTTCATGTCCATTGCATCATTGATACCATCCATCCATCTCATCCTCTGATGCTTTCCCAGCATCAGGGACTTTTCCAATAAGTTGACTGTTCACACCAGGTGACCAAAATACTGGCACTTCAGCTGCAGCATCAGTCTGTCCAATGAGTATTCAGAGTTGATTTCCCTTAATATTGACTGGTTTGATCTTCTTGCTGTCCAAGGGACACTCAGGAGTCTTTTCCAGCACCACGGTTCAAAGGCATCAATTCTTTGACGTTCTGCCTTCTTTACAGTCCAGCTCTCACAATAGTACATGACCACTGGGAAGACCATAGCCTTGACTGTACAGACCTTTGACAGTAGAGTAATGTATCTGCTTTTCAACATACTGTCTAGGTTTATCATAGCTTTCCTGCCAAGAATCTAATGTCTTCTGATTTCATGGCTGCAGACACTGTCTGCAGTGATTTTAGAGCCCAAAAAGAGGAAATCTGTCACTAGCTCCACCTTTTCCCCTTCTATATGCATGAAGTAATGGTACTGGATGACATAATCTTAGTTTTTTTAATATTTAGTTTTAAGCCAGCTTTTTCATTCTCCTTCATTCTCATCAAGAGGTTCTTCAGTTCCTCTTCACTTTCTGCCATTAGAGTGGTATCATCCACACAAGTGAGTTCGTTGTATTTCTCCCACCTATCCTGATTCCAGCTTGTAACTCATTTAGCTCAGCATTTCTCATGATGTGCTCAGTGTATAGGTTAAATAAACACGGTGACAGCAGACAGCCCTATCGTACTGCTTTCTCAATCCTGAACCAATCGACTGTTCCATACAGGGTTCTAACTGTTGCTTCTTGACCTGCATACAGGTTTCTCAAGAGGCAGGTAAGATGGTTGGTACTCCCATCTCTTTAAGAGTTTTCCACAATATTTTATGATCCACAGAGTCAAAGGCTTTAGTGTAGTTGATAAAAGAGAGGTAGATGTTTTTCTGGAATTTCCTTTCTTTCTCTATGAACCAATGAATGTTGGCAATTTAAATCTCTGGTTTCTCTGCCTTTTCTAAACCCAGCTTGTATGTCTGGAAGTTCTTGGTTCTCATAATGCTGAAGCCTAGCATACAAAATTTTAAGCATGACCTGATTAGATGATTAGGTACTCCCATCTCTTTAAGAGTTTTCCACAATATTTTATGATCCACAGAGTCAAAGGCTTTAGTGTAGTTGATAAAAGAGAGGTAGATGTTTTTCTGGAATTTCCTTTCTTTCTCTATGAACCAATGAATGTTGGCAATTTAAATCTCTGGTTTCTCTGCCTTTTCTAAACCCAGCTTGTATGTCTGGAAGTTCTTGGTTCTCATAATGCTGAAGCCTAGCATACAAAATTTTAAGCATGACCTGATTAGATGATTAGGAGGTTCTGATTAGACCTGGGAGATGAGGCAGTTGTCCAAGGATTAGATCATTCTTTAATACTACCCTAAGGAGGGGATACATATGTATATATGTATACATATATCCCCTCCTTCTTGAGCCCCCCTCCCACTCTCCCGTTCCACCCATCTAAGTTATCAAAGTTCCAGCCCTCTAGGTCATCAGAGAGCACTGAGCTGAGCTCCCTGTGCTATATGACAACTTCCCACTAGCTGTTTTACACATGGTAGGGTATATATGCCAGTGATCCTCGCTCAGTTCATCCCACCCTCCTTCTCCCACTATGTCCACAGGGTCCATTGTCTACGTCTGTGCCTCTGTTTCTGCCCTGCAAATAGGTTCCTCAGTACCATTTTTCTAGATTCCACATATATGCATTAATATACAGTGTTTGTCTCTTTCTGAGGGGCTTCTTTAAGCTTGAGGGCCTAGCCTTCATGGAAGAAATCCAGTGACTAAAACCCTCAGGGCATGAGTCTGGATAAGGAAGGTGCGAGACATGTAGGAACAATACACCAAAACATTGCCTGTGGTTGTTGGTAGTTTTTTTGTTTGTTTCTTTTTTATTAGAATATAATTGATTTTACAATGTTGTGTCAGTTTCTGCTGTACAACGTCATGAATCAGCCATTGTTGTTGTTCAGTAGCCCAGTCGTGTCCAACTCTTTGCAACCCCATAGAGTGCAGCACGCCAGGCCTCCCTGTCCATCACATCTCCCAGAGTTTGCCCAATTTCATGTCCATTGCATCATTGATACCATCCATCCATTTCATCCTCTGATGCTTTCCCAGCATCAGGGACGTTTCCAATAAGTCGACTGTTCACACCAGGTGACCAAAATACTGGCGCTTCAGCTGTAGCATCAGTCTGTCCAATGAGTATTCAGAGTTGATTTCCCTTAATATTGACTGGTTTGATCTTCTTGCTGTCCAAGGGACACTCAGGAGTCTTTTCCAGCACCATGGTTCAAAGGCATCAATTCTTTGGCATTCTGCCTTCTTTACAGTCCAGCTCTCACAATAGTACATGACCACTGGGAAGACCATAGCCTTGACTATACGGACCTTTGACAGTACAGTAATGTATCTGCTTTTCAACGCACTGTCTAGGTTTATCATAGCTTTCCTGCCAAGAAACTAATGTCTTCTGATTTCATGGCTGCAGACACCGTCTGCAGTGATTTTAGAGCCCAAGAAGAGGAAATCTGTCACTAGCTCCACCTTTTCCCCTTCTATATGCATGAAGTAATGGTACTGGATGACATAATCTTAGTTTTTTTAATATTTAGTTTTAAGCCAGCTTTTTCATTCTCCTTCACTCTCATCAAGAGGTTCTTCAGTTCCTCTTCACTTTCTGCCATTAGTTGGCTGCAGACACCGTCTGCAGTGATTTTAGAGCCCAAGAAGAGGAAATCTGTCACTAGCTCCACCTTTTCCCCTTCTATATGCATGAAGTAATGGTACTGGATGACATAATCTTAGTTTTTTTAATATTTAGTTTTAAGCCAGCTTTTTCATTCTCCTTCACTCTCATCAAGAGGTTCTTCAGTTCCTCTTCACTTTCTGCCATAGAGTGGTATCATCCACACAAGTGAGGTCGTTGATATTTTTTCCACCTATCCTGATTCCACTTTGTAACTCATCCAGCTCAGCATTTCTCATGATGTGCTCAGTGTATAGGTTAAATAAACACGGTGACAGCAGACAGCCCTATCGTACTGCTTTCTCAATCCTGAACCAATTGACTGTTCCATACAGGGTGCTAACTGTTGCTTCTTGACCTTCATATAGGTTTCTCAGGAGGCAGGTAAGATGGTTGGTATCCCCATCTCTTTAAGAGTTTTCCACAATATTTTATGATCCACACAGTCAAAGGCTTTAGTGTAGTTGATAAAAGAGAGGTAGATGTTTTTCTGGAATTTCCTTTCTTTCTCTATGAACCAACGAATGTTAGCACTTTAAATCTCTGGTTCCTCTGCCTTTTGTAAACCCAGCTTGTATGTTTGGAAGTTCTTGGTTCTCATAATGCTGAAGCCTAGCATGCAAAATTTTAAGCATGACCTGATTAGATGATTAAGCAGGTTCTGACTAGACCTGGGAGATGAGGCAATTGTCCAAGGATTAGATCATTCTTTAATACTACCCTAAGGAGGGGATACATATGTATATATGTGTACATATATCGCCTCCTTCTTGAGCCCCCCTCCCACTCTCCCATTCCACCCATTTAAGTTATCACAGTTCCAGCCCTCTAGGTCATCACAGAGCACTGAGCTGAGCTCCCTGTGCTATATGACAACTTCCCACTAGCTGTTTTACACATGATAGGGTATATATGCCAGTGATCCTCTCTCAGTTCATCCCACCATCCTTCTCCCACTATGTCCACAGGGTCCATTCTCTACGTCTGTGCCTCTGTTTCTGCCCTGCAAATATGTTCCTCAGTACCATTTTTCTAGATTCAACATATATGCATTAATGTACAGTGTTTGTCTCTTTCTGATGGGCTTCACTCTGTAGTTGTTTCTTAAATGATCGCCCTGACTGCAGTGTGTAGAGCAGAATGCAAGAGGGAGAGAATGGATGCCAGGAAGCCAGTTTGAAAGCTGTTTTCATATCTCTGCTGCTGATGGGTTAACTAGGATTTGGGCAATGGAGTCAGAGAGATTTCGAAATGGAGAACTGATTATATGTCTCTGTAGTTGTTTCTTAAATGATCGCCCTGACTGCAGTGTGTAGAGCAGAATGCAAGAGGGAGAGAATGGATGCCAGGAAGCCAGTTTGAAAGCTGTTTTCGTATCTCTGCTGCTGATGGGTTAACTAGGATTTGGGCAATGGAGTCAGAGAGATTTCGAAATGGAGAACTGATTATATGGTGTGGGGAGAGATGAAGGAGAAGAAGGGCTCAAGCAAGAGGTCCAGGCTTCTCTGACAAGAGGTGCCTCTTCACAAGGTAAAGAGCCTTAGCCGGGGAAGTAGGTTTATAAGGAACCGCAAAGCTAGAAAAAGGGAGCAGAAACTACCTACAGTGTCAGAATCAACCTTGAAAATTGTCAATGTCCAGAGCAAGAAACATTTTTGTTAGTAATTTAATGATAATGTTAGCCACTCATTAATACATACTATAAATTCAATGATGCTAATTATCCTTCCATTCTGTAATTAACACTCTATTTTTTAAAAAAGTAATATTTGATGATAGACATACGTGAGAGTGCTTCACTTCTAAACAGAGAATGACATAGGAAAGTATTAAATTAAGAAACATTTTTCCCTGCATGCTTTCACTCATTTTTCTTGAAATTATATTATCACCTTTGTTTTTTTTCTTTAATTCTAGCTAAAATATATATATATTCTACAGAGTTTTTTATTTTCCTGACCTCCTTAGTATGACTTTGTCATGTTTAACTCAAGTACGGTTAGAAAGCTATAGAATTCTCTAATGTGGATGGAGCGAGTGGCACAAACAAAAACTGAAGTGGAATATTCTCACACGTTCTCCCTGTTCCATATTCTTACAGTCCACGTGTCATAACACTTTCCTCATAGGTTGGATGCAGTTACCTGAACTCCAGGAAATTGCTAGTTCTCTTGGACAAGCTGTAATTTTAGGAAAAACCAATAGTATCCTCGGATTTAATGTCTCTTCCATGTCTATTACCGATCCTATCCCCAGCCCCAGTGATTCTGGCTGGACTAAGGTAAGAAAATGCATTTAACACATTGCTTCTTTCTTATTTTAACTGTTCTTCTATTTCAGTACAGTAATTTAGAGAGCATGTCTTTCTAATTGTTGCCTGTTTTTTTTTACAGTATTGCCAAAATCATAAAGTAGTTGAAAAAGGAGTGTATCTTCTAAAAAAGTATTTATTGGTGTAAAATATGCTTTGCTTTGATTATTTACAACAGTGCTTCATGAATATGGTCTAGAGGAAATATTGTAATAATATTGACTTCACGCCTGGAACATACTTTTAATGATGAATGTTAAACACTTAGCCTGGCTAAGATGAGTTTGCCACTGAATGTAGTTCATATCGCTCATGACCATTCACAGGTGGCTGCCCAGCCAGTTGGAAGGCTGTCATTTCCTGTCCATCATGTGGCCTTTGTGACTTCGCTCTCAGTGATCACTCAGCCGGTGGCCACACAGCTGGGACAGCCATTTTCTCAACAGCCTTCAGTAAAGGCAGAAGATGCCGATGTAAGTTATAACTCGGAGATTTATTTAAGTGGAAAAATGAAGTTATCAGTTCTGGAGGGTGAGCCAACTTCACTAATTCTGGTACACTGGCAACCTGGGAATGGCACTGCCTCTTCAAATTTGGACTGTTATCTATGAATATCATCTTTTACTGTTTTAAAAATGTGCCTTTTCTGTGAACTTGCTCCACAGCTTGTTATTTGAACTCTTTGTGTAGGAAAAGGAGCTTCTATAGATTTAAAATTTGACATGAGACATTTAAAAAAATAAAGTTCCATATATCTTTTTTTTTTTTTTGGAAAAAAAAAAACATGGTAACAGGCCAATTGTTGTAATTCTCTACTCTTTTTTCTTTAGGGTAATTGTGTATCAGTTGGGATTACTGCACTGGCTTTGAAGGCCATACTAAAGGACTCCAATAATAACCAAATCAGTGGACTTAGTGGAAATACAACAATTCCGTTTAGCAGCTGTTGGGCCAACTACACAGATCTTACTCTTCTTAGAACAGGTGAGTGTACTATTTTTGATCTCACATGTATACCCATAAATAAGGATAATTATAATTTCCTTTTAATGAACAAAGTGGTCTATACTACTCTGGTCAATAAATTATAGAAATCAGAATGTCTAGCTTACAAAAATATATCTAATATGCAAAACAAGGTGAAAAATCAAGCAATTAAGAGAACTAAAACAGGTAATTTGAGGATGTAAATCAAAATTATATCATGATTCATATTTTCTTCCTTATCCATATGTAATTTTTCTAAATTTTCTATGTGAGAATTACATATTACATGTATAGTAAGAAAATTTAGTATATATAGTTTTCAGTTCAAGAAAAGAAAAGGTAAGATATATCAGGTAATTTTAATGGCCCATGCTGGAGTTCAGAGTTGGGCTGGAAAGTGGGTTCTAGTCTTTCTATAAGCCAATGCAAAGGAGAAAACACAAGCATTTTCATGATTCATAGCTCCCTAAAGATAAAACAGTCGCTCTGATGAATTACAATTTGCTCTGAGACCAGAACAGATGTCTCCTGTGAGTTCTCATGAAGTATACTCATGATCTCTTCAACCTGGTTAGCGTAAATATAGTCACAACTCCCACAGTGAGGTTTCTTATATCATTTCCATGTGGACTGATGGCATAGCTTCAACTGGTAAAAGCCTTTCTACCATGGCAAAAATGATACGTCCAAGAAATAGGTCTCTAGTGATGATAGATGAATCAATGTCAAAAGGAAGGAAATAGACTCTCTGTACTGGAGACAGACCAGCATTACTCTGTTTACCTCAACCTAGGGCTCATTTAGGACCTTTATAAGCCCTAACTCCTGAAAAAGTTTAATCTCAGCCCTCACTCTCCTCACCAATGTTATTTCAAACACACACATATTAGAGGTCAGAATAAAAGCCACGATAGGGCTTTCCTGGAGGCTCAGTGGTAAAAGGATCCATGTGCCAGTGCAGGAGACGGGTTTGATCCCTGATCCAGGAAGATTTCACATGCCGCAGAACAACTACGCCTGTGGAACACAACTATCGAACTGAGCCTTAGAGCCCACGCTCTGCAACAAGAGAAGCCACCACAACGAGAAATCCTCGCACTGCAATTAGAGAGTTTCCCCCGCTCACCACAGCAATGAAAACCCAACATAGCCAAAAATAAAAAATAATAATAATAATCAAGAGTAAGAGAAGGTAAAGAAATTCTAACAATAATCTGGATTTTTTTTCATAAGACCCAAATATCAAAAGCTAAAATCATTCCAAAAGAGAGAAGCTTGATCTTCCTACTGGGCAGCAATATCTCAACCTAGAGTTTGATGGAAATCCGGTGGCAATGAGCTCAACATTGTGCCCTGGGGCAAGAACCTGGGGTGTCCTATAAGTTCTAACAGTCAGCCTAAATGATGGGCTATGAGGCACTTGACAAGAACCCCGTCTGAGACAAGGTTGCCCACCTCCCTGGGAAGGTGGACTCAGAAGGTGCCCAGTGGCAAAGACCCAACCTGAGGATCAAGGTCTTCATACTGCCACTTTCAAAGGCAGTGTTCCAAAGTAACTGGGATCACCAGAGTGCTGAAGCAATAATGTAGATTTTGACACTTTTCATGATAATAAAATAGTGCTCTCCTTTTATCCAGTAAATTTTCCTTTAGAGTTCAAAGCTTCCCTTGGAGTGGCTATCTGTTATTTCTAATTCTCTTCCTCCCTCTCTCCCTCCCTTCCTCCTTTCTTCCTTATTTCTTACTTTCTCTTTTCCCATAAGTGCAGGCTTTCAGTTCCCTGCTTGTGTACAGTAAGGAAGGTCAAATATAGTCATCTCTTCATGATTTTTAGATAGGTTAGCCAGTTTGTAGATTAACCACTGTAAAACTGTACAAGCAACAAAGCATATGCCAGAAAAGTGATAAAGTGTCTTTGCATTATTCCTTAGTCAAGTGTTCAATGATCAGACAAGGCTCAGCGCCCTCAGCTCTCTTCCATACTGTCCTTTGTTTCAAACAGCCAGTCCTGGGCACTAGGAGAGAACCCATAAGAAGTAGGTATTGATGCTCCAGAAGGAAATCTATCCAGAGTCCTCCTGTCCATAGCTGATGAGCAGATAGAAGTGAAAGTGTTAGTCGCTCAGTCCTGTCTGACTCTGTGACTCCATGGACTGTAGCCCACCAGGCTCCTCTGTCCATGAAATTCTCTAGGCAGGAATACTGGAGTGGGTAGCCATTCCCTTCTCCAGGAGATTTTCCGGACCCAGGGATTGAACCTGGGTTTCCTGCACTGCTGGTGGATTCTTGACCATCTGAGCCACCAGGGAAGTTAACTATGGCAGATAGAACACTTCTAACTCTGAGACTCTCTCTACACTTGTTTATACTTCAGTTCATTTGACTCAGTTTCCAAAAGTACTTCATTAAGAGTTATACAGTATTTGTAAGTTGATGAAAACCCAGTTGGAAGTGTATTAAAACAAACAGATAATCAAAGGAAGTCAAAAACTGCTGATTTTCTTTCCCCCCACAGGAAAAAATTTGAAGATTGAATTTATCCTGGATGAGTTCATTTGGGTGGAGTCCCGGCCTCTCAGCCTGGCTTCGCAGTCTGTCTCCAGCCCGGGCAGTAGCAGCGGTGGCAGCAGCAACAGCAAAGCGTCCACTGTGGGCACAGCCGCCCAGATAGTGACTACAGTAATAAGCTGTCTGCTGGGAAGAGTGTTGCTCCTGGAAATATTTATGACTGCAGTTTTGACATTGAATGTACTCTAGGTAAGCATGGTACATGCTGTTTGTCTCCACATACTAAAGTATAAGAAAATGTTTGCTGAATAAAGACAGCAGCATGGCACCACTGTGGACACAAAGACCATCTCAGCCGTTAAGAAAATTGTTGTTCAGCTGCTCAGTCGTGTCTGACTCTTTGTGACCCCATGGACTGTTGCACCCCAGGCTTCCCAGTCCTTCACCATCTCCTGGAGTTTGCTGAAACTTGTGTCTGTTGTGTCCATGATGCCATCTAACCACCTCATCCTCTGTTGATACAGCTAGTGAATTGAATTTGGTACTCAAAACAGGCATACACTTTTCTTTCCTTCTTGTTCTCCTTAGTTAGTAATACTTGTTATTGTTGTTCAGCTGCTCAGTCATGTCCAACTCTTTGCCACCCCATGGACTGCAGAAACTCATGTCTGTTGTGTCCATGATGCCATGCAACCATCTCACTCTCTGTTGCCCCCTTCTCCTCCTGCCCTCAATATTTGCAGCCATCAGGGTCTTTTCCAATGAGTCAGCTCTTCACATCAGGTGGCCAAAGTATTGGAGCTTTAACTTCAGCATCAGTCATTCCAGTGAGTATTCAGGGTTGATTTCCTTTAGGATGGACTGCTTTAATCGCCTTGCTGTCCAAGGGAGTGATAGCTTCAAATGTTCCACCCTGTGGAAATGTTATTCCATTATATGATGGGGTATAAGAATGTGGGGAGTGAGAAATTAAGGTTACGTCAGTATTCTTTCAGTTACAAGGTGCAGAAGCTCAGCTCCAGTTGGTTTAAACAATAAAGTGAACTTGCTTAACTGAGACACTCAGAAGTAATCTGATTTCTGGCAGAGCAAGAACCAAAGACTCAAATGACATCATCCAGAACCTGAGTCTCCATCTCTCTGCTCCATTCTCCTCAGTGATAGATTCACTCCCAGACTCTCTTTCTCCATCATCCATCCCAACCATGTACAAATACCACCAGCATCTTCATGTTTACATTCTGATGCAGCTAATGCAGAAAGAACAAACCTCTTGCCCAACACTTCCAGCAAAAGTCCCAAAGTTATTGTCATTGACTTAGCTTGGGTCACATGCCCGTTCCTAAACCATTCTCTGTGGCCACACGTTGCTATAAATTGGTGAGGAGATACCCCACGTCCAAGGGCAGAGAATCCCCAGCAAGATGGTAGGAGGAACAAAACTGTGTTTAGAATAAAACCCCATACTGGTCAGAGATGCTCAGAGGGTTCAAACAAACCTTGTGCACACCAGGACCCCAGAGACCTCGCAGAGACTAAGACAGAATTGTGTTCATGTGTCTCCTGTGGAGGTACAGGTCAGCAGTGGACTGCACCTGGGCAGGGGCTCTGGATGCAGCAGGCCTGCCTATGACATCAGCCCTCTTGGAGGAGGTCTCATTAACCCCACCGTAGAGTTGCCAGAACTTACACAGAACTGGGGAAACAGACTCATAGAGCGTNTGGCTTGGAGAATTTTGAGCATTACTTGACTAGCATGTGAGATGAGTGCAATTGTGCGGTAGTTTGAGCATTCTTTGGCATTGCCTTTCTTTGGAATTGGAATGAAAACTGACCTTTTCCAGTCCTGTGGCCACTGCTGAGTTTTCCAAATTTGCTGGCAAATTGAGTGCAGCACTTTCACAGCATCATCTTTCAGGATTTGGGTTGGCATTTCCTTCTCCAGGGGATCTTCCCGACCCAGGGATCGAACCCAGGTCTCCCACATTGCAGGCAGATGCTTTAACCTCTGAGCCACCTGGGAATCCCTATATTTGCTAATGTTCACCATAATACTGGGACCATGGAAGTTACTTGGTAGAAATTGAACAACAAAAAACTTAATATTTTCTCTAATTCCCCCAAATTAAAGATTAAAGTTGAAAACAGTAAAAAAGTTAAAGTTATTTATATTCAGCTAGGATTGATACTGTCTTGACCTAGAAGGTAAGAGAGAATTTGGCAGTGCCTGGCAAATTAAAGCTCAGTGTTTTTATCACTGCATACTAATCATAGACAAGTGCTCAAAGAAGTGTGCCTTGATAATAACAACAGCAACAACAAAAGAGAGAAGCGTAAGTGTCCAGCAGTAAGATATTGAACTAAGTAATAAATCAACTTTGTTTATATTCTGGAGTGCCTTGTAGCCATTTAAATGAATACATAGATTTGTGTGTATCATCATGGACAGATGGTACAACATATAATTGAATTAAGTAGTTTAGGTGAATTTGTAGGATATAACTCTAGCTTTGAAACAAATATAAAGTAAAATTTTATAAACATTAATGTGTGAATTTCAATATATGTATGTGTACATTGTATTCATGTACATATTAACCTTGTAAAACAAAAACAGTTATAAAGAGTATTCAGAATAAGGAAATGTTTTGAGAAATTGAAATGCTTATTGAAATAAAATAGTGAATAAATAATAAATACTACTAGATTTAAGTAATAAAATGAGAGAAAGGAATAAATTATTAAAAGTAGTACACTTCCCTAGAGGAGAAGGGCAAGAATCTTTAGATTCAATGGATGAAAGAAAGATACTTCATTTTAGAACACTAAAGAAAAATTGAGGATCATAAAGTTTTTATAGAGAAAGTTATCACTGAAGGAATGAGGATCAGATTTCTTCAGTACATACTAGAAGAGCAAGTTATTTAAAGTTGAGAATTCAGTAACTATGAGTTGCCACAGAAAGGTATTTTTCAACACGTAAGTATTATATAAATCAATAATTTAGGAATAAAATTCCAGACTATTCAAACATTAGAAATGGGAAAGAGAAAGTCTTCTAAAAGTCCCTGTTTTGAGAACAGGGAAGAAGTAAAAGTTTTCTAAAACTTTTCTTAGAAAGTTTTGAGATAGTTCATATTAGTTATAACTTTTATGGATAACCAATGGAAAGATGCAGGTAAATCATTTGAGGAACTTCCCTGATAGTCCAGTGGTTAAAAATCCCTCTTCTAAAGTGGAGATGTGGACTTGATCCCTGGTTGGAGAACTGGGGTCCCGCATGCTGTGGGGCAGCTAAGCCCACCCGCCACAATGAGAGAGAAGCTCATGAAGATCCCATGTGCCTCAACGAAGATCTTGGGTGTTGCCACTAAATCCCAATGCAGCCAAATAGATAAATGTTAAAATAAAATCATTTGATAAAAGGAAAACCACTTGATTTTACAATACTTCATCTACATTACTAGATTAATAGATGAGGTTAAAGTGAAAGTCAGTCAGTCTTGTCTGACTCTTTGCGACCCCATGGTCTATATAGTCCGTGGAATTCTCCAGGCCAGAATACTGGAATGGGTAGCCTTTCCCTTCTCCAGGGAAGCTTCCCAACTCAGAGATCGAATCCAGGTCTTCCGCAATGCAGGCGGATTCTTTACCAGCTGAGCCACAAGGGAAACCCAAGAATACTGGGGTGAGTAGCCTATCCCTTCTCCAGTGGATCTTTTACCAACTGAGCTATCTGGGAAGCCCAGATGAGGTTAAAATGGTCTAAGTAGTAGGCCTCCACTCAACAGAATAAGGAAAGAGAACAATAAAGTAACAAAAAACCAGAATGAGTCCTAACATATCAGTGACAAAATATGTGAATGGCATAAATTCTCCTGTTAAGAGACAGACTGATAATTCATAACACTCATGTACAAAAGATGCCTAAAGAAAACCTTAACAAATAGTGAAAAGCAGGAACTACACACACAAATTGTTTTCCCACACCCTCTACTTGTATGATCTTACTTAGTTCCTCAACTAGGAATCAAACCTGCACTCTTAGCAGTGAAAGAGCTGAGTCCTAACCACTGGACTGCCAGGGAATTCCTCACAAATAATATTCTGTTCAAAGGCAAGGAAGTAAAAAATAAAAGTAACAATAAAAGGAAAATAAGTTATGTTACAATCCAGTTTGGTAATTTAAGAAACATGTTTATGTATGCCTTTGTGTTGAAGGAGAAATAAAACCTGCAATTGTGAATGATTCTTGACAATAAAAATAGTAATTTCAGAAACCTCTGGGTTGAGGCCAGAGTCGTAAGAAAATTTAAAGCCTTCAAAGCAACCCTTGAATAAAATGACTAAAAATAACTATTAAAGCCAGGCATTCAAGGTAGAATTGGAAAATAAATGCAAAAAAAGGAGTTAAATATAAAAGCAAAACTTAATGAAATAGGGAGAAAATGTAGAAGTTACAAAATCAGAAGCTGGTTTTTTAAATATTAATTTTTCCCCAAGTTAATCTGTTAGTTTAAGGAAATCCTAATCAAAATCCTGGTAGGACTTTGTCTGGAACTTGGCAAGGTGCTTCTGTCATACACTGGGAGCAGAAAAGTAAAAAGATTTGTCTTGTTTTCTGGTAAATGCTTTTAAGGTTACATGCAGGTTTTCTTGGAGAACCTGTGGTCATCTCCCCTAGGTTTTGCCATGTAATGCTTTATTATTCACTTCTGAGTTGTCTGAATTTTTCAAATAAATGTAGAAGAGCACAGTGAACCTGCATTTAATTATCACTTGTTTTCACAGTTAATCAACATAAGCTTATTTCATTGACACCCTGCTTTCTCCACCTCAGACCCCAACTCAAATCTCAGCACATACTTTCTTTGTAAATACATCTTTTTTAACCTAATATTTATTTATATGAATAGGCTTAGTTTGTCTGATCTATTTATTACTAATCTTAGTTATTTCTGTTAATTTTATTGGTCCATTTGTCCTTGCATTTCTGATAGATTTTGATCTTGAAGTAAAGATGCCAGGTGCTTGAAAAGTTTGGTCTTGAGATGAATTTTTTTTAAATATAATAGAAAATATTTTTCACTAATGCTTTTTACTTTGAATTCCATTTTTTTCTGTTATTATTTTGGCCATGTGCACTGAGATCTTAGTTGCCTGACCAGAGATCAAATTCAGGCCCCCAGCAGTTGAAATACAAGTCTTAACCACTGGACTGCCAGGAAATTCCCTTTTCTAATGTTAATGCTATTCCCATTTTTGTTGTTACTAGCATTTGTCTAGTTTATACATTTTTTTATTTTTAATTTTTTAGGTTTAAAATTTTATACTATTATTATTTTTAATTAATTAATTCATTTTAATTGGAGGACAAGGGCTTCCCTGGTGGCTCAAAGGGTAAAGTGTCTGCCTGCAATGGAGGAGACCTTGGTTCAATCCCTGGGTCAGGAACATCCCCTGGAGAAAAAAATGGCAATCCACTGCAGTACTCTTGCCTGGAAAATCCCATGGACAGAGAAGCCTTGTAGACTACGGTCCATGGGGTCGCAAAGAGTCGGACACGACTTACTTTCACTTCACAAGAATGTGGTGGCCCCTGCCACGCATTGACACTAACATCCCCTGGAGAAAAAAATGGCAATCCACTGCAGTACTCTTGCCTGGAAAATCCCATGGACAGAGAAGCCTTGTAGACTACGGTCCATGGGGTCGCAAAGAGTCGGACACGACTTACTTTCACTTCACAAGAATGTGGTGGCCCCTGCCACGCATTGACACGAATCAACCTGGGGTGCACATGTGTCTCCACCACCCCCCGCCCCCGCCACTGCCTTCCTGAATCCCCCTCCTACCTGCCTTCCCATTCCATCCCTCTGAGTGCCCTGCTTTATGCCATTGAACTTGTACTGGTCTTCTATTTTACATATGGTAATATACATTACCTGAATTCTCTTAGGTTTTTCGGTTTTTTTTTTTAAAGAATACTATGCTTTTTAAACCACATAAAGCTGGGTTTTTGTTTGTTTTGTTTTTTATCTTTTTACACTTGTTCGAGAATCTTGAACTTCAGTAAGGACATTTAATCCCTTTACTTGTAGTTACATTTTAATTCCTCCATATGTATGTGTGTTTTCTCCTTCCTTCTGTTGGTTTTATCACATTGTCTATTTGTCAGGGAAGTATTCATCCTATTTGCAGCCTTACAGTTTTCCTCACATTTTTATTTATTTTACTTGTTAAAACTTTTTGATTTTAGAAAGGTAATATTTGATTATGAATCAACAATTAAAAAGTACAAAAGTGGGGCTTCCCTGGTGACCCAGTAGTTGAGAGTCACCTGCTGATGCAGGAGACTTGGGTTTGATCCCTCCTCTGGGAGCGTCGCACATGGCATGGGGACGCTAGCTATGGCATGGAGCAGCTAAGCCCATGTGCCAGAGTGGTTGAGCCCGCATGCCTCAGCTGTTGAAGCCCCTGAACCCAAGAGCCCATGCTCCGCAACAAGAGAAGCCTCCACAATGAGAAGCCCGTGCACCGCAACTAGAGAAAGCTTACTCGCAGCAACGAAGACCCAGCACAAAAAAGAAATCTTAAAAAAAAAAGACAAAAGTATATTCAATGCAGAAACCCCCCATATCAGGTCTCCGAAGACCAGTTCTCCCCCACAGAACACCATTATTCCTAGTTTCTAGCGTCTTTTCCACAGAAAATCAATGTTCATAGAAGGAAATCATTCGTATGTGTATACACATATTTTCCCCCAACTTTTTTCTTTTTACGGAAATGATTGTATAGTACAGTGGCTTTCATATTTTTTGCTTTAGAATTTCCCTTAATAATTTTAAAAAGTTTTATTTCCTTAATACATTTGAAAGTTGACATCTAAAATTTTTCATCAAAAAATTTAAATAGTTGCAGAGAGAACGGATCTGGTGTGTTGCAGTTAGTGACATTTAAAAATGAATAACTAGGGAATTCCCTGCTGCAGGCCTGGGTTTGACCCCTGGTCACAGAACTAAGATCCCACAAACCACATGGCCAAAAAAAGAAAAAAACAATTTGCCCACTGTTACAGGTTAAAAAAACAGCATGAAGCACCTCTTAGTTTGAAATTTTATGTGATCCATTTGTCTCCTTAGGTTCATTTCCACTTTGCTTTCTCTGCAGAATTTTAGCCTAATGTATTTTATGCTTGAAAGTTTTGTTTATATCATACTGTTTTCTGCAACAAAAATTTTACATTAATTACAATTTAAAACCACTTTGTATGTCTTGAGTTTGTAAGTCAGAGTCTTAATTTCTTTTGGACTTATTATAATTATAGTATAAATAATTACTAAAAATTAATTATTCATAATTTAAATGTTCATAATTACTAAACACAAAAAGTACATTTTCATTGGAAATCAAGATGGGTGGGGGCTTCCTCTCACCTCATTCAGTTAAGGAATCCTTGCATTTCTAGAATGAGAGGTTTGGTATTTTGTTCCTGATTTTTATGTTTATAAATGTTGGTTCTGACAAATTTATTTCATCTAAATAGATGAGAATAGTGGCATTTTGCTCATTTATTCATTTTTCAAATATATTTTGAGCTCCTCCTACGTCATGGACACTCTTCTAAGCTTGGAAGATAAGCATTGAGCAAGCAGAAATCCCTGTCCTCAGAGTCTCTTGTTCTTTTAAGTTGTATGTGAAAAATCATATAGTGGTTTTACATCGAAAGTTATTTTTAATGATTTAGCAGCTGACAATTCAATTATGTCCTCCTTCAGTCTTGTCAAAAGCAGAGAATTTTAAACCAGTGGAGTTGGAAGAGGTTTGTTAACGAGTCATCAGTTATTCACGATCTCATTTTCTGAGAAGCAGAATGAAAAGGCTTTACCAAAGACCTAACAAATGACTGTTAATTATGTTTCTTACTCTTTGACCTATGTAGAGATTATCACTTAGGGTCTACCAGTTAAACAACTAATTGGAGATTTTACATATATATAAATATATAATATCCTATACACACAAACATAATCTCCAGCTGGTTTATATAAATATATAAAGAGATTTGTTGCAAGTAATTCACTTAAATGATTGTGGGGCTGTGAAATTTTTTCTTTCTTAGGGAAATCTGAGTTTTGCTCCTGAGACCTTTCATTTGATTGAATGAGACCCAGCCAGGTTATTGAGGAGAATTGCCTTTACTCAAATTCAGCTGATGTTAATCATATCTACATAATACTTTCATAGCAACACCTAGTTAGAATTTAAATAGCTAAGGACTATAGCCTAGCCAATGTGACACATAAAACTAACCATCATATAGGAACCTTATTTAAACCAGTATGCTCAGAAAAGTTTGGGGAAGTTGAAATAATGTTCATTTGAATATACCTTTGCATTTTAAATTTTACTCTGATAAAATGTTTGGATCTAATAACTGAGCACACACACACACTGTGTTTGTACTGATGTGTTTAAATATATAACATAAATTGATGAATGGAGCATAATATGATCTGTATTTAATATATTTTCATCAGATCGTTGGAGATGTGGATTTCATTTATCAGTGGAAAATGACTACCAGTAAAACTTTAATGGCAAAGCCAGTCCTTATTGACAAAAACCAGGCAGCTAGATCACGCTTTCTGTCAGAAAGTCTCGTTTTTCCAATTTTAATAAATGAGTACTGTGTGTCCCAAGGCAACCATCTCCTGAATTCTAAGATAGATTCCTGGATAACACTCAGAGCCTTGCTGTGATAGACTAAGGACTTCAGCATTTTTAACAGACTTCCCCTCCACCCTCCCTGGAACTGTTTTCACAGAAGTGTTTTTTGTTGTTTCTTTCTTTCTTTTTTTTGGGCTGCAACACACTGTCTGTGGGATCTTATACATACAGTGTATATATACACTGTTTCCCTTTCTCCCCAACCAGGGATCAAACCCGGATCCCTATATTGGAAGTGTGGAGTTCAACTACTGGAACACCAGGGAAGTCACAGGAGTGGTATATTTTTTGATTACCATTCAGAGGTTGGAGAAAATGAAGTCTTTTTAATCGTTTGTATATCTATCAGTAGATACTTCCAAGAGCAATACTGTTGGAAGAGAGAAAGGAAAATACAGCAATAACAGAAAACTGTCCTGGTATTCAAAGAACCTTTTCTTATTTCCAACTTTTGTGCTTTGACAACAAATGTTATTAGCAGTAATAAGGCTAAACATATTTGACTTCTAGATGTTTGTGGTATATTCTTGTGTAGTTTCATGGTATGAGTACATAGCCCATAGGTCTTAGACTGTGAAGTATGTAGGAGCATAGACCTCAGCCTTACAATCTCCTTTAAAAAAAAAATTTTTTTTTGGCCATGGTGCCTGGCATGTGGAATCTTAATTCCACAACCAGGAATTGAACCATGAAAGTGTGGAGTCTTAACTACGGGGCTGCCAGAGAGGTGCCAGTACTCTTCTTTTTTGAATCCACATCCAAGTGTGGCTAATCTGAGACACTGAGTCCTAACTCCATCTATCCCTGGAGAACCTTCTCAGTCTTTTCCAGGCAGCTACTACTGGGTGATTGGAGTTGGCACAAAGATCTATTTTTTGTCACTGCCTTAAAAGTAATAAACATTCGTTCATAAGGACATTTTTCTCTTGCTGTTTTATAGTGTTTTTTAGTTTTGTAAATGACATTTTATAATTAGCAATAACGGCAAGTTTGGTCTCATTAACCAGATTATTATCAACTGTAAATATTACAGAGGTATATTGTTTGGCAAGTTAATTATGTTTTATGATACACATTTTCTTTTTGATCTGTTACCTTGAATGTTAATGGCTGCTATTATCTTTTTAAAGCAAGTACTATATTAATACTTTAAAATTGATGTCACAGTGCTTATTGATTATTAAATGAGGCATTCCAGTAATTAAATGAAGATATTCCAATAATATCCAGTAGATACTCTTAAGCTTCTTTAAAGGCCTTGGGTTGGAGAAGGCAGTGGCACCCCACTCCAGTACTCTTGCCTGGAAAATCCCATGGGCGGAGGAGCCTGCTAGGCTGCAGTCCATGGGGTCGCTAAGAGTCGGATACGACTGAGCGACTTCACTTTTACTTCTCACTTTCATGCATTGGAGAAGGAAATGGCAACCCACTCCAGTGTTCTTGCCTGGAGAATCTCAGGGACGGGGGAGCCTGGTGGGCTACCGTCTATGGGGTCGCACAGAGTCGGACACGACTGAAGCGACTTAGCAGCAGCAGCAGCAGCAAAGGCCTTGGGTTAGCTTAGTTTGTGGGCTGGAAGGATACAGACTTCATGTTTTATATTTCCATATGACTGGTTGAAGGAATATCATTTTTGTAGTCAGAGTAGCTGGAGTAGCTAATCTAAAATTTTCCACAGGTTATCTTTAAAGAAAAATCTTTCCACTGAAGTATATGTATTGAATTCTGTAACTTCCTACTGCTACGTCTATTTTTACTAGGCTTTTATCTTTATATATTGCCCTTTATTTAGGATGGGACTTCCCTGGTGGCTCATTGACAAAGAATCTGCCTGCCAGTGCAGGAGACACAGGTTCGATCCCTGGGTCAGGAAGATCCCTTGGAGAAGGAAATGTCAACCCACTCTACTATTCTTGCCTGGAGAATTTTATGGACAGAGGAGTATGGTAGGCTACGGTCCATGGGATCACATAGGGTCAGGCATGTCTTAGCAACTAAACAATGACAGTATAGCAGGAAGTTGGAAAATGGTCTCCTAAAGCCTCGTCCAAGGTTTTAGAAGTCTTACCAAGAAGCTGCTGATGCCTGCTGCATTCTTGACATCTAGGAACTTGGAGAATGGACCCTGCTTCATAAAAAGCCTCACCTTCTCAACCTTGCTAATGGCTAAGAGTCTCAGGAAGATGGCCCCTGTCTCATAGCCTCCCACTATAGCTTACCAGTTCCAATGTACAACTTGGGGTGCGTAGGAAGCAGGGAACTTATTTTAAGCTTTCTGAGCTCTCCAAAGGGAGGGAAGGAGGTTGAGAAAATCTGAATATTTACTACAGTGGTATTAAGATGGGTGATAGTGATGTTGGTGGATAAGGATTATTATTGCCATGGTTAGTATACCTCATTCAGAATAATGTATCAAGTGGTAACATTCTAGAACTAGAACTGGAAATTCCAAATCCAGTTATTTTTCAGTGGGCTCTTCACCTTCTAATATCTTATTCTTTATTAATTAAATAATTCACTGAGCATCTCAGTTTAAGCAGGTGGCTTTTCTGGGCGCTCTGAAAATTTATAGTGACCAGACACTGTCCCTGCTCTCAGAAAGCTTTTAGTCCTGTGGGTTACAGACAGAAGCTCTTTTACTGCAGTATAGAAAATGCTGTGGTAGAGGGAACTTTCCCAGGAAGGACTTTGACCCCTGGTATAGCTTCAGATGCCATCTGATACAATATCTTGGTTCTAACCAGCTTCTTGGCATAAATTATTATTATGGCTCTGCCTCATGGCATGCAGGATCTTAATTCCCTGACCAAGGATTAAACCTGTGCGCTGTACAGTGGAAATGTGGAGTCTTAACCACTGGACTACCTGGGAATTCCCATAATTATGTTTATAAAATCATCTCTCTTAACACAGTTTTTTCTCCATGATCCCTTGGCTTTGTCTTTTGTTCCTTCTGGCTTCAACCCAGTGTATAAAACTTAAATTAACCTTTAAGGCTACATGGATATTTTTACATTGGTATAATTCATGCAGGTGGACTGCAATTCCTGAAAGGAAATAATTTGAACTTGGCAGAAAATTATTGAAGGCTATGGCGTTAGACATCTCTTGAGATAACAAATAAAATATTTTATTTCCTTTTTTTAAATAATTGTTTTTGCTTTTAAGGTGTAATATGGTAGACTCTTATTGAGTTTTCATAGTTCAAGCAGCAAATCCATTTGTTCTTTTGACGTTGTTTTCAGATTACTCAGTATTCTATACAGTTGGAGAAATGTTTTCCATATTCTTCCCTATTTTAACAGACTTTTAAACTTGCTTAGGATTGTATATCTTTTTATATAAATTACTATAAGTAGGACAGATTCCCTGGTGGCTCAGATGATAAAGAGTCTGCCTGCTCAGGCAGGAGATCTGGGTTCAATCCCTGGGTTGGGAAGATCCCCAAGAGAAGGAAATGGCAACCCACTCCAGTATTCTTGCCGAGAATATCCCATAAATGGCAGGCTACAGTTCATGGGGTCACAAAGAGTCGGACATGACTGATTCACTTCACTTTCACTATTTATAGGACAGGAAAGGATGACTGGATTAGATGAAAGTTTTAGAAATTATGAAACTCATTAGTGAAAGGCTTCCAGGAGGAGATATCCTGCAGAAGATGTCTGCAAGAAATGTAGTTGTAATCCTGTGTCCTGATTGATTCTTGTTTCTAGTTTGTCCATGCTAGACTATAAATTTTCTGACACTTGGTTTCCAGACTAAAGTTTTGAAAAGGATTATCCTATACTATGTGATGGCTCATATTTCTTATATTGGTAATTCATATATCACATAATTCACAATGTTAAAGAACATGTACTGTATATTCTTTAGTTGCTTAGGATTGTATATACTACTAAATAATATGGAAAACGGAGTAAAAAAATGCATGTGACTGGTCTAACAAATACATTTGCATGACATTATCTGTTTCATCTTTCTTGGTGGAATGATTAGATCAGAGTGTATGCACAGTTCTTAAGATTTTTAGGAGCCTTCCAGAAAGTATGAATCAGTTATTTTCATACTTCTCTATCATTTTGTCCTTTCTTATATCTTCTTACGGAAGTTTCACAGGTTTCTATTTATAAGTCTGTGGTCATTTATAGCTAGTCTTTGTGTTGCGTTGCAAGGTGCTCATGCTTAGGTCCTTTTGGGGGCGCCGCATCTGTGTTCACTTGTTTTGGCCCTTCTTGTTGAAAAGACTGTCTTTTCTCCATTGTATTGCTTTTATGCCTCTGTCACATCAGTTGGTTTTAAATATGCACATCTATTTCTATCCTTTCTCTTCTGTTCCTTTCTTCCACTTGTTGCTCTTGTTGCCATTTTCACCATCAATGGACTTTGGATTATTATATCTTTCTACTACTACTTGAAAACAAGTAATATTAGCCCTCCAACTTTCATTTGTTCTTTTTTAGACTTGTTTTGGCTATTCTAGATCCTTTGCATTTTTATATAAATTTTAGAATCAGCTTGTCAGTTTTTATAAAAATAAAAAGGTCTCCTGGGATTTTGGTTGGGATTTCATTACATCTACTTGGGGGAGAATTGATAACTTTATAATACTGAGTCTTCTAATCCATGAATACATGGATTAGTGGTTTCTTCCTTTTTATTGTTGAGTAGTATTCCAAAAAAGCAAAAGATAGGACATTGAAAGATGAACTCCCCAGGTCGGTAGGTGCCCAATATGCTACTGGAGATCACTGGAGAAATAACTCCAGAAAGATTGAAGGGATGGAGCCAGAGCTAAAACAACACCCAGTTGTGGATGTGACTGGTGAGAGAAGCAACGTCCGATGCTGTAAAGAATGATATTACATAGGAACCTGGAATGTTAGATCCATCAGTTCAGTTCAGTTGCTCAGTCGTGTCCAACTCTTTGTGACCTCATGAATCACAGCACGCCAGGCCTCCCTGTCCATCACCAGTTCCCAGAGTTCACTCAAACTCGTCCATTGAGTCGGTGATGCCATCCAGCCATCTCATCCTCTGTCGTCCCTTTCTCCTCTTGCCCCCAATCCCTCCCAGCATCGGTCTTTTCCAGTGAGTCAACTCTTCATGTGAGGTGGCCAAAGTATTGGACTTTAAGCTTTAGCATCATTCTTTCCAAAGAAATCCCAGGGCTGATCTTTAGAATGGACCGGTTGGATCGCCTTGCAGTCCAAGGGACTCTCAAGAGTCTTCTCCAACACCACAGTTCAAAACTATCAGTTCTTCGGCTCTCAGCTTTCTTCACAGTCCAACTCTCACATCCATACATGACCACTGGAAAAACCATAGCCTTGGCTAGACGGACCTTTGTTGGCAAAGTAATGTCTCTGCTTTTTGACATGCTATCTAGGTTGGTCATAACTTTCTTTCCAAGGAGTAAGCGTCTTTTAATTTCATGGCTGCAATCACCATCTGCAGTGATTTTGGAGCCCCAAAAAATAAAGTCTGACACTGTTTCCACTGTTCCCCTGTCTATTTCCCATGAGGTGATGGGACCAGATGCCATGATCTTCGTTATCTGAATGTTGAGCTTTAAGCCAACTTTTCACTCTCCACTGTCATCAAGAGGCTTTTTAGTTCCTCTTCACTTTCTGCCATAAGGGTGGTGTCATCTGCATATCTGAGGTTATTGATATTTCTCCTGGCAGTCTTGATTCCAGCTTGTGCTTCTTTCAGCCCCACGTTTCTCATGATGTACTCTGTATGTAAGTTAAATAAACAGGGTGACAATATACAGCCTTGACGTACTCTTTTTCCTATTTGGAACCAGTCTGTTGTTCCATGCCCAGTTCTAACTGTTCCTTCCTGACCTGCATACAGGTTTCTCAAGAGGCATGTCAGGTGGTCTAGTACTCCAATCTCTTTCAGAATTTTCCAGTTTGTTGTGATACACACAGTGAAAGGATTTGGCATAGTCAATAAAGCAGAAATAGATGTTTTTCTGGAACTCTCTTGGTTTTTTGATGATCCAGTGGATGTTGGCAATTTGATCTCTGTTCCTCTGCCTTTTCTAAAACCAGCTTGAACATCTGGAAGTTCACGGTTCACGTACTGGTGAAGCCTGCTTGGAGAATTTTGAGCATACTTTACTAGCGTGTGAGATGAGTGCAATGAGATGAGTGCAATTGTGTGGTAGTTTGAGCATTTTTTGGCACTGCCTTTCTTTGAGATTGGAATGAAAACTGACCTTTTCCAGTCCTGTGGCCACTGCTGAGTTTTCCAAATTTGCTGGCATATTGAGTGTAGCAGTTTCACAGCATCATCTTTCAGGATTTGAAATAGCTCTACTGGAATTCCATCACCTCCACTAGCTGTGTTTGTAGTGATGCTTTCTAAGGCCCACTTGACTTCACATTCCAGGATGTCTGGCTCTAGGTGAGTGATCACACCATCGTGATTATCTGGGTCGTGAAGATCTTTTTTGTACAGTTCTTCTGTGTGTTCTTGCCACCTCATCTTAATATCTTCTGCTTCTGTTAGGTCCATACTATTTCTGTCCTTTATCGAGCCCATCTTTGTATGCAGTGTGCCCTTGGTATCTCTAATTTTCTTGAAGAGATCCCTAGTCTTTCCCATTCTGTTGTTTTCCTCTGTTTCTTTGCATTGATCGCTGAGGAAGGCTTTCTTATCTCTTCTTGCTATTCTTGTTAGGTCCATACCATTTCTGTCCTTTATCACGCCCATCTTTGCATGAAATGTTCCCTTGGTATCTCTAATTTTCTTGCCAGAATCTAATCAGGAGAAAAAAAGACAAATCGAAAACATGGGACATACATTTTCAAGGCAACTGACCTGACTCTTCAAAACAATTCTTTGTGAGTTAATGTCACAAAAGACACTAAAAAGACAACCAAGAGGAAGACATGGACCTTGACTGGGTTAGAAGGGAGGAAGCTGTCATTTAAAGAACTGTTTTGGGGGCTTCCTGGGGAAATGGAATGTGGACAGACGAAGGAAGTCACAGAGTCAGTGGTCACTTTATTGTGATGGTGATACTGTGAGCCCTTGCTCTCACAGATAAAGGGTCATGAGATCTTCAATTTACTTATAAACAGTGCTGGAAAAACATACAGGCATACCTCTTTTCACTGGGATTGCAGATACTGCTTTTTTTTTTTTTTGAAGGTTTGTGTCACCCTGTCTTGTCAAGTGATGGTTAGCATTTTTTAGAAAGAATTTTTTTCATTGAAGTATAGTTGATTTACAATATTGTGTTAATTTCTTAGCTGTACAGCAGAGTGAATATATATATATATTTATATATTGCATATATTTTATATATACTATATATTTTATATATTTTTTTGTAAAGCTAAGAAATTAGCATTATAAATATACATATATATATTCCATTTTAAATATTCTTTTACATTATGTTTTATCACAGGATTTTTAAATGCTTTTTTATTGTGGTATAAGTCACATAATAGAAAACATACTGTTTAACCATATTTAACTGAACAGTTCAGTGGCACTAAGTACATTCAGACCGTTGTGAAACTCTAGCCATCATCCATCTCCTTCCTAAACTGAAACTCTGTCCTCATTAAAAACTAACTTCCCACCCCTCCTCCCCACCCACGCCCAGCCCCCCGCATCTACCAGTGTACTTTTTCTGACTCTATGAATGTGACTATTCTAGGAATCTTGTAGAAATGGAATCAAACGTATTTGTCTGCACCCAACGTCTATGGGCTTCACTGGTGGCTCAGATGGTAAAGAATCTGCAAGCAAGGCCAGGTCAGGAAGAGCACCTGGAGAAGGAAATTCTCCAGAATTCTTGGCTGGAGAATCCATTGGACAGAGCAGCCTGTCAGGCTATAGCCCATGGCATTGCAAAGAGTCAGACACGACTGAGCGACTGAACTGAACTGAACTGAACTGAACTGAAGCGAGTAACACTTTCTTTCAATTTCAGTCTCTACTGAAGTGCAATTTTTTTGTCTTTACTGAATTTGCTATGATATTGCTTCTGTTTTATGTTTTTGGCCATGTAAGATTTCAGCTCCCTGACCAGGGACTGAACCCACACGCCCTGCAGCAGAAGGTGAAGTCTTAACCACTAGACCACCGGGGAAGTTTTGGAGTGTATTTTTAAGGTTAACTTAATTTATGTCCTAAAGACAGATTGTACCTTCTTTTTCCCCTGTGCTATACAGTAGCTTCTCATTTGTGATCTATTTTATACATAGCAGAGTACATATGTCAGTATCATAGGGTATCGAGTGTAGTTCTCTGTGCTATACAGTAGGGCCTGGCCATTTATCCATTCTCTATATACAAGCTTACATTTGCTAACACCAACCTCTCTCTCCATCTCTCCTGCACACCTTCTCCCCCCTTGGCAACAGTCCATTTTCTCTGTGAGTCTCTTTCTGTTTCATAGATAGGTTTATTTGTGTCATATTTTAGATTGCACATATAAGTGGTATCACACGGTATTTGTCTTTCTCTGACTTATTTCACTTAGTATGACAAGGAAAAAATTTTCAAATTAAGGTATATACATCTTTTTTTTTTAAGACATAATGCTATGGCACGCTTAGGTTACGGTACAGTATAAAGATAACCTTGATATACACTGTGCGTGCTTGTGTGCTAAGTCACTTCAGTCGTATCCAACTCTTTGTGATCCTATAGATTGTATCCCGCCAGGCTTCTCTGTCCATGGGACTCTCCGCCATGCCCTCTCCAGGCGAGCCGCCCAACCCAGAGATTAAACCCATGTCTCTGTGTCTTCTGCGTTGGCATGCAGGTTCTTTACCCCTAGAGCCACCGGGGAAGCCCCTGACATGCACTGGGAAAACCCGAAAAAATCACGTGACTCCCTTGATTGCAATCTTTCCCTTATGGTGGTGATCAGATTCAAACCTGCAAAGATCTCCCAAGTTCTGCTGTAAAAGAGACAAGGAGGGAGGGAAAGAAAAGCACTGAAGTGTCACCAATGTGTGACCTCAGGGAAGGGTGTGCTATTCTGTTCAGCTTTTTAAGAGGTCTGAAATGCTTCCACAATGAAAGGGGAGAAAGAGGGTATTCCCTGGCAGTCCAGAGGTTAAGACTTCACCTCCCAATGCAGGGGATGCTGCTTTGATCACCTGGTTCGGGAACTAAGGCCCCAAGGTTCCACATGCCTCTTGGCCAAAAAACCAAAACATTAAACAGAAGCAATATTATAAAGACTTAAAAAACTCAATAAAGACTTTATTTATTTATTTATTTATTAAACTCAATAAAGACTTTAAAAAATAGACTTAAAAAAATTTTTTTAAAGGGAGAAAGAGGGATTTTCCTGGTGGTCCAGTGGTTAAGGATCCACTTTCCAATGCTGGGAACACAAGTTTGATAACTGACCAGGGAGTAGAGATCTCACATGCCACAACGCAACTAAGCCTGCACGCCACAACTAGAGAGAAGCCTTCTTGCCACAACTAAAGAAGCCTGAGCACAGCAACAAAGATTTGGCGTGCTGCAACTAAGACAGAACAAAGCCAAATACATTTTAAAAAAATTTTAAGGGGGAGCATGGGGAGAGAAGAGGTAGAGGAAGGTGGAACTGGGCAAGCCTGATGTCTCAGGGTCCCTTGGGTTTTAGAGTCTGGGACCCTGTGTTCATTTGCTAAGGATCCCAGGACCGTGGTTCACAGACTGGCTGGCAACACACATTCATTCTCTCAGTTCAGAAGGCTGGAAGGGCGTGTCGGCAGCGCTGGTTCCTCTGAGGCTTCTTCCTTGGCTTGCAGGTGACCCTTCCTCTTGCGTGCCCCCAGGGCTCTATGTATCTCTCCTTTTCCTAGGAAAACACCAGTCACAGTGATTACCGCTACCCTACAGGCGTTGTGTTAACTTCATCTCCAAACAGTCATCTGAGTACTGGGGGTTAGGGCTTCAACATATGAATTCTGGAGGGACACAACATTCCCTAAGTCCTACCAAGTCCAAATTCATATTGCTCACTGCAAACAGGCCAGTACATCAAGAAGCAAGTTGTTGGGGCAAGGAATAGTGACTTTACTTGAAAATCCAGCAGATGAGAAGATGGTGTCCCAAAGAACCATCTTAGCCTAGTTATAATTCAGGTGTCTTTCTTTCCTTTATTTATTCTAACTGTGCTGGGTCTTGTAGCAGCTCAGACTTTTCTCTTGATGTGGAAAGTAGGGCCTACTCTACTTGCAGTGTGGACTTGTCCCTGTGCTTCACGGTAGGGCCTTGTCGTTTACTTGTTTTATACAAGGAAACACTTTGCCTGAAGATGTTCCTTTTGTTGATATTCACAATGCTAGGTAACCCAGCCTGTACCTCCCTGACACCCCAACTTCCTGGATTATGTGGAAGCACCCTGTTTTCTAATTTTCAAATGCAAAGCTACCAGTGCTTCCCCAAGGTACTGCTTGTTGGGGGAGCTCACAGTCCCCCTAGCCACCCTCCTTTCCTGCTTCTGAAACCGCCATCTCTTCTCTTCTCCTTCCTTTCTACCAAGACCCGTGCCTGAACCTGTGCCTGAGGGTCTGGGGTGGTGGGAGAGGATCACAGGGCACACAGCACAGGCAGGGCCTTAAAGGTGCATATTTGCTGCCTCTGCCCACAAGCCCAGTGGCCACTCACCACTTTCTCACCCTAAACCTCAGTGTGGCAGCAGGACTGTTTTCTGACTTCCGTGGGCTGACTTTCCAGCTGAGGCTGAAGGACCTTCTCAGAAGCCCCTCCCTCTTCACTCTTTCTCCTTCTGTTTCACCTTTCCTTTCAGGCCCTGTGGCATGGGTGTGGGGCAGGCAAAGTGTGCTCAAAAATAAAAAAAGACAAATCTCTGATATGAATTATGCCCCTCCTCTAGGATGTGAAATCCACTAAGGTTATTTTTGTTTGTTTTAAATACTCATCTTTCCCTTCTGACGAAAGGAAGGGAGAGAGGGACGAAGGCAGGGAGGAAGGAAGAGAAAAGAAACAGAAAGCAACCCAAAGGTTTATCGTAGTGCTGGCTATTTAGATTAACTACATTTTGAAGGAATGAATATGCCCACTCAGTGGATTTTTGTGTAGCCTTTGAAGTGAGGCTTACAAGCAGGTTGTGATAATTTGAGAAAGCAGTTAATTATTAAAGGGGGGAGGCACAAAATAGACATAATCACAACATACAGAATTTGCATAGAAAAAGGCTGTAAAGAAAGACATCTACTTCTTAAACTGTGGTCACTGTTTTTTACCTTGCATCATATTGCATATTTACTCCTTTGTGAGTATGCTACAGTTTGCCTAGCCTATTAACTCTAATTTTCTGCAAGTGTGAGATTACAAACTTCAGTGAGCCAAGTGGCCATGCAGTACTTTCAGCTGTTGCTGTAGTTGTGTCCGACTCTTGTGACTCAGTGGACTGTAGCTCCCCCAGCTGCCTCTGTCCATGGGATTTCTCAGCAAGAATACTGGAGACAGTTGCCAATTCCTTCTCTAGGGGATCTTCCCCATCCAGGGATCGAACCTGCATCTCCTGCAATGGCAGGCGGCTTTTGCAGGCACTGAGCAAGGAAGCAAGGGAAGCAGGCACTTTTGCAGCACCAGGGAAGCCCAGTACTTTCGTAACTGATAGGTTAAAACAGATTCTTTTTAAAATGTATTTATTTAAAATTCAAAGATGATAACAGATTCATGAAATTGTATTAAATGAAGGGAGTTTATCTTTGTTTCTCAGTTTTAAGATGGAGGAACTGAAGACCCAGAGAGACAACCAAGTGTTTACTGAACTGGGCAGAAGGAAATCGCTATCACTCATCTGTGCCAATCCCACCTTCCCAGGGCTCCAGCAGTTCCCACGCTGCTGGAGGCAGTGAATGGCCAAGTGGCTAGCTCCAGGTCATTTGTTAAAGTACCCTGTGAACGCCTGCCATTCTGAGCTCATTTAAGCCTCCCAGTAGCCAGCCCTGTACGGTTGGCGCTGCTGTTAGCTGAACTCAGGAAGGTGAGGCGGTAAGGAGGGGTCAGGGGGTCAAGGCCAGAACGCTGTCCCCTTCCTGCGGACGGCCTGGGCGCCAGCGCACGTGACTGGGTTCCACCTGCCTTGCTGAGCAATCCTTTCCCAGCACTTCTTGCTGAGTCACGATCCCCAGCAGCTTTTCGCTGAGTCACGGTCCCGAGATCTGTTTTTGCTGAGTCACAGTTTCCAGCTGCTCCCGCCTTAATCCCTGAGGGCAAAGTCCCAGTTACCAGGCGGGCGGCGGCGGCGACTCCCTGGATCACGCTGGTCTTTGACGTCTGAGTCGCCCCCAGCGAGCCCTCTTCCCCTTCCCCCTCCCGCGGCTCCCCAGCCCGCCTCCCTCCCACCTCTGTTTTAGGAGACTTAACACTTCCCTGCGGCCAGGAGCAGCGCTGGGGGCTTCACACCTTAGATTGCAGAGCCCAGTGGGGTGGGCGGGATGATCCTCTTTAAGAGATGGGGATCTGGTCAAAAGCAGGATAGTCTGCGAAACTGCAGCTCCGGATCATGGCCAGACAAGGTCATGGGACACAAGAAGGCAGAGGGCAAAGAAACAGGACGACTAAATGCAAGGGTTAGAACCTGGACTGAGGGAAAGGGCAGTTAAGGACCTTTGAGGGCAATTGTTGAAATCTGAACATACGCTTTAATATAATGAATGTGTGTGAAAGTCAAACTTCCTGATGTTTATAATTGGATTGCAGCTTACCAGAGACAGTCTTCTGGATATACTACGTGCTAAATGAGGCAGGAAAAAAAAAAAAAATCATAGATGTATGTCAAAAAGAGCATATATATAATCGAAAGAGAGGAGAATGAATGGTTAAACAAAAAGGGCCAAATTCTAACCTAACAACTAGTGAATCTAGGTGAAAACATACAAGAATTCTCTGTAATATTTCTGCAACTTCTGTATATTTGGAATTACTTTAAAGATGGTTTTTTGAGAAAAAAGTTAAGATGAGAAATCTGATGTTCAAAACTCCCAACTGAGAGCAAAGTTTGTCAGATATTAGTGAGCCTGACCCTATTCAGAACCATCCAGAAACTTCTAGATAGGAAAAAGGCTCTTGCGGGCCCTGAAAGGGGAACTAGATGCCACTGTCAGACCAAACAACAGCTAACACTCACTGCAAGGCTTCCTGTGCCAGTGCCAGCTTTGAGCTTCTTACAGATCTTGAACTGATTTAATTTTCACCACATCCCCTTGAGCTGATGCTGTTATGACTCCTTGTTTTGCCAGACAAGGAAATAAAAGCTTAGTGTTTAAATATATATACATGATAAGTCATGAATTCCAGATGTGACTGCAGTCCTTTGCGGAAGTGCAGTGATCAGATTGAACCAGCTCCAACCAGGTCTTGGAGCCATAGTCAGGCTTCATATTGGCCAAGCTTTTTAGCAGTCTGAGCTCCCTAACACTGGATTGCTGCCTGGTCTGGCTGTCGTCTTCAGTCCCTGGACCTGTATTAATGGAGACTGGGCAATGTTAGAAAAAGATACTAGTCTTTCGTCATTCCTCACCACCTCAGGCCCAGGATTTCTAGACAGTTCATGGTTGTAGAACTTCAGTATGCTTTACAGCCAGACACACCTGGCCTCCCTCGTATCCCAGGTGAGCTACGTGACCATTGGCAGGAAATTTAACCCTGCTATGCCTCCCTCATTTCATATGAAGAGGTCATTTAATATGAAGGGACTGGATATAGGGAGTGTCACGATCCTTGCTATCTTCAAGGATCTTACGGTCAGGATGGAGGCTACTGGGAGACAGGGACCTCAGCCAGGGACCCATAAGGCAAGGGGAAGAACTTTAGGAAAAGTCTGAGCCGAGTGGTTTGTTTTACAGCTTTATTGAGATGTAACTGACATACAATAAACTCTATATATTTAAAGGATGCAAACTGATGAATTTTGACATGAGTATATTGGGAAGCTATCTCCACAATCAATGTAATGAACCTATTCATCACTCTGAAAAGTTTCCTCACGGTTCTTTGTAATCCTTCCCTCCATCAAGAGAACTGCTGATTAGATTAGTTTATACTTCCTGGAATTTTATGTATTTCTATATACATTTCATATATAATTTATATATAAGTGTTAGTCACTCATTCGTGTCAACTTTGCAACCCTATAGACTGTAGCCTGCCAGGTTCCTCTGTCCATGGGATTCTCCAGGCAAGAATACTGGATTGGGTTGCCATTTTTCTTCTCCAGGGGATCTTCCCAACCCAAGGGTTGAACCCAGGTCTCCTGCATTGCAGGCAGATTCTTTGCCGTCTGAGCCACCAGGAATGCCCTATTTATATATAATTTTATATAAGTGAAATTATATAGTAAGTACTCTTTTAGGGGAAGGTCTGACTTCTTTTCCTCAGCAGAATCCTTTTGAGATTTATTTATGTTGTATGGATCAGTGGTTCATTCTGTTTCATTGCTGATTATTCAGTGTATGTTCATACCACAGTTTACCCATTTACCTGCAGATGGGTAGTTTTCATTTTGGGATTTTGCAGATAAAGCTACTGTGATTATTCATGTACAGGTATGGATATATGCATTCATTTCTTACAAATAAATACCTAGGAGTGGAATTTATGGCTGGGTTGAATGGTAGGTGTATGTTTAGGCTCTTAAGAAATTGCCAGACTGTTTTTCCAAGTGGTTGTACTGTAAAGGAGGAAGAAAACCTTTCCCTCTACCCTCCTAGGTTCTCCACCTGGGGCCCTGGAAATTAAACTGAGGGAAGAGAAATTGACAAGAGAAGCAGAGTGTGTTAAAACGCAGAGGGTTCATTCATGTGGGAAAAACACTGTGCTGAATGAGTCAAAAGATCCTTAGAACTGAGGCTTAGTAACATCTTAACAGAATAAGGGTGTAGAGAGGTGACAAGATGAAGAAAAAAGAGTTTAGGTCTTTGGGGACAGCAAGCAACGGGAGGGTAAGCATACTGGGGAAACTTATGGAAGGTAAGGGTTAATTTGGAAAGGTTTGTTATGCCAGTTCTTTTGGGTGCCATCCCTAGGCTAAGAGTCTAGAGTTGTCTAAGCCTGCTTTCAGACAAATCAGGGGGAAAGCAGAGAAGTGGTTTTCTGACATTTGTTGTTTCTCAGTTGTCTTCAGCTCAAAATAACCCTTATACCAAAGTAGCATAACCTTTATACCAGAGTATGGTGGGGCACACTCTGGCCTTTGGCCTCTGGCAAGTACCATTTCATGTTCCCACCAGCAGTAAACATTCTCCTTTGTCTGCATTTTCAATAGCAGGAAGAGTCAGCCCTTAATTTTAGCTATTTGAATAGGTATATAGTGGTATGTCATACCAGTTTTAACTTGCGTTTCCCTAATGACCTGAGATACTGGAGAAGACTCCTGAGACTCCCTAGGACTGCAAGGTGATCAAACTAGTCAATCCTGAAGGAAATCAACCCTAAATATTCATTGGAATATGAAGCTCCAGTACTTTGGCCACTTGTTGTGAAGAGCCAACTTATTGGAGAAGATTGAGGGCAGGAGGAGAAGAGGGTGACAGAGGATGAGACAGTTGGTTGGATGCACATGAACTTGGGAAAACTCCAGGAAGTGGTGAGGGACAGGGAAGTCTGTTGTGCTGCTACCTGGGGGGCTGAGAAGAGTTGGACATGACTTGGCAACTGAACAACAACAAGAAAATGACCTATGAAAATGACCTTCAATGTCTTTTCATGTGCTTAGTTAGCATCCATTTATTTTCTCTGGTGAATTATTTGCTGAAACATTCTACCCATTTAAAAGATTCACTTATTTGCCTTATTATTGAATCATATCGATTCTTTACATATTCTATACATAAGTCCTTCGTTGAATGTATTTTTGCAAATATTTTCTTCTATTTTTTAAATAGAATAGATGTCTATTAAAAGACGCCTCTTTTTTTTGCATCATAGTATCTTTTTCTTTTTTTTAGTATTTATTTATTTATTTGGCTGTGCTGGGTCTTAGTTGTGGCATGCGGGGTCTAGTTCCTCACCAGGGATGGAACCCCAGCCGCCTACACTGGGTGTGAACACAGTCTTAGCCACTCAAACACCAGGCAAGTCCCGGTCACAGTGTCTTTTAAAAAGCAAAAGTTTTAAATTTTAATGAAGTCGTATTGTTTTTTTTTTTTTTTCCAGCTTTTTTCTTTTGGTTGTATTTGAGAAATCTTTGCCAAATCTAAGGTCAGTAAGTTTTTCTTTTATACTTTATATGCTTTATAGGTTTACCTCTTTCATGGAGGTCTATTTCTGGGCTGAGTGTTGAAAGGAGAGTAGCCAAGCAAAAGTACAGGAGAGAACATTCTAGGCAAGAGGGACCACTTGAGCAAAGGCCCAGAGGGCTGGGAGCTTCTGTAGTTCAGGAGTAGTCAGGTATTCCTGAAACTAGCACACAGGGTGTAAGGGAACGAGACGGGTGAGAGCCCTCCTACTGGAGACGTGGCCTGGGCTGAGGGCAGAGGGCTAGACTGAAAAGCTTGCACTTTATCCTAAGGGTGACGTGGAGCTAATCACGAGTGTTAACCAGACAAGTGCTGCCGGCACCTCAGTTGCCTTATCAGCCAAATCAGGAGGAGGAGGAGAAGAGATAAGGAATGAACAAGTGTTTCATCTGGGGCCCAGGCAGGCCCTCTTCTCCTGCTCTTTCATTGGGGTACCCAGTTCTCCCCGAAGGGAAATGATAATCAACTCCTATTAAATGCTAACATTTCCGGGTGACTGTCTTACTGCTTCTGGGAGCTCTCCCTCCCCGCTCTTTCTCCGCTTTCTTTTTATTGGTATTAAGGTACAGTTAACTTACAATGTTGTGTTAGTTTCAAGTGGACAGCAAAGTGATTGTTATACATCTCTATAAGGAGCTCTTTTATTAGCCATGTTCATCTTTGTCTGTCGCTGGGGTGTCAATCTTGTTTATCAGGCCTCTTGCAACCTAGAAAGATTCAGTGTTTTGCAGTCCAGACTCAGGATGGTTTTCATGATTTGGGGCTCATCTACCTTGCGGAGACCAAGGCTCCATGTAGCCTGCACACCACCATGGCGTTCCCTGTTCCACCCCATCCCTTACCCTCCCTGGGTTAAGGACTTGTATGTTCTCTTGGATCCGTGCGGGGCATGGATGCGGTTTGGCTACCCCTGCCTGAGGATACCCAGGCGGGGGTCCACTGACTCGCCTGGTAAACCGGTCCAGCTGAAACTAAAGACTTCTCATCCCCAACCCTGTGTTCCCCCAGCCTCAGCGGAGGCCTCGCCTTGGTTTTTCACTTTAGTGCCTGAGGAGCCCTGGCCCCTCCCTGCCGCCCAGACCGCTTCCGTTTTCCAGGCGGGCGGAGGGGCGGCGCCTTAGGAAAGCTGAGTCTCGGTTTCCACGTTCCCCTCGTGCCGTTTCTGCTGTGTCATGGTTGGGAGGGGGGACGGGCGGAGACAGGAAAGGCAGATTTTGCTGAGTCACCCCAGCTGCTTCCTCAGCCTCCAGCTGGGTGCTTAGGTAAGGGCAGTCTTCCCTGCTGGCAGGAGGAAGTGAAACTTCTAGAAAAGGGTAGACGCTTCCCATTTCACTCAAGTTTTTGCACTGCGTTTGAAAAGCCCTGTCCCACACATCTCAAACGGAATGTGTCCAAGGTTGAGCTGCTGAAGGTCTCCCATCACAGCCAACTGATCATTCCATCTTCCCAGCTGGTTGAACCCAAACTTTGGAGTTAATCCTTGACAGCTCCTCTTACTCACATCCCATTTCCTATTCTTCTAACATGTAAAGCTCTGCCTTTACAATATACATGCATGTCCTAGGCCACTTACCTCTCTGTTCTTTGCAAGCCAGCATCATCTCTCCTTGGATTTGTGTGGTCAGTTGCCTTCTGCCAATGTCCTGTGTCACCCAGAGCAGCCAGTGATTGACCCCAGGAAACCCAGTGAGACCCCAGCACTCCTCCCCTCCCAGCCCTTGGGTCTCCCCTACTTACAAAGGTCCTAGCAATGGCCTGTAGGCCTCACAGGCTACATGTCTCTCCTGCTCCCATCTTCCACCTGTCCCCTCCTGCTCTCTGCTGCAGCCACCCTGACCTCCAGGCTGCTGCCTGTCCCTGCCAGGTCTGGGCCACCTGGGGTCTCAACTCTGACTTTTTCCTGTGGCCCCAAACAATGATCCTCCCACACCTCCCAGCCTGTGGAGCCCACCTTGACCTGACTGACCCATCACAATCACTGATTGCTTCCCATACTTCACATCTCTGACATCTCCAGCCAGGGAAAGTTCTGTGCTTGCAAGGGTTTATGTGGCTAGACTGGGCCCATCTAGACTGGGCCCTTCCAGAGACTCTGCAGTGATTTCCCTACTTTGAGATCTGTGACCTTAATTACATGTGCAAAGGGTGATTGAGGAGGAGGTAGACTCCAGGTTAGACATTTACAGCTGGCCTCCTGCAAAGGGTAATGACCCTATTCAATGATAACAGATCATATTCACAGGTTGTAAGGATTAGGCAAGGACATCTTTGTGGGGCCACAATTCTGCTTACCACAGATAAATGCTTACCTCCTGGGTATGGGGAGGATGAAATGGGACCCTGCTTGGGAGAAGGCTTGACTCAGAGCAAACTCCAGTGTTTCTTTCCCAATTCCATCTACATATGTCTTTGGTGCTCCCTACCCCCTTTCTGGATCATTTCCCTGGGCCCAGACTTCATGAGCACCCGTGTTCTGTCAAAGTGGGGTTCTAGCCTCTTCAGCTTTGTACCTCTAGCTCCACACATAATAAAACTGGCCCATTTCAGCTGCTCAAGTATTTGACTCTGCAAGGGAATCCAGAGAGAGGGTGATGGGTTCTCTGATGGAATTAAGCTTTATTTGAGGGGCAGGGAACTCCTAAGCGGTTCAGTGGTAAAAAAAAAATCTGCTTGCAGTGCAGGAGACGCAGGTTCGATCCCTGGGCAGGAAGATACCCGAGATGAGGAAATGGCAACCCACTTCAGTATTCTTGCCTGGGAAATCCCATGGACAGAGGAGCCTGGTGGGCTCCAGTCCATGGGGTCACAAAGAGTTGGACACGGCTTAGTGACTAAAGAACAACAACACTTTAGTAGTGGAATGCTAGGCATCACGCAGGTAGACGGCAGGACGGATCTCTCTGTCCACCCCATCCTGCTTCCCGAAGCTGTCATGGCAAATATCACAAACACAGTGGTTTGAAACAACACAGATTTATTCTCTGGAGTTCCTGAGGTCAGAAGTCCTGAAATGGGTGGGCAGGGTTGCATCCCTTTTGGAGTTCTAGGGGAGAATCTACTTCCTCAACTTTTCTAGCTTTTGGAGGGTACCAGCTTTCCTCGGCTCGTGGCCCCTAACTCCATCTTCAAAGTTAATGGCACAGCATCTTCCAATATCTCTGTCCTGCTTCCTTCATCACATCACCTTCTCTATCTGTAACCTCCCAGCATCCCTCTTATAAGGACTTTTCTGATCATATTAGGATAATCTTCCCATTTCTAGATGCTTAACTTAATCCCATCTGCAAAATCCTTTTTGCCATGTAAAATAAGTAACATATTCAGATGCTCTGGGGATTAGGATGTAGACAGGGTGGGGGGCATTACTTAGCCTACCACAGGAGGAGAAATATCATTTAAATCATTCCAGTTGTTTGAGAACAGAGAAGAGGATGTCAGGAAGCTGAATCAGCATGGGGAAAGGCCACAGGCTCAACACTGGGACAGGAGATACCAGATCAGCCCCATCCAGCCCCCTCTGCCCTGGGGTTGTCTGTGTGTGTTTGTATGTGTGCGTTGAGGGGCGGGGGAGGTCTGTTCTGGCTAAGTCAGGGGCTCCCAGGGAAGAAGCTGTAGTGAGGAGTGAGCTTGGACTCAGAACCAGGACCCCTGGGCCACTGAAGACTCTGTGTGGGGCACAGCCTGGCGAAGTCACTCTCCTCTTGGATCCTCTGCTCCCCCATGTTAGTGTGAGAATGGCAGATCACATGAGCTTCACCTTTGGGCTTTCTGAATGGACAGGCTGATGGCAAGCATTCAGACTTTCCCACTTTTATCCTATAAACTCTTGGAGGACAGCCTGGCCTCCCATAAAAGGGCATGTGATATGGGAGTCAGAAATATGGATTCTGGCTTCCAAGTGCTGTGCTCTGAATCCTGGCTTGGCTATCACTAGCCATGTGACTCGGGAAAATGACTTTACCTCTTTGTACCTTAGTATTTACGTGGACAAAACAGAGATGAAAATGACAGGGCTTTTGCCAGGATTAAATGCGTTCTTTCACATAAGGGTTCTATACACAGTAAGTGATCAGTAAAGTTGGACTAAGATCAAAACTTGTAGCTTGATTCCAACTCTTTCTGGCAACTAGCTGTATGATCATGTTTACCAGAAAGAGATCCTGTGGCATATAGTCATTCATTCAGTATTGATTGTCTGCTGCTTACCAGGCACAGTTCCAGGCTCTGGAGATTCACAAAACAAAACCCCTGCCGTCCTGGAGCTTACATTCTAATGGAGATATCTGTTTCTAATAATCCTTCTTTCTAGAAAGTTCCTGGCAACTCTTTTTTGAAATCTGCTAGCAGCTCCAGTTCTAGTCCTTACCTCTGTGAATCCTGTGAACCGGTAAATGCCATCCTCTGTAGAATGAGCCTTTCAAGGACAACCACGGAGGTGACTTCTGGGCTCTAGCGGGAAAAACCATGGTTTGTTTTTTGGCTTGTCTCGCCTTCTACTGGATTCTGAGACATGACGCCCTACCTTGAACTTTTGAAATCTTGGTACTAGACTGCCTGGGTTCAAACCCTTATCTTCACTTCTCTGCCACAGTTTCCTTATTTGTAAGATGGAGACAATAACAGTAACAGCCTTATGGAGTTATTATGAGGGTTTAATCTGTTAATACATGTGTTTAGTATAGTATCTGGCACACAGGAAGGGCTCAATGAATATTAGCTATTAGTATTGTTATCATTGTTCATCGGAGAGAAGGTCAATATATAATTTATACCAAGAGCTAGACTCTTTGGCATAGCCCTCTTCTCTAGAAGAATGAGCAGCCCCAATGTCTCTAGATTGATTCGGTGCCTGAAGTTCAGGTCAGTGATCCTGGAAGAGGATGGATATGGGCCAGAGCTCTAACCTCGGATCGCATGGACACCCTGAGCTCCAGTACCTGCTTGGTTCTTCCAGACTGTCTTCAAGCATCAGAGACTCCTACTTACCCCCAGGAAGGACCGCCTCAACCGCTGTAGTCCTCCAATCCAAGAATCCATGCTTGATGGCTGGGCTGGCCGTCCTCAAGCTTGTATTCACATTCCTTCAGAAGTGGAGCACTTGCTACTTCTTTTGCAAACAATATCCTTGTCCTGAGTCAAAGTTAAACTTCTTTGTTTGTTTTGTTTTGTTTAATCTAGAATCCAGAATTGCAGCTTTGGGAAGAGACTTTGGTATTATCATTTGCATTGTCATTTGGGCTCGCCCAGTGGCCTGCTTCCCCCCATCCTAAGTGATCAGTCTCGCGCAGTATCAATTCCATAGTTGATCACACGACCAGCTCCGTTCCAGGCCCGAGGGGGTACTGCCTGTGTGCTTAGTCACTCAGTCATGTCCGATTCTTTGCAACCCCATGGACTGAAGGCCGCCAGGCTCCTCTGTCCATGGGGATTCTTCAGACAAGAATACTAGAGTGGGTTGCCATGGCGATCTTCCCAACCCAGGGATTGAACCCAGGTCTCCCACATTGCAGGTGGATTCTTTATCATTTGAGTCATGAGGATGAGATAATTCAGACTCAATGAGCCCCTACGCAGGTGAGCAGGGAGGTGGTCTGGATGACCAACATCATTTGTCCAGCTGGGAACCAAGTGCTAAGAGGGCCTGAAGGAGACAGGCAGAGACCTGGAGTTTGGGTCCCGTTTTCCTGCTTTATGTGTGTCCTTGGTCATGTCACTTAATCCCTGCCCCACCCACCCCCCAGCCTCATTTTCTCTGTCTGTAAAATGGCAGGATCTACCTCACAGGGTAACTGTAGGGATGAACCATGGAAACAGTACGGTCCTTAGCACTTAGTAGGTGCTCAAGAAAGAAAAAATGGCCAAAGGGAACATGAAGAAGCAGGCTGCCAGCTGAAGGTCCCAGAAGGAGGTGACAATTAGGGAGCAGGCTGGTGCGGGGAACTGCAGACAGGGTCTGGGGACGGTGAGTCCTTAACATTGCCCTGCAGCCTCCTGCTCCGAGAAGCCCTGCCTCCCAGCTCTCTGGAACCATTCAGATTCCTGGGGTATTCAAGCACCGTTTCTGGGCTGGAGGCTCTGAAAGGGGCAAAATCAAACTGCTGCACAGATTTCCAGAAGGTTTTTTTTTTTTTTTTTTTAACGTCTTGTTTTAAATAGATTGTTTTCCAAGGGTCATATGACTGCTCCTCCTCCGCCCCCGCAGGCCAGGGGCGGACCGGGCGCCGGCCCCCGTGGGTGTTGCAACTTCGGGCCCCAAAGTGGGGAAAGGCCGGCGGGCGGCGGCCACGTGACTCGCCCCGGGGATAAATAGACAGCGACGCTGGCACTCGGCACGGTAGAGATCCCGTCTCCTCGATCCACTTGTGGGCTGTCGGAGCCAGAGTTCTCGGAGCCAGCATCGACCCTACACCTACGCAACCGCAGGATGGAGCGCCCGCAGCCCGACAGGCAAGTGCGGGGCAGGGGACCGGCCTCTCTCGGGCAGGGCAGCTCCCTCCCCGCAGAGCTCTCAAGACCGAGCCGGGAAGCAGGAAGCGACCTCGCTGAACGGGCGGGCGGTCACTTGGGGCTTTGGTGTTAGGAGGAGCTGGGTGCCAATCCCACCCGGTGGGGCAGTTGGAGAGATGAAAGGTGATTGACATGCCTGGCTCCCCGTGGATTACCCGATGGGAGTGTTGTCGTGGGACCGACTTTGGTTTTGGTTTTGTACTCGTGCGAGTGCTTGGAGGTAGCGGTCTGCTTAATCCGGGATATCCCCGCGATTGTGGGAGCCTGGGCGACAAAGCCTGGCTTCTTACTGGGACTCCTGTTGGCCGCATCCACCTCTGGCTAGCTAGCTGTCGAATTAAGGAGCACATCACCTCGGCTACTGAGCCGCGCTTGTTTTGGTTTTGCACTCGTGCGAGTGCTTGGAGGTAGCGGTCTGCTTAATCCGGGATCCCTGCGACTGTTGGAGCCTGGGCGACAAAGCCTGGCTTTCTTCTTGGGGACTCCTCTTGGCCACATCCACCTCTGGCTAGCTGTCGAATTAAGGAGCACATCACCTCGGCTACTGAGCCCGCGCTGGCAGTATGAGGGTGGCATAGTAGAGAAGGCACAGCAAGCAAGCCAAGGTCTCCTGACTACCTGGAATTTGGCCCTGGGTTTGTCCACCTCTGAGTCTGGCTCCTCCCATCTTCCAAGAATTTGACCAGCATGTACAGAACAGGGGGTGATGTTTCTGAAGGAGTGCTGGCCAGAAAGGAGAAATGACACTTGGGTGGGAGGTGGATGCAGACATAAGGCAGAAATACTCCCCAAAAGGGACTGTTTCTTTGAGTAAAACTGAGTTTTACTTGAGCTATTTCAATACTTTTGTGTGAGCAGAATATTACAAGGGATCATGAGATCTGTATCTGAAACCTCAACAAAGTTAATGAGTTAAATCTTGGGTCTAAAAGCCAGTGGAAGTAATTGCAGGTGAATTGAGCATTCACTCTCCCCACCGATGCTGCTCCCTCTCTTCTCTATTGAGAATAATTGGCCAGACCTTTCCTGTTGGTTTGCGGGACCCGTATTACACAGTGTTTTAATAACTGAAAAGTGTGGCTGGGGTTGCATCTTAAAGGTAGTTGGGAAAGTGGCTGTGTATTAGATGGGAACCTAGGTTTCTGCAGAGAAGCCTGATAAAAGCAGAAATGTCCTGCACACAGGCAGGGGTACCCTCAGAAGCTCAGCGTTGGAAGGGACTGTGCCCAGAGCTCTGTCCTCGACTGCCTTGTTCACCTCTGTACCTTCTCTCTGCAGCATGCCCCAGGATTTGTCAGAGGCCCTGAGGAGGCCACCAAGGAGGTGCACACCCAGGCAGAGAATGCCGAGTTCATGAAGAATTTTCAGAAGGGTGAGCTGACCCCAGAAGGTTTTAAGGTATGTGGACTGGAGGTACCAGCCTTGGCAGGGGTACATTGGGTGGGAGTGCACCCAAAGCGCAGAGCGATGGCATTAGTGAGGATGGCTACTAGGGATGCTGAGGGACCCGATGAGCATGTTCAAGGGAGTCATTTTACAGGCCATGACACTGAGGCTCAGAGAGTGGAAATGACTTACCCAGGGTCACACAGCAGGTTTCACAGCCTGCAATGTAGTATTGTGGAGGGGCTGGGGCAGTGGTACTCTTTTAAGTGACCACCTAGTGCCTGCTTGGCATTTTACTCACTTAATTTTAATTAGTGCTTCAGCTTTGATAAGGAAGACGAGGAAGGGAAGGCTCAGAGAGGTTAGGTAACTAACAGAAGGTCACACAGCCTGTAAGCAAATGAGAGAGGCCAAAATCGAGCCAAGGCTGGTTATCTTATCTGCCTCTGAAGGTAAGAGAGGAGTATGGGTTCAAGCTTGAGTACTTCCATTCCCTAATAGTAAGAATACGGGCACCATCTAACCTCCCCAAGGTACCTTTTCCTCACCTGTGAAATGAGCCTTTTCAACAGCAGGGTTTTCCTGTTTTTGGACCACACTGCACAGTATGTGGGCTCTTAGGTTTCCAGCCGAGGATTGAACCCATGCTCCCAGCAGTGGAAGCATGGAGTCCTGACCACTGGACCAAGGGAAATACCCAGCATGATTTCCTTAAGTGCCCATTGTATTTGAGGCATGAATTTGCTATTACTCAGCACAGTTGTGAAATTCATGGAGGTAGAAGGAAAGCATGTGAGAAAAGAACCGGGCAGGTGCTGGGTGTGAGGAGAGGCTTGTTTGGGTTGAACAGTGGATATGGGGAGCTGTGGCTCACCACTCCTGACACTCTGCCTTAGGGTACTGGGAGACGCCCCCTGCTTCCAACAGGAGAGGTGCTTCAGTGAGGGCGGTTTAACATGCAGCTCTAAGGCGCTCACAGCCCTGGGCTGTGTCCTGTGGGTGTGAGTCTAGCCCTTACTCCTTCGTTCTGCCCTCCACCCCCCTGAAAAAGCTGACGTACAGTTGCTGTAATGTGACTAGGGCAGTGGGAGTGGGGAGGTGGCCACTGGAGTACCCCATGCCCAGCCACTGTACGCTTTGGAACTTCCTTCTTGGCCCCTGAGTTCAGAGTCAGCACAAAGATCCAGGAGAGGGCCCAGTGCTCGCTCAGATTGTGCTGATGGCAGTAGTGTTTTTTATCATCATGGTCCAGCTTCAGTGCTGACTACCAGGTCGCGCCTAGTGCTTCAACTCTGCCATCCTCCCTGACCTGCACACCTGCCCCATCACTCTGTGGCCAGATTACCCTTCCACGCAAGGAAGGGAACCAAGGCTTGCCTTGTGCAGAGTCACTCAGGCCCCAGATTGCCTAGAGAGGGAGAGTGGTTTTATCCACCGTCACCCAACCAAGGACTGGCCGAGCAGAGTTAGGACCAGGTCGGTCACAGTTGAAAACCCAGGCTGCTCTGTACCAGGCTGCCTGGGTTTCTGCCCTGGTGAGAGACAGTGCTCTCATGAATGATTAAAGGCTCAGAAATCACCTGAAAACCTCAGCTGGAACATGTAAACTTTGTCCTCTTTCAAACTCAAAACTAGAAAATTAATGTGTAATGGGAGTTACCCGAGCCAAGGGGCACTGGGCTGTCCCCCAGCCCAGCTTTCAGAGGTGATGGGGTTCAGAGGGGTCTTCTGGGGAGAGCTGTGCCCTGCAGATGGATCCCCAGAGGTCAAAAGCCAGGGAGAGGTGCCTGGCATCTCCTGTAAGCACTTTCATTCAGTTACTTTCTCCAGAAAGCCATGCCTGTGCTTGGCTCCGTTTCTGTTTCTTGCCAGCTTTGTGATTTCTGTGTCTCATACCCTCCCTCAACTTTAGTGTCTTTTCTGTAGAATGGGCATAGCCGTTCCTTTGTTAGATTTTTCCAAGGAAAAATGAGGATTCATATTTTTTCCAGTGTAATAAAAGGTTTTTAGGCTCAGACAGTGCACAATAAAGATTTTCTCCTGTGACACTTTCTCTGGCTGCCACATGGGGAGGGTTGGAGGGGCTGGCAGGAAGTAGGAGCCCAGCCTGGAGAGGTGACAAGGATGACTCTGAAGGCAATAGTGCAAAGGGGCTGGATGCTCTGATAACCACCTACTTGCTCTGGTTTCAGCTGGTGATGGCATCTTTGTACCACATCTACGTGGCCCTGGAGGAGGAGATCGAACGCAACAAGGAGAACCCCGTCTACACTCCCCTCTACTTCCCAGAGGAGCTGCACCGCCGGGCCGCCCTGGAGCAGGACATGGCCTTCTGGTACGGGCCCCGCTGGCAGGAGGCCATCCCCTACACGCAGGCCACCAAGCGCTATGTTCAGCGACTCCAGGAGGTGGGGCGCGCCGAGCCCGAACTGCTGGTGGCCCATGCCTACACCCGCTACCTGGGCGACCTGTCCGGGGGCCAAGTTCTCAAGAAGATTGCTCAGAAGGCTCTGAACCTGCCCAGCTCCGGAGAGGGCCTGGCCTTCTTCACTTTCCCCAATATTGCCAGTGCCACCAAGTTCAAGCAGCTGTACCGCTCCCGCATGAACACACTGGAGATGACTCCCGAGGTCCGGCAGAGGGTCCTGGATGAGGCCAAGACTGCCTTCCTGCTCAACATCCAGGTGAGGGTCTGGGCTGTGCTGCGTGGCCACCCTGTCTCCAGCTGCTCTTCCAAGAACATTTCTCACAGGGGAGCGGGGGGCGTCAAGGGTCATGGTTAAGGGCAGGGGCTTGGGGTCCAGGGTTCCAGTTCTGTCACTTACCTGGTGGGGTGATCTTAAGGAAATTTCTTTCTTCATCACTTTGTACTTCAGTTTCCCTATCTGTAAAATGGGTATATAATAGCACTTAGCTCACAGAGTTGTTGTGACTGCTTAAATCAATCAAGTCCCCAAAGCAGGGCATGTCACAGGGTCAGCCCTCGACATTCAGTTCAGTTCAGTTGCTCAGTCGTGTCTGACTCTTTGCAACCCCATGAATCACAGCATGCCAGGCCTCCCTGTCCATCACCAACTCCGGGAGTTCACTCAGATTCACGTCCATCAAGTCAGTGATTTCATCCAGCCATCTCATCCTCTGTCATCCCCTTCTTCTGCCCCCAATCCCTCCCAGCATCAGGGTCTTTTCCAATGAGTCAGCTCTTCACATGAGGTGGCCAAAGTATTGAAGTTTCAGCTTCAGTATCATTCCTTCCAATGAACACCCAGGAGTGATCTCCTTTAGGATGGACTGGTTGGATCTCCTTGCAGTCCAAGGGCTTTCAAGAGTCTTATCCAACACCACAGTTCAAAAGCATTAATTCTTCGGCACTTACCTTTCTTCACAGTTCAACTCTCACATCCATACATGACCACAGGAAAAACCATAGCCTTGACTAGACGGACCTTTGTTGGCAAAGTAATATCTCTGCTTTTCGATATGCTATCTAGGTTGGCCATAACTTTCCTTCCAAGGAGTAAGTGTCTTTTAATTTCATGGCTGCAGTCACCATCTGCAGTGATTTTGGAGCCCAAAAACATAAAGTCTGACACTATTTCCACTGTTTTCCCATCTATTTCCTATGAAGTGATGGGACCAGATGCCATGATCTTCGTTTTCTGAATGTTGAGCTTCAAGCCAACTTTTTCACTCTCTTTCACTTTCATCAAGAGGCTCTTTTGTTCCTCTTCACTTTCTGCCGTAAGGGTGGTGTCATCTGCTTATCTGAGGTTATTGATATTTTTCCTGGCAATCTTGATTCCAGCTTGTGCTTCTTCCAGCCCAGCATTTCTCATGATGTACTCTGCATATAAGTTAAATAAACAGGGTGACAATATACAGCCTTGACGTACTCCTTTTCCTATTTGGAACCATTCCGTTGTTCCATGTCCAGTTCTAACTATTGCTTCCTGACCTGCATATAGGTTTCTCAAGAGGCAGGTCAGGTGGTCTGGTATTCCCATGTCTTCAGAATTTTCCACAGTTTATTGTGATCCACACGGTCAAAGGCTTTGGCACAGTCACTAAAGCAGAAATAGATGTTTTTCTGGAACTCTCTTGCTTTTTCGATGATCAGCGGATGTTGGCAATTAGCTACGGTTATTGTACGGTGTGAGCGTCACCATTGTGGCACTCTGTGACAGCTCCCTGTGACAGCATGCAAGTAGGCTGTGTGCTCATAGGCAGCCAGGTTGGCACTGCAGCGTTCACGGATGCCGCAGACCCAGCCTCCGCCACCTGGGCCTGTCAGCCCAGCCAGGAGGCGTGATCCGTTCTTTTTACAAGTGTCTCAGATCCAGGGGAAGATGGGTTTTGCCTTGAAAGGTGACCTTTTAGGCAGAGCCAGGGTGGGTGTTCCCAGTGGGGGTGAGATTCCTCCTAACCCTGATGTTGTAGAATTCTGTCGCTCTCCTCCTATCTGGAGGCCTTGTGGGAACTGGGCTCTTAGTTTATGCTCTCCTGGCTCCTTATTCCCAGCCTGGGACCCCAGAAGAGATTGGTCATAGCACTCGCTATTGAGCAACGTGTGTCCTTTGCATACCGCTAAAAAATACCCAGCACACCTGGTCACTCTTCTGAGAAAAGCTGTATCTTTCAGAAAGGTGGTGTAGAAAGAACAGGCGCTTTGGAGCCAGAGCCCCATGGGAGGGCTGGCCCTTTCCGTGTGACCTCTGGGTTAGCCACCACCCAGGCACTGAATTTCTGGAGCAACAATGTCGTGGTCTGTAACCCTGGCTAATGAGTACCACAGAGCATTGAGGGCCTGCTTGGGTACCACTCAACACATGGTAATTTGCAAAGGGACCAGGCATATGGGCATGAGTGGCCATTCAGAATGGCCGTTATTGGGCAGCATTTGGAGAAGACCAGGCAGGCGAGTTAATGAACTTGTGACATCTTATGTCTTAAGCTGGATGTTCGGTATTTTTACTGTGATTCTGTTCTGTCATGCTATTTCACAAGCAAACCTCAGACCTCCCATCAGCAGGCTGGCCCCACCTTTCATGGAGACGTGTGCTTTGTTCTCTTGCAGCTGTTTGAGGAGTTGCAGGGGCTGCTGACCCAGAAGGCCAAGGACCCTGATCCCTCGAAGGCACCAGACCTTCACAGGCGAGCAGGCAGCAAGGCACAAGGTGAGGGCCTCCCGGGGGGCGTTTGTGGAGGGCACGTGGCCTAGCCATCTGGCTCCTGTGTCTCTGACTCTTCTGTCTGCTCCACGCTTTAAATGGGAAGTCGAGGGTGGAGCTGGCCTTCACCCGGATGACCCCTCTGCACTTCAGTCTCCCCATTCTAGAATCGGGGGTTGGGCTGGTTATAGGTCACTTTTGAGTACTCAAAGGATGCTCTGAAGTCATGGCAAGTCCTCCCCCGCCACCCCCCACAACAGTTTAGGTCCCTTGGGGGTCTGTTAACGGTTCTCGAGCAGAGACCCCCTGACTTGGGGCTAGGGGCCCAGGGCAGCTTCTAGCTATCCTCCCGCTGTGGATGCAGGGTCGTGTCTCGGGTTAGTCCCTCCCTCAGGCCGCTCAAAGAGCTCTCTAGGGGATGGCAATGCTGAGAGAACATACAGGAAACTTCCAGAGCACCAGAGTGCTCCACAGATGTCCCCTCCCTCCCTGTGGGTGAGAGTGTGGCTTTGGGAGTCAAAGGAGGGGAGGGGTGCAGCTTGGCCACCTGCTTGGCGGGTCATCTCCGGCCTCTGCTGCTGGTGCCACCATAGCTCACGTGTGCCAGGACAACATGGACCCCTCTGTCAGTGGGGCTCTTCAGGGAACACTGGAATGTGGCCATTCCTGATGAGATTACCCGGTGGGGGTGAGGAGACTCAGCCCTAACACATCAGTTCTCAAACTGTGGTCCCCTGGGTACCCCTGGAGAGTACTTCTCACAGTCTGGCCGAAAATGGAAGAGTGGACAGCTTGGGGAAGTAAGCAAGCTCCCTGGCTTAGGAGGTATCCAAGTAGTGGCTAGAGGGCTACTGGTTTGCATCTAGTGGGGACTTTACTAGACCCGCTGAGGTGGCTCTGATGTGTTTTTCTGTGACGTTAAATGGCCCAGCTTCCATCCTCCGGGAGTTGACATCATCTCCCTTCTCTTTCAGACTCGGCTCCCGCCAAGGCGTCCAGGGGGAAGCCCCAGCCCAGCGTCCTCTCCCAGGCACCTCTCCTGCGATGGGTCCTCACACTCAGCTTTCTGGTGGCCACGGTCGCTGTGGGGCTTTATGCCATGTGAATGCAAGTGTGCTGGCTCTTGGGGGCCATGAAAACTGTTCGTGGAGAGGGGCAGCCTCTTGGCTGGCTTCCTTCCCTTGAGCTTTGGGCAGGGGGCAGCTGTCAGGGCTCCTGCTGTCTCCCTGCGTCCCTCTCTTCTGGATAAAAGGAGCCTGAGACATCTCCACCAACCCAAAGTACATCCAGTCAGTGACCTGAACTTCAGAGTGGCATAAGGGGTCTTCCCTGGCCCCTCAGCACTCTCCCCTTCCTGTTCCTGCAGCAGAGCCCAGAAGATGTAGCCAGAGCAACAGCCGTTGTGAACCTCCAAAAGCCTTGGGTCTGAAGTCTCCCTTTTGACCCGCTGTGACCACTTGCCCTGTGGGCCATGGCACTTTTTGTATATGTTCAAAGATGTTGTGTCTTGTTTCCTTCTTGTTTTTGTTGGAGCCACTCTGTGTTCCTGGCTCAGCCTGAACTGTGGTATTCTGTTGTGTTCTATTCTGTTCTTATAGCAGGGTAGGGGTGGGTTGTGGCGGGTGGGGAGGGAAGTGTTTAATAGGACTGTGGCCTTGATTGCTAACTTTCATGTGAAACAATAAACTAAATGGCCTGATAGTAACTTGATGTGTTTTTCTTGGGCTCTGTTACCCTTGGGGAGCTGACCTTTCTTCCTCACATGTTTCTTGAAAGTCTGGTGGGCAGAAGGGGTGAAAGTGTGGGTGACACAGGAGCTGGTTTGGGATGTTGTGCTCTGTTCTGAGGGTGGTGGGGGTGACCTTGAAGCAGTCAGTGGGCACGTCTTTGGGGTGAGCCCTGCTTGAAGAAGACAGCTTTACCAAGGACGGGATTCACTGTAAAGCTGAAATGAGCAAATTCTGGAATAAGACCTGTGTCTTGTACAGTGAATTGTAGGGACTGGAGTAAGAACCCGGGTTCAAACCCCTGGTTTTCTTCTTTCTATAACAGCCTTTGGGGTTAGGTATTAACCCTTCCGGGGCTTTGTCACCTTTAACATGTATACAGAGACCCAGCTCACCTGTCTTGAGAAGCGAATGAGATGCGTGTAAAATGCCAACAGCACACAGTAGGAACTCTTAATAATGAAATGAGGGAGACCAGTGTTCTGTGATTCTTGTTAAGTGATTCTCAACTGCGAGTCATCTCACATGATGTCATCTCATTTGAACCTCAGAAAAACTGAGGAGTTAACCACTTATAGAGGGTCAGGAAGGATTTAAACCAGGTCTGGCCAGCTCTAGAGCCAAGCCTTTTCCATTGTCCGAAGTCCTCAACGTGAGTTCGTTGCTCAGTAGTGTCTTTGTGATCCCCATGGACTATAGCCCACCGGGCCTCTCTGTCCATGGAATTCTCCAATACTGGAGTGGGTAGCCGTTCCCTTCTCCATGGGATCTTCCCAACCCAGGGATTGAACTCCAGTCTCCTACATTGCAGGCGAATTCTTTACTGACCGAGCCACAGGAAGCCCTGAAGTCTTAAAATCCACTGAATGTAAAAATGTAGTCCCCCAATCTGGGAGAGTGAAAGCCCCAGGTTGAAAGTGTATTTAGCAAAGCAAAGGACAAAGCTTTTCCTTAATGAGACTCAAACGTGAACACTGGGATCCAGGAGACCTCTGTCCCTAGTTATGGCTCTGTGAAGTAAGTCTGGAACATGGTCAAGTCACTTCATGTCTCCATTTGCTCACTGGCAAACTAACAACCACCTGCATCCCACAGCTGGTAGGAGGGTCTAGCGGTCAAACACCAGTCTGTGGATGGTGACATCAGAATACCTGGGTATCATGGACCCCCAACCTGAGAGGCCCTGATTCTGGAGACTTGGACAGGACTCTGCAATGGCTAGTTACCGAAAGCTTCTTGGTAGATTCCAAATAGCAAGCAACTAGGTCTAGAAGCCACTGTTTATGTGATGATGTATGCCTACCAAGAGTAGGCATTCAAAATAATTACTTGGCTTTTTTCACCCAGGCCCAGTTTCCAATTTTCTGTGACAAGGATACCAGTACTCATTGTTTGCAGTGACAAAGGAAGGAAGAGAGGGAGGGGAGATAGAACCACTTTAAATTCTACCAACAGGAAAATGGCTTAATATTCTGTATTTTAACTAGAATGAATTAAAACTATGTCTCCATGCAGAGGGACCTCCCTGAAGGTTGATTCATTTGGTGTAATTTTGACACCTTTAAACAGACTCATATTTTAAACACTGCCTGTAAATGTGTCAATGTAGACTACGGAATAAAAAGATGGTTCCTGTAGTTAGTGTTTACAGTGAGAATGGAAAAGAAGTGAGGGGAGATTATGTAGTCCTTGTTGCCGCTTGAGAATCCGTCAAGTTCTGCTGGATCTTCCCGTTTTTCTAACCTAGGCTGGGAATCTGGTCGTGAATTTTCGCAAATTTTAAGCATTGCCAAATAATGAAAATTTTCTACAACTTAAAAAACAAAAACACCATTTGGGCCTAAGAAAACATCCCTGGAGTCTCAAGTCTGACTTCAGTCCTAGAGGCGTTAAGGAGACCAGAGATGGATTATTTCTGATTAATCCCCAACTTGTTTAGGTGTGAGAGCGGGGAGGGGAGGAGGGCAGCGCCCCCTCCAGACGATAGGGACAGCAGGCTCACACCCGGCAAGTGACCACACCCTGAGAAACAAGTACTTCTCAGGGACCTATAGCTTCTTCCGCCCGTGGTCGGAAAGGGGTCATTTCCTCCTGAAAAAGACTTAAGACGAGTACACAGCAAGGTCCTCCCCTCCGCCATCTTTGCCCCCCGCCCCGCCCCTTCCTCCAGGTCAGTTTCGCGCCAAATTGTCCCGCAAGCAAAATGGAGCCCGGAAGGAGGGTACCGACGTCATGCGCCCTGCAGCCAATCCCCTTCAGCAGTTTCTTTGGAGGCGGGACCCGCAGACGCAGAGCAGTCCAATCGCTGGCCTCGGGGTCTCGGCGAACCAATGAGGGCGCAGCGGCCGCGGCGTCCAAACGCTGTATCTGGTTTTTCCCGCGAAACGCGGCAGCGGACAGTGGGGGCTCTTGTGTCTGCTGTTCCGGGGAGCGCGGGAAGGCAGAGGTAAGGCTGGCGGAGCTGGGGAGTGGGCCCTTCGGAGCCAGCCCCCCGGGGGACCGCCTGCGTCTGCATTTGGGGTGCAGTAGGGCTGGGCAGGGGTGTCCCATGGGAGAGCTGGGGTCGAGGTCTGGGAGGCGGAACCGGGCTCACGTCTGCCTCGCACTCGGAGCCGAGAACCTGCGTGTCGAAGGGGACGCCGCACGCCCCCATCTGCCCTCCAGTCTGCTCCATCTCCTTGTTCCGCGTCAGGTGCAGTCATGTCGGGCTTCGACGACCCCGGCATTTTCTACAGTGACAGCTTCGGGGGCGACAACGCGGCCGATGAGGGGCAGGCCCGCAAATCGCAGCTGCAGAGGCGCTTCAAGGAGTTCCTGCGGCAGTACCGGGTGGGCACCGACCGCACCGGCTTCACTTTCAAGTACAGGTGCGTGCCGGAGCGGGACAAGAGGGGAGATGCGGTTCCAGCGGTGCTAAGTTCCACTACCTGGGGCCCCGCACCCTCATGGCGTTTGGTTTTGTACATTTTATATCTGAAGTTAACTTTTGAGTGAGTCACCTGGGCCCTTTGGTTCTTTTCCCAGGATTTGCTTCTATTCATCTGTTTCTTATAGTCCTTCTATGTTATGCCTACAATACTTTGTAAAGCGAGTTATCTTCAGTTCTCTGGAGATGGTAGTTATGCTTTACCTTACTTGCTCACTCATTCTTTCGTTCCAGTCAGTCAGCTTCTACTGCTTGAGCACCTGCTGCATGCCAGCCACTGTTCTAGGTGATGAGCTGCAACACTGAATGAGCTGGGCAAACCCTTGGTCTTCGTCATTATACAATGGTGACATCCCACCAAATCCTTGTAGGCCCTTAAATGCAGACAGCATGAATTTACAGGTCCAAACTTGGGCCTGATGCAGTATTAGCTCAGTGACTTCCAAATGACAGTCTCTCTGAGCCTCAGTTTCTTCATCAGTAAAATGGGCATAGCCACTCCTGTTTCGATTTATTCATGCACCAGCTGACACTGACCATCTGTGTGCCAAACCCTAGGGTACAAAGATGAAAAGATTCATACTACTTGCCCTCAAGGAGCTTTTGAATCAGTGGGACTGAGGCGTAGGCATGCCCAAGTAAATTACAAGGTGATGATTGCCTCAAAGGGGGAGTGTACAAGAGGAGTTAGGGGAGGCTTCAGGTGATCTAGAGCTGAGAGAAGAATATCTGGTGTGGAAGGCATTTCTGATAGCAGGAGGTGCATGCATGGGCAGTATGGGGTGGCCTGTTAGAACAAGGGGCTCTCAGAACCAGACTGGTTGTTGTATATGGCTCTGGACATAAGGTAGAAAGGGATGAGCCTGAGGAGCTCAGTGGCCCCCAGTGGTGTTTTTGGGATAATAGTCTCACGGGATGCTCTGTAAAAAGAGTCTGGTGGTTGATAAGACAGGCATGATCTCTGCTGCCTTCCATTGCCAGGTTCCAGCTGTGTGCCTTGTTAGTATCTGAGAGAGGGTTAAAGGCTCCAGGGAGTCCAGTGAAAGGACTGGTTTGCAGTGAGAGTCTCACAGACTCGTCTGTGAACTTTGAACTGTTCTTTGATGATGACATGGACTGCTTCCGTGGAGCTTTCTTTGGAAGATGCTTCTGTTGGGGGATGGGGGATGGTTTGCTGGGTTATAGTGGAGGTGGATAGCTGGATCCAGCAGATCCACCTGGAGCTTGATGTGTTTGGGAAGCTGGTGGCAGAGCAGTGGTGTGGGCAGACTCAGGGTGTGGGTGCGCCCCTGCCAGTATTGCCTCCTCTTCTCTGTGGGCCTCTGCCAGTATTGCCTTCTCTCTCTGTGCCCGTCCCTGCACCTACTCCAGGGATGAACTCAAGCGGCATTATAACCTGGGGGAGTACTGGATCGAGGTGGAGATGGAGGACCTGGCCAGCTTTGACGAAGAGCTGGCTGACTACTTGTACAAGCAGCCAGCCGAACACTTGCAGCTGGTGAGTGGGACCCCTGCCCTGGGACCCTTGCCCCAGAACCCCCAGGGCTGGCCCTGCTCTGGTCACTCACAGCCTGTTCCCTCCTCATCTCCAGCTGGAGGAAGCTGCCAAGGAGGTGGCTGACGAGGTGACCCGGCCACGGCCTGCTGGTGACGAGGTACTCCAGGATATCCAGGTCATGCTCAAGTCAGACGCCAGCCCGTCCAGCATCCGTAGCCTGAAGGTGGGTCCCCTCGGAGGGTGGCGGTGGTGGCTGTGTGCATGGAGGGGTTTTGGAGAGAGACCTGAGTGCCACCTGTGCTACCCTGAGCAACTCATTCAACCTTTCTGAGTCTGTTTCTGCCTCTGAAAAATTACCTCATTGGACAAATGCTTGCTGAGCTCCTTCTGTGGGCAGGACATAAGTTGAGTCCTGGAGGAGCAGTACTGAACTCAAGGACAAGCTTCTTTCCCTGGGAGACTGGATAAATAGTTAATGTCATTCACGATAACTGTAGGTGACTGTGAGAGCAGTGGGAGAAATTGGGAAGTGATGAGAACACATAGGGCCCCTCTGGAAAAGATAGAGAAGGCTGCTTTCCAGAGGGGACATCTGAGTGGAGACCTGTGTGTGAGAACGAGCAGCGTGCAAATAGCTGGGAGGGAACACGGGGTGGGGAGAGGAGGGCAGGGCATAGCTAGTGTAAAGCTTGCAAAGTGAGGGGCCAGGGCATGTACCAGGCTGAGGGAAGGACTGTCAGTGTGACTGGCGAGTATTGGGGCCACAGGAAAGCTGGGCAGGGCCCGTCTGCCATCCAGCAAACACTTTTTGAATAGCTACCTCACACCGGATGCTGGGTTCAATTCTCACTGTAGACAGATGGTACTGGTTCCTTGGAGCTTATAGTGAGAGAAACAGACAAGGAGCACTGAGCTGGTTTCAGGTCCCAGGATGTGAGCCATGAAGAAGAAAAAACGGGATCAATATGAGGGGCCGGGTGCGGTTGGAGAAGGCCTCTCTGAAGAAGTGGTGTTGGGAGGAGTCTGAGAGATGATGACCCTGTGACAGCTCAAGGGAGGAGTGTTCCGGGCTCAAGGAGAAGCAGGCACAAAGGCCCTGGGGTGGGGACAGCAGCCATCTCAAGGGACAGACAAGGGGCAGATGGCAGCCGCTGTGGCTGGACCCCAGGGAGTAAGGGCAGGGGAGTGGAGGGGAGGGAGCGAGTGGAGAGCCAGGTGGCCAGGGCCTTCGCTGCTGTGGAAAGGAGTTCGGAGTGAGAGCTGAGTAGGAGGATGGGCTGATTCTATCTTTAAAAGCTTCCTCTGGCTGCCAAGTGAAAGGAGAATTTATAAAGCAGGCGGGAGTGGGACCCAGGGGAGTTCCCGAGGAGGACGTGAAGGTCGAACGTTGGTTCTTCTGTCAGAAGGTTGTTGTGAGAAGCAAATGAAAGGATGCCTGTGCCTGTGCCTGTGCCTGGTGAACTCTGGGCCCAGGTTGTGCCACCAAAAGGCCACGCACTGGCCTTTGCTGGAGCCCTCGTGTCCTGCTGCGCAGTTCAGGTCCCCCCATGACTTTCCTTGGTTGGCATGGTGGCACGTCTGTTACAGGAGCAGGGCCGGGCTGCGGGCTCTCAAAGCTGTGGTGTGTGCTAGCTTTGTCTCTGCGCTGCACCAGGCTGGGGGTGAGGGGGGAGGCGCAGGCGGGCCTGCACTTGAAACAAGGCCGAGCATCATGTGTCTGCCTGTCCATGGAGGCGGATTTGGGCTTGTTTGTGGGGCAGCTATTTCCTCAGAAAAGCAAACCTCAGCCCCACTTGAACAGATTTCCTCTTCTCATCCCCATTGGAAAACCCAGTGACTGGCCTGCTTGGGTGGGCATTCTGTTAGAGGAGGAGCCCTCTCTAGAAGGTCGCTTGTCAGGGTGGCCTCTGGGCTGAGGCAGCCCCAGTCCTTTCCAATCCTGGGGGCTCAGATCCCTGCACTCTGTAGAGTGTTTTCCAGAAAGCAAGCTCTGACATGGGTGTCAGCAGTTCTGGGGTCTGCTGGGCACGTGTGCCCCTGGTCTCAGTCACCAGAGAGGGCCAGCCTCCTTCCTGCTCCCCTCTTCACCCCACTGGCTTCAGAGGGGGTATCAGCTCGAACCCGTAGCCTTCCTGCCTGTCCCAGAACACCTGCTGGAAATAGGAAGAAAAGATGATGATAAAAGGAACTTTTATTTTGCTTTTTATTATAAAAATATCATACACACAAAAATAGTGAGGGGGCATCCCTGATGGCCCAGTGACTAAGACTCTGCTTCCAATGCAGGGGACCGGGCTTCAATCCCTGATCAGGAAACTAGATCCCACATGCTGCAACTAAATATATATATATACACACACACATACATATATGTATGTGTGTGTGTATATATATGTATATATACACTAAGTGCCACAATTAAGACCAGGCATTACCAAATAAATAAATATATATTTTTAAAAAAGTAGCGAGAAGAGTGTAATGACCCCATCTGCCTCCATCTGGGTTTAACGGCTGTTAATATTTTGCCTTACTTCCTTTCTCCCTTTTTCTGCTGAAAGATTTTAAAGTAAATCACAGACATGGCACTTTATGCCTAAATACTTCAGCAGACATTAGAATAGAAGAGATTCTTGATACGTGATCTTGGGCGTCCCTGGCTCCCCTCACGCAGCCCCCTCCCTGCGGCTCTGTTGCAGTCGGACACAATGTCACACCTGGTGAAGATCCCGGGCATCGTGATCGCAGCCTCGGGGGTCCGCGCCAAGGCCACCCGCATCTCCATCCAGTGTCGCAGCTGCCACAGCACGCTTACCAACATTGCCATGCGCCCCGGCCTGGAGGGCTACGCCCTGCCCCGGAAGTGCAACACGTGAGTGGGCTTCACGGGCCCTGTGGCACCCTGGGTGGGACGGGGAGATGTCTGAGCGGAGGTGTGAAGGGTGAGGATGAAGTGCTGCAGCCAGGAGGGGCTCGGGCCGCAGCGTGCCCTGTGGGCATAGGGCCAAGCGGACGTCCTGGGTCCTGGGTTTGAGAACAGGGTGGTGTCCCCCTGCCCTTCTGCGGTGGTGAGTTCTGTCCCTCCAGGGAACCCAGGCAGCCTGTACAGGGGGCCGAGGTGGGGAGTCCACCTGGAGTCTTCAAACCCTGGCTCTTTGGAGCAGGTCTGGAGAGGAGGCCAGGAACATGGCAGGCTCCTTGGTTTACATGTGGCCTATGGCTGCGTTGCCTGTGGCCTCGTGGCCCACAAACGGAAAATATGTGTCTCTGGCTTCTTTCAGAACATGGTTGCTGACCCTGATCTTCAGGGCCCTCACCCTTTTCTGGCTTCTGGTTCCCCTCTGCTTCCTAATCTCAGGCTTAGCCACACTTCTCTTTTCTACACTTAATTCCTCTTTGATCTGGGTTTTTGTGTACCCTGAGTGCAGAGGACATGCAGATGTGTATTTCCACTGAACCCCCACCTCCAGTCTGGCTACCTGCCAGACACCCCCATGTAGCTGTCTAACACTGGTTAATGGGAGAGCCAGGTTCCAAGCAGGCCTCTCCAACCCTAACCCCGTGTATTCCCCTCGCCGAGCCACCCTCCTCTAGTGCCTTCCCCGAGCTTGTCCTGGAGACGCCGAACTTGCCACTGGCCAGGCTTGTCGCTGACTTGTTTGATGGGTTCCCTGGGCTTGGGGCTCTGGGGTAGCTCTCGTGACTCTTTTCTCCTCTCTCCTTATAGGGATCAGGCTGGGCGCCCCAAATGTCCACTGGACCCGTACTTCATCATGCCGGACAAATGCAAGTGCGTGGACTTCCAGACCCTGAAGCTGCAGGAGCTGCCGGACGCCGTGCCGCACGGGGAGATGCCTCGGCATATGCAGCTCTACTGTGATCGGTGAGCGGGCCCCTGGCTGTGCCCCCAACGCCAGGTCAGGGCTGTGAGCGGCTGGCTGGCCATGCCTCCCGCCCCTGAGTCAGGGGCCATATGTGGACCCCGAGTGCAGTGGGGAGCAGGGAATAGGGCTGGTTATGGAAACTTGCTCTGTGCCTGGTGCTTCCTCCAGGCTTTTCCTCCCCTTGTCTCCCAGTATTCTGCAGGAGCGGGTCAGTCTCACTTGTGACCAGCTCCCTGGGTGGAGGGGTCTGGCTGCCGCCGCCTGCATTCTTCCTGCAGAGTCTCCCTGGCGCTCTTAGAACCGGGAGGCCTGAGGTGGCACAGCTGAACGGGGAGGACCCTCTTCCCAGGCTGACGCCCGCCCTGGGCTTTTTGTTAAGACTCTTCTTGGATGTTGCTGGGTAATTGGAAAGTGGGGAGAGGGTGCTGGGCTGGCCCGGTCCCCTTCCAGGGACCTGGGAGGATGGTGTGGAGATATGGACAAGGCTTCTTCACCTGGGCTCACACACCCTGATGCCTCAAGCAGGTAGTCTCTGCAGTCGCTTTTTGGACTAGGGGATCCACAGGTTGTTAGCTCCCTTAGTGACCGTGGAAGGTGTAGAGGTCAGACTGCTGAGCAGGTGACATGAGCTCACTGAGCCTCAGTCTCCTCACCAGGAAAATGGGGACAGTGACGGGCCTTATCTCTCATCACTGCTGGGAGATTTAAAGTAGAAAATGCATGTGAAGTGTTTACCACAGGTCCTTCATACAAATTAAGTATTTGGTGTTAGATTATTTGTGCAGTCTGGGGTTAGATTTAAAGCTGAAAAAGTGGGATCTGGGAAGAGAGGAGTCCCAGAATGTTAACAATGACAGTGAGGGTCCTTTAGGGATGGGACTCTTATTTTGCCTAATGCCCTTCTGGGTCTGGTACCTCACTTGATCCCACAGTAACCCAGCAGGTCAGATCACTTTATCAAAGCCCTCCAGGGTCAGAGAGATGCAGTGACTTCTTTGAGGTCACACGGCTCGTAAGTGGCAGAGTACGAATATATGCCCCAGCGTCCTGTCCATGCTGCACTGGAGCATGTTCTGGCCGGAGGGGCTTGGAGACGTCCTTGTTGCAGCATTTTTTTTTTAAAGAGGAGATTAAAATCCAGGTGTGAAATGACTTGCCTGAGCTTCGTGGAGCTGTGAAGAGGCAAAAATGGGGAGTGGCCCTTGCAGGGAGGCTGGGTGGGCCTCAGGAGGAAGGCTTCCCCTGAGATGGCTGAGGGGAGCCTTGCAGTGCCTCTGACAGCAGGCCAGGTGGAGATGGGGACCCTGAGGAGCCGGGGGTGGGCCTTCTGACCCTACCCAGTCAGGCCGCTGCTATGACCAAGGATTGTCGTCCTCCCAGCAGCTGTGCCCTGCTGTCCAAATGTGGGCTGGGTTGTGGTGAGAGGGCGAGAGCCCTGGGGCAGGGCGGCGGCTAGAGCCAGATCAGCTCCTGACGCCTCCTGTAGAGATGCTGAAGTGAACGGCGAACGCCAGGGGCTCTTGCCCCCACCAGACTCTGACCTTCTTCCTCCTTTCTCACCACCCTCCTCTAGGTACCTCTGTGACAAGGTCGTCCCTGGGAACAGGGCCACCATCATGGGCATTTACTCCATCAAGAAGGTTGGCCTGACCTCCAGCAGGGGCCGCCACAGAGTGGGCGTGGGCATCCGGAGCGCCTACATCCGGGTCCTGGGCATCCAGGTGGACACAGATGGCTCCGGTGAGTGGGCTTTGGCTGACTCCCCTTGTCCCTCCCCGGGCCTCCTCCTAGTCCCCCTGTCTATACCCCTGCCCCTACATTCTCTTCTGCATGGCAGCCAGGGAGAGCAGTGCTTCCATAACCAAAGATACCTGTCACTGCCCTCAGCAAGATAGAAGACATCCCGGTGGTCCCTGAGGGCCCCTCTGATCTGGCCCGTAATTCCTTACCACCCGCTTCCAGGTCCTCCCCTTGCTCACTGGAGCCTGCCGCACATAGGCCCAGTCCTCAGGCGAGAGGTGGGGTGTGTCTGTGCTCAGACTGATGCTCATGCTGCCCGGCCCTGAGGGCCTTGCCCGCTGGGAGGCCCTGGGCTGGGAGGGTGGGCCCTCATGTACCCACGCCCCTTCTGCCCACCCAGGCCGCACCTT